>MEHQ01003945.1:84145-106579 GCA_008828725.1 Saccharina japonica
GATGTTATGGGCCTTTTTTGCATCATTCATTACGTCAGGAATCAACAATACAAACTGGGTCTCTTCAACGGTCCCTTGGCATCGTAAACTGGAGCCTTAGCCTCTCGGCCCCTTGGCATCGTAAACTACCTGATGTATTGCGGGCCTTATTCCTTCTTCGCTTCGCGGACGGCCTGGGCCGGCGGCGAAGCCCCCTTGTACATATATACGTTCCCAGACCTCGAACTGCTGTACGTGTTCGTATGGGTACTAAATACGACATTTTCCCGGAATACTTTCCTTTTTCACCTCCGGCCGCGGGTATTTTCTCGCGCTATCGGCTATGGGGCACGCAGGAGGCCCGCGTGTACACCACGGCGCGAGTGCGGGTCCCGGCCGAGGCCCGTGGGGCGTGCTCTGGGCCTTCAAAGTCGCGAATTCTGGCAAATACCGCAGGGCAGACGTTCCGACTTAGCACCGCCTCGCAACTACTATAAAAAACCTGTCGTGCGACTGTTTTCTTGTCCGTATGAAATTTGATGGCTCGTTTTTGACCCGCAGCATGAACGGAACACACACACCACGCACCACGCACGAGACAACAAGGACCACACCGACATTGAACTAGGCACACATCAAGCGTCGTGCAGCAGTACTTGATACAATTTTGCATGCGTCTGCTCTCTCTGGGCTGTGAACAGCAGTAGCAGTTGTACGAGACGCTTGAAACAATACATGCGCATTTCATGTATATTTTCAAATTTGGTTCTAAGATTCTGGAATCTACGTCGAGTACACACACAGATCTACGTGTACGTATGTACAGTACGAGTATTCATATTATATCTACCTCTCTTTATCAACGTAAGCGATAGACCGATCTACATACGTACGAATACGAGTATTTTGGTAGAGCAGTAGTACCACTACTACTGATTTACTTTAGGGGTACATGTCTCTAGTCTAGACTACAAAATACAAAGCAGCCAAGGTGCCACTTATCAAACAGCACAGCAGTACAGCAGAAGAAGCTGCATAACACACAGTAGCCGCTGCTCAGCTTGTTGCCTTTGTGACGGCTGTGGTGTCCTGTTTGCGTGCATAGGACCCGTAGCACACATCTAGCAGAGGAAATCCGGCAGGTCTAGTTGTCAAAGCTACGGACTACTACTGTGTTCAGGCTCTCTTTGTGTATGCGTGTGTCTGATGTATTCTAGCAAACCTACCCCTCTTATTTGAAGTACCCGCGCAGTACAGAAGCGATTGAAAACAACAAAACAGCTATTACCCGTCACGGGTATGGATAACACTTCATACTCGCCGCGAAGATGGGCCCCGGGCACCCGCGTACCCAGGTGTTCGATTGGTACCCTTAGACGAGCACTCGGCTGCTAAACGTGCACCAGGGAACCCGCCCAAAAAGGTACAGTAGTGAAATACTCTTATCTAGGACCGGGGCGAGACTCGTCGGGCAAAAGCTCTGTCGTAAGTATCTTGTGCATATACCCAGCTGTACAGCGCAGAACAGCCGTGATAACTCCTTGTGTACTACTTATTGTATGCACACTCTGCTCTCGAGCAGAACAGCTAAATATAACTGTGTGTGCTCTGTGTACTCACTCGTTCTGTATTGTGTTTTGTATGTGCTCTGTGCTATGATGTCGGTATTGTTCTGTGTACAGTCACTTTTTCTGTTGTATGTGTGTACTCTCGGGCCGCTCTGTGTGTATAGTCTTCGTACTGGACTCTTCATACTTCATGTACTCTGTGTGATGTGTGCTGCTGTAGCAGTGTCCTGCGAGGTCCTGCTCAGGGTCATCCATAACGACCAAAAAACGAAACTCACGGTTCGTGACATTTATTAGATCATAATGACACAGTATCACGAATCGTGGGTTTTCAGGTATGTCATTAGTTAGTTTATGTCACGGTTGGTGGCCTTTTTTGTAATCCAAGAATGTTGATAATCCAATAATCTTTGCAAGTGGTGCGCGAGTAGGGCCGGGCCGGGCCCGTGATACATTTTCAAGCCACGGGCCGAATAGGGACATAGACTGTGATATTCCAATCTCCCGCGCCGCCGGTGGGGGCCGGCTCGCAACATGCCAATCGCATAGGTCGTTTCCCCGGCCTCGCCCGGATTATCAGGACACTTTACATTGTTTTTGTTTGCGCTGTACCGCCTCCTCAAGGTTTCGAGGCCGCCACGTGCTCGTTCGCCAGCGCCCAGCGGATGCTTCGGGGAGCCGCTTGCTGTCCACAATCGACGTACGCAGCAGAGTCAGCTGTATGCCCTTATACCGGTCTTTGGATATATATACCGTTGGGTTGCGTGGATTACACACGAAGTACCTTTATCAGGAGCATTTACTCTAAAAAAGTAGCCACGACAAAAAATACGTTGCAGATCGTGATTTCGTTTTTTTTAGGTTAAAACACAATATGGCGTCGCGATTCACGAGTTGTTCGTGAATCTACTCGACATACTAAATCACGATTCAACATAAATACTCGTAGTAGTGGGTGCCTGCAGTTCATAAACTACTTGTCAAGAAAAATGAGCTTAGATTGGCACGAACAATGTAAAAATTCGGTTTAGAAACACAGCTCCCTAGTGTGGGATCAACTTTAAATCCTACACAAAATAGTTAGATCGACGTCGGAAACAAAATAGGTCGTTGAGCCTGGACACCAAACTGAAGTTTCTAAACACCGGGAGCCCACTGTACCTCAGATACGATATCATCTCGCGACATTTGTTTCGTTAGGGATGGCCGTCGCTACGTACCATGTTTCCCCTTGAACAAGACAGCAGTCTAATGTAACAAAGTAGGATTGTTATTTTTTTGCCCGGCGGCGCGTTTTCGCTCTCGGCCCTCGTGGCCGATCTCGCCGGCGCCGGGCTACACCCGAGGGGGATCGACCGGGGAGCGCGCCCTCCGGGCCTCGCCCTCGCCCGAGGCCCGTGGCTCGCGCGGCACGCTCGCTAAGCTGAAAAAATAGAGTCGGTTTCACGGGGTACCCCGTCCCACTCGGCTGAGCCTACCAGGTCAACGTGAAACCCGCTTAGCGAATTCTGTGCTTGACAAAAAAAAAAAAAAAACCTGCGTACTCGTGGAAAGCGCCCCGCCTTCGCCACAGTCTGTATCCCTATAAAAAACGAGGAATCATGATTATTCCAGCCTACGTGTCGACTGTTGTTCATGCCGGATTTCGAAGAGAGCATGCAACAAGAGCACACACTCACGTCACAAAGAGGGCAGAATCGATTGGACGACACATCGAGCAAACTTCGAACGTGCGCGCATGCAACAGCAGCAGCTTGACAGCGTCGGGGCATATCTGCCCTTGCCTTGTAGAGCAGGGTGGCCTGATGGGTGTATCATGACACGCTGCTGCGCCGACAGGTCTGCATGGATATGTACGCGTATCTCCCCGTACAACACTCTTCTCCGTGCGTACGTACTGCTTTACTCGTTCGTACCTTGGAATTTTCAAAATGCAAGCACGTGTTCGATTATCATTTATGTATACTCTTCGTACGTTCCACGTCGTGATACAGCAGCCACAGACAGCAGCAGCAGCAGCACTCGTAGTCCTATGCTGCTGCTTGCTGCTGTGTGGTATCACAGGTTTACACAGGACATGGGGCTCGCGTGCTGGCGCACCACAGGTCTGGGTGCACGAAACGATCAACGTACTACGTACTCGTACGAGGTACGACATCTCTCCGCACTCTTTCGTACAATGCTTGGATTTTCAAAGTACCACATGTTCGGAAATATAAGAAGCGGTTTTGTATTAATATTAATATCCAGACGTTCTTTACATTTCCGGCCAGAGATATACTACTCTGTTACGTACCTGGTACATATCTACTGTTGTATGTACGGGCCAGACTATGATAGATACATCAACAACGGCAGCGACAGTATAAACTACCAATCAATATAGTAGTGTGTTGCTGCTTGTTGCTTTTTATTTTTTATTTGCACCGGACAGCGACTCACGTGTGCTCGCAAGCCAGGCGCTGCTCGCGTCCCCTCTTGCTTCGATTCGTCGTTTTTTTGCGAAATTCGAGTCTCTCTTTTGACATGATATCGGGTTTTCATGGTATCTGGTTTCTGTTATATTTTTGGTCGCCTTGGATCAACGGCGTGTGCAGCCATAATATGGTGGTGACGGGCGGGCATGAGGATGATGTGCTGCTACACCACCAGGTGCCTGCAACGAAACGAGCGATCATTGCGTACCAAATTGTCCGGAAATTTAAGAAACGTTTCGTTTTTATGTACTCTACAACATTTATTACAGCAGTGTTGCTGCTGCCTCCTGCTGCAAGTAGTGGGAAGACAATTATAATTGATTCCTGCTCTATATACTGTGCTGTTGTTACTACTGCTGTAAGATCGATCGACTGCGCGTGCACACATCGTGTAACAGGTATGTATTTTTATATGAAGTACTGTACGAACATACCAGAAGAAGTACGTCGTTTTTTTTCCCTCGGGCGGTGAGGAACGTATATTGCTGTACGTAAGCACGTGTACGTACGCGTTTGCACGTACCAAGTATATATACAAAATGAGGGGTACCTAACAAAAAAAGGGGGGGGGGGGCAAGAGGGAATCTGTATCATACAATAACGGGAAGCAAAAAAAGGAGAAAACAAAACAAAAGAGAACCCGCAGACTCGTTAAAAAAAAAAATAATGATTATTATGGGCCAGGTACAAATAATATCAAGACCAAAAGAAGAATATGTGTGGAATAATAATTAATTAATTTCACGAAAGAGGGAGAAAGAGGGTATGGGTGGAATAATAATTAATAAATTTCACGAAAGAGGGAGAAGAATATACACGCTATATGACGTACATGCTTACAATAACAAACGTCAGCCGTACGAGTAGTAAAGTGTGAAGTTGTAATACATCACCTGCTAGCTGTACTGCTTTGCTGTGCGCTACATTCAGCCACAATATTGTGCTGCGGTTGCTGCTGAACGTAAACATCAATTATGTCGTAGTTTTGCTGGTGCTCGCTGTAGGGACTATTACTATTTATTATAGTGTTGCCTGTGCTTCTTCTGCTGCTTGCTACACTGTTCGCTGCTACTATTAATACTACTTACTGCTGTGTACTGCCTGGTGTACATGATGCGATTACGCCTTCTTGCTGCCGTTTGCTACACGTACACAGTTAGAGGAGGGACTGGCGTTGATTTAGACGTAAAAAAAAGGGAAAAAGCGTCCCGAGTTCACTAGTGGTCGGCAGCTGAAAAAACAACTCTTTAGGAAATAAACCAATCCGCGAAGGGGAAAAAAGACATACGTCACCACTAAAAAACTATTCATACCACAGCATTCTAAAAAAAATGGAAAAACATAAGCCTGCATCGAGAGCACCGATATAGTTTTTCTGGCACCCTGTACAAAACAAACGCAGCCACGTTGATGCTACTGTTGTGCCCTCGTTGCTTGGATGTTCGCATGACCAGGCCCGGGGCGCAGAGTAGGAGCGTATACACAGAAGCGCAAACGTGAGCAGGTCACGCTTTTCGGGTGGCCCTTTTGAGCTTGGCGGGCCGGCAATACGACAATGCTACTCCCCCGCGTACGTGGGCATCAAGTCGAAGGCTGACCATGCTTGCTGCTGCTGCATGTGATACCTGGTACCTCACAGGTATACTGGTGGTACAGCAGCAGCAGTACGCCGCGATATCTCTTAGGTCGCCAGGATGTACCTCGCCGATACTCTGTGAGGCCGACGGCACTCTCCATAGGAGTGTGCCCAACCTCTAGCTCACGTGCAAGTTACTGC
Organism: Saccharina japonica; assembly: GCA_008828725.1. Classification (NCBI taxonomy): domain Eukaryota; class Phaeophyceae; order Laminariales; family Laminariaceae; genus Saccharina; species Saccharina japonica. Next base: position 89,947 of record MEHQ01003945.1, read on the forward strand.
TGTTGTGCTTGCGGCTTGGATTAGCACACCCATCATTATTTCAGTGGCGCAGACACTGCTGCTGTACGGGTGCATACATAAATACGAGGACTTGATACCACGCTGTCCCGAGATATAAGCACCGCTTTATTGAATATTAATATTTAAAAGGTTATTATATTTCGGTACAGAGCGGTATCCACGAAGTATCGATACGTATCTCTATCCATAAATGTAAGGTCATTTTTATGTTAATATATCTACTTAAACCGTCCTTATATTTGCGGACAGAGAGGTATCGTGGACATTATAACACGATATTTTTCCCGTACTCGTGAGACAGCAGTTGGTCTTGCTGCGTTCGCAAGGGGCAACTCGCGTCCCGCAGCATAAGACCCGACCACAGACGCCCTTCGCTGCCGCGATGGCACCAGGTGCGACGAGAATGATAGCTAGGCGTGCGGCCGCGCCCGGATCTGGCGCCGTTGGCCCGATACAACGCAGGCAGTTTGTTTTTGTTTTATTTTTTGCCCTGATGACCTTGCAGTTTTTATTTTTATTTTTTCATCCCACGAGTTTCCCACGAAGAGCACCAACTTCTGAGTACAATTTCTCGCCAGCTATAACATGAATTCGAGCGTGGTTTGTTTTGCCGCATGCGCCAACTCCTAGTGAAGGGCAAGGCACCCATGAGTTCTTCAGCCATTTCAACTTGTTCTGCCCAGAGAGATAGATACGCCCATCCCCCCAAAATCCAAGTTTTCCCGTATATTTACCCTCCGTTAGACGTGAAGATCAACTGCAGATAAAAAACATCCTGCCATCCTCTCGGTTCCCACCCAATGCACGTTCAGTGACAAGTTTTAGGCAGGGGACTTGTAAACAGTATACAGTACGATAGCATAGCAAGCAGAGGGGTTGCTCGCTCTGCATGCGGTCCCAGTGATACTCCTTCGAGCTTGGCTGCCCCACTCCATTTCCTGGCGATTCCATGAATTCAAGCAATAATCCACGGAATGAGGCCATCCTTGATTCACACATTCACACACGATCCGCGCCCCGCCCAGCCCAGCCGACAAACCCCGTGTGTGATCCAAGGATGGTCTTATTCTTTATTCTACGACCTTTCCCTGCACCCTGCCCATCCCGTACACCGTACTCGTACACACAGCTTACCAAAATGAATCTCGACAAAATCCTCGATCTCACAGCTGTTGTTTTTAATTTTTGTGAATATAATACATACAGCAGTACACAGAGGCAGTATATACCAGGGTATAGAAACAAAAAAAACGAGGCAGTCGAAAATATTATCAAAACTCATCTTTGCATTGTTGGTGTGTACATATACTCAGATTATTGATAGTGATAATAATACCAGCATGAACCTGATGGCAACTTAAAAAATTGACAGCCGTGAGAATGTGCCATGCCTTCATTCAAAAGTTACATTAATTCGTGAGATTTCGAGAATTCATCCAATTCTTGTTATTGTTATGTACACGTGCCTCCATAATAATATTCTCGTGGTACAGCACTGCTGTACCTGTTATTAGGTTGGTACCAAGTACCAGGTATACTCGTATAATACAGCAGTATACGTACGTACGACGAGTACGAGTACATGTTTATAGATATGTGCTCGTTTAAGAGAGCAGCCTGCACCATCTGGTCTGCACTCTGCACATGTTTTCAGGTATTAATACTACGCCGTCTGCTGGCCAGTGTATTCCTACCGCTCGCATTTATATGAATGTATAGACTCGTACATAATATCCGTAAAAGTACGTCGTCCCCGAGCGAGTCCTTGAAGTTGAATAATATCTCATACTACAGTAGTAGTCTCATGCGGCCTGAGTTTCGGCAAAACAAGATTCACAGCTCACAGAGCTGTCGTTTTTTTTTTCTCTTCGTCGTATATGTACTCGTACCTGTTACGTCTTGTGTATATACCACACCTATCAGATATCAGGGCCTTATTAACCATCAAGAGTTAATGATCTGTTGCGCTATTGCAACATTTGGGTCGAAATTGCGGTTTTGCTTAAAACGGGTTTCGGGGCACGCGACAGCAGCAGCAGCAGCACCAGCAGCACCAGCACCAGCAGTGTCTTCTTAGCCGCGGCGGCGAAAAAAATGTTGTTAGCGCATGTCTTCTTCGCCGGAGACCAGGAACATTGTTTGAGGCACCGTTGCACATTCGCCGTTCGCGAAAACAAAAACGTTTTTACGAGTAGACGTCTAGTGTATGCGTACGCACTTTGTCAAGTGGTTTTCGGGCATATATCCACGCATATTATATCGATTTTTTTCATCTCCGGCGGCCCTCCGGGCCCCCCCCGCCCCCCCCCCCCGGGGGCCCTCCGGGGGGGGGSGCGCGTATTCATTTGTTGCTTGTCTTAGTCATTTGACCATTGACCACGCATCCCTTTCGAGACGGAGGAGGGGGGGGGGGCTCCACCCCCCCNGTACAGTACAGTACAGTACAGTACAGTACAGTACTGTACTGTACTGTACTGTACTGTACTGTACTACTGTACTGTACTGTACTGTACTACAGCAGTACAGTACAGTACAGTGTGTACTGTACTGTACTGTACTACAGTACAGTACAGTACAGTACAGTACAGTACAGTACAGTACAGTACAGTACAGTACAGTACAGTTACAGTACAGTACAGTACAGTACAGTACAGTACAGTACAGTAACAGCAGTACAGTACAGTACAGTACAGCAGTACAGTACTGTACAGTTAGTACAGGTAGAGTACATCATGTTGCGGCCGTGCCGTACTACTGTAGTGGTCCTTGCATTGAGACTATCATAGACTACGTATAGCAGGAGCAGGAGAGCAACCATTGTATGTATCAACCAATGTATGATTACCATGCCCCAACCACGTTATAGTGACTGTAGCTGTTGCTGTAATGGTCACTTTTTACCGTCACTTTTTCCCTCTGACATAATCACGGAGGGATCCACGCCACGATGGTCTGTTCGGCAGAGGTTAACCTCGAATACTACAAGCGTTGGTGTTAGGAATTCGATTCTCCGTACGGAAACGTAATTATCAATTGCCACCACTAACCGTCGACGGCGCCTATTATGGCGTGAGTAGGTACAGTAAGGCGCAATTTGACGCGAGTCGACGAGGAATAAAGTGCTGCTGAACCCTTGTCGCGATAAAAACGCCCACTCAACACGTATGATATGTACAGTATGTACAGCAGTATGCACAGTAAGTACAGTAAGTAGAAGGGCCTACTGCAGTGTGTGACCTCGGATCTGAGTTACGACTATACTATTACTACTATTAGTATTCATATTAGTATTAATAGGAGGGAGCAGGAGTGAGAAAGGCGAAGATAATACAAAATAAGTGGGATGATAACAAAAAAAATCACTTTCGTTCTGGAAAGTATTCACTGTTAAATACACCGCTGCCGTTTCACTCTTAAATACAGACTGCTGTATGATATATATGTGCGTGCATAGCTTGGTGACGAGTTCGCTGTTTCGCTCGTATCCCCGTCACACAACTACATTGCGACTGAACCAATTGCTGTCAAGTTAGTCCGGGGGTACATAGATAACTACATTTTTTATGTTCTCGTTTTTATACTTGTGTAAACTCAAGCCGTTTTGAAACTTGCGTAAAACTCGTAGGCCGTACGATGTGTTGCGCTTGTCGTGTGTAAAACTAAGCCAAATACCATGTACAAGGTATCAAATAGCGTAATTTTCACCTCCCGTAGCGGCTTCAGCGGGATCCTCTGGAGGCGCCCCCGGCGGGCCCTCCGGGGGTGCCTGGAGCACCCCCCCCCCGGCTATGGTGGTGGGGGGGAAGCGACCTCATTAATTGCTTGCCTTAGTCATTTGACCATTGACCGGGAGGGGTTGCCCTCTAATAACGACCACGTGTAATTACTAATCGTCAAGTGCTGCCGACACACAGCCCTAGGGATGTAGACTATTGTACATAGAGTAGTAACAACGTGCGCGAGATTGGTTCAAGTTGGATTCAGTGACAAGTTTTAGGCAGGGGACTTGTAAACAGTATACAGTACGATAGCATAGCAAGCAGAGGGGTTGCTAGCTCTGCATGCGGTCCCAGTGATACTCCTTCGAGCTTGGCTGCCCCACTCCAATTCCTGGCGATTCCATGAATTCAAGCAATAATCCACGGAATGAGGCCATCCTTGATTCACACATTCACACACGATCCGCGCCCCGCCCAGCCCAGCCGACAAACCCCGTGTGTGATCCAAGGATGGTCTTATTATTTATTCTACGACCTTTCCCTGCACCCTGCCCATCCCGTACACCGTACTCGTACACACAGCTTGCCAAAATGAATCTCGACAAAATCCTCGATCTCACAGCTGTTGTTTTTAAGTTTTGTGAATATAATACATACAGCAGTACACAGAGGCAGTATATACCAGGGTATAGAAACAAAAAAAACGAGGCAGTCGAAAATATTATCAAAACTCATCTTTGCATTGTTTGCAAGGTTGGTGTGTACATATACTCAGATTATTGATAGTAATAATAATACCAGCATGAACCTGATGGCAACTTTAAAAATTGACAGCCGTGAGAATGTGCCATGCCTTCATTCAAAAGTTACATTAATTCGTGAGATTTCGAGAATTCATCCAATTCTTGTTATTGTTATGTACACGTGCCTCCATAATAATTTTCTCGTGGTACAGCACTGCTGTACCTGTTATTAGGTTGGTACCAAGTACCAGGTGTACTCGTATAATACAGCAGTATACGTACGTACGACGAGTACGAGTACATGTTTATAGATATGTGCTCGTTTAAGAGAACAGCCTGCACCATCTGGTCTGCACTCTGCACATGTTTTCAGGTATTAATACTACGCCGTCTGCTGTCCAGTGTATTCCTACCGCTCGTATTTATATGAATGTATAGACTCGTACATAATATCGGTAAAAGTACGTCGTCCCCAAGCGAGTCCTTGAAGTTGAATAATATCTCATACTACAGTAGTAGTCTCATGCGGCCTGAGTTTCGGCAAAACAAGATTCACAGCTCACAGAGCTGTCGGGTTTTTTTTTTTCTCTTTGTCGTATATGTACTCGTACCTGGTACGTCTTGTGTATATATCACACCTATCAGATATCAGGGCCTTATTAACCATCAAGAGTTTATGATCTGTTGCGCTATCGCAACATTTGGGTCGAAATTGCGGTTTTGCGCAACACGGATTTCGGGGCACGCGACAGCAGCAGCGGCAGCAGCAGCAGCAGCAGCAGCAGCAGTGTCTTCTTAGCCGCGGCTGCGAAAAAAATGTTGTTAGCGCGTGTCTTCTTCGCCGGAGACCAGGAACATTGTTTGAGGCACCGTTGCACATTCGCCGTTCGCGAAAACAAAAACGTTTTTACGAGACGTCTAGTGTATGCGTACGCACTTTGTCAAGTGGTTTTCGGGCATATATCCACGCATATTATATCGATTTTTTTCATCTCCGGCGGCCCTCCGGGGGCCCTCCGGGGGGGGGSGCGCGTATTCATTTGTTGCTTGTCTTAGTCATTTGACCATTGACCACGCATCCCTTTCGAGACGGAGGAGGGGGGGGGGGCTCCACCCCGTCTGTTGTTTCTGGCAGTACTCGTCTCCCTGTTGCTGGTGTTCTGGTGTTGCTTGCTGGCCAGATTGGTTCATGGTTCATGCTCCGTATGGAAACATACTGCTGACTGCTGTATACCTGGTAGTTGCAACGCGCAGTGAGTATGGACCGATTGATTGGTTCTGCGAGTTTGAGAGTACCGAGTACCTTGAGAGACCTTACCAGTACCTAATACCTAGTGCCTGTCAGCTCCTTTTTTTTCAACTTTTTATAGAGGCCTTGCAAAAGTCGTCAGAGTACAAGTACTGCCGAGTACCAGCTTTTTCCGCTTTCGGTACCCTAGGGACTCGCGAGGACTCAGTCAATTCAGCTTTCAGTGCCCTAGGAACTTGCGAGCACTCAGTCAGTTCAGTCGTTTTAGCTTGTTGCAGCACCTAGGGACTCGGAGGACTCAGCCATTTCAGTTTCCAATACCCTAGGGTCTCGCGAGGACTCAAATCATTTCAGCTCTCCATACCCTTGGGACTCGCGAGGACTCGGCCATTTCAGCTTCTGGTACCCTGGGGACGCAGTACTTCAACATGATTCGGACTCGCGAGTCAATGCCGGAGTCCCGATGGCTGGTACTAGTACTCAGACGACCGTTTGTTGTTTGTTTTGTGCAAGGACGATAACAAAATACGCAAATTAAACGCATTTTCTTTACGATTGACCCGTTGGCTCGGTACTCGTGAGGACTCAAGTCGTTTCAGTTCGGTACCCTTGGGACTCGCGAGGACTCAGTCATTTCAGCTTCTGGTACCCTGGCGACTCGCAAGGACTGCATCAGATTTTTCATATTTCGGAGGGTGTCGGCCGAATTCGCCCGCACTCTGATGATCTGTCGATTGGGTTGCTTGTATTGTTTCTGCTTCCTTTTGGTCTGTTGTTTCTGGCAGTACTCGTCTCCCTGTTGCTGGTGTTCTGGTGTTGCTTGCTGGCCAGATTGGTTCATGGTTCATGCTCCGTATGGAAACATACTGCTGACTGCTGTATACCTGGTAGTTGCAACGCGCAGTGAGTATGGACCGATTGATTGGTTCTGCGAGTTTGAGAGTACCGAGTACCTTGAGAGACCTTACCAGTACCTAATACCTGGTGCCTGTCAGCTCCTTTTTTTTCAACTTTTTATATTAATAGAGGCCTTGCAAAAGTCGTCAGAGTACAAGTACTGCCGAGTACCAGCTTTTTCCGCTTTCGGTACCCTAGGGACTCGCGAGGACTCAGTCAATTCAGCTTTCAGTACCCTAGGAACTTGCGAGCACTCAGTCAGTTCAGTCGTTTTAGCTTGTTGCAGCACCTAGGGACTCGGAGGACTCAGTCATTTCAGTTTCCAATACCCTAGGGTCTCGCGAGGACTCAAATCATTTCAGCTCTCAATACCCTTGGGACTCGCGAGGACTCGGCCATTTCAGCTTCTGGTACCCTGGGGACTCAGTACTTCAACATGATTCGGACTCGCGAGTCAATGCCGGAGTCCCGATGGCTGGTACTAGTACTCAGACGACCGTTTGTTGTTTGTTTTGTGCAAGGACGATAACAAAATACGCAAATTAAACGCATTTTCTTTACGATTGACCCGTTGGCTCGGTACTCGTGAGGACTCAAGTCGTTTCAGTTCGGTACCCTTGGGACTCGCGAGGACTCAGTCATTTCAGCTTCTGGTACCCTGGCGACTCGCAAGGACTCAGTCCTTTCAGCCTCTGGTACCCTGGGGACTCCCGAGGACTCATGTCATTTCATCTTCTGGTACCCTGGGGACTCGTGAGTACTCACTCATCTCAGCTTCTGGTACCCTGGGAACTCACGAGGACCCAGTCATTTCAACTTCTGGTACCCTGAGGGCTGAGGACTCAGCACTTCAAAAAGACTCTGACGACCTTTGGAGGTCTGCACACTGAACAGCAACAGCACTACTCTTACTGCTGCGTAAAACACCTAGGTCGTATAATATGATCCGTGATATGATACGTAGGTGATAGGATACGTATTGGTAACCCTAACCATTAACCCTTCGTAACCCCAACCCTAACCCTATGAATAGGTCAGGCTAAGGTCAGGCTAAGGTCGCCGCGTGTTTTGGACAATCTGAAAACAATATGCGGACCACGACAAAGACCGTAATATATTTGGTACTTTATCCAAGGTTTGTCTGATGCGATTTGTGGTCAAGAGACACTTAAAGGCTACTATTAAATACTGTCTCAACACGGCCTTTGGCTAATTTTTATGCCGTCGGATTGGAAGGGTCGAAAAGGTCGGTTTCCGATCTCTAAATTCGACGGGGGGTGTCTGGATGCCTTTCCCTATCGTTAATCGGATGGAGTTTGTAGTTTTTTTGTGCTTTTCCTGGGGGCGGTTGATACGAGAGTTGAAAACTGCTTCATGTCCTGCTTAGGGTTCTGGGAGGGGCTGCGCTGCGAGCAGCAGCAGTAGCAGCAGTAGAGCAGTCAGCCCAGCATCGGAGAGGTGTTTAGGCTGTTGCTATGTGGTGTGGCCGTCTGCTTGGAGAGGTGGAGAGAGATGTGGTGGGCTTTAAAAATACACTCGATCGAGAAATCCAATCCACGAATGAATGAATGCCGTCGAAAAACTCGAGTTTTCCGACTGGATGCGTGGATCGGATTGCTGGATCGAAAAACTTGGGATGGAAAAAAGCTCTTTTTCAATCGGAAACCGTTTTTTTCGGTCCACGTATATCCGACTGCGTAATAATTAGCCTTATTACGAGCGAACGCGAGTGTCTCTAATTTCGACGGCGTTTTTATGGACCCCCTTTGGAATCGCTGTCAGGTGGATCTACGTATATGATATATTACGACCGCGATGATCTCCAGTAGTCTTCGCGAGTGCTCTTGACCAACAAATCGTACCAGATAAAGTACCAAGTATATTACGGAATTTGTGGTGGTCCGCACATTTTTTTTAGATTGTCCAAAACGCGCGGCGAAGCTTCGCACGGGTCGAGCCTTGGCCTGGATATGAGTATTCATAGGGTTGGGGTTAGGGTGGGGTCGGGTCGACGGCTTCTCGTGATCTGACTTTTAAAAAAAAAACACAAAAAACAGCAAGAAATCATCATATATTTGGTACTTTATCTGGTACGGTTTGTGGGTCAAGAGCGGTAGAGGCGCCTCATGATCTCCGAAAAATTCTCAGCGGAATAACATCACCCATCAGCCTGCATCAGCCACCAAATAGTTACCAGTATGTTTTCACAGCAGCAGCAGCAGTAGCAGTGGGTCGATATACGACGTATATCGCATCAGCGCAGACAGAGAGAGAATGCACAGCAGCGCGCCCACAAACACAGCACAACACGGCGAGACAGCCGCCGCCGAGGCTGTGCGCACCCAGAGTCTCACCAGTGTCTCACGATGGGAAGGGCTAGCTATTAATAGGCTATTCCTGCTGTGCTTTGTTGGTCTCCCGTGTGCTTGCTGTTGTGCGATGCCTTCTACAGAAGCCTCTACCTCCGAACAAACGTAATCCGAAACTATAACCCTAAGCAACAATACAGAGAAAAGAAGCCTGTGGCAATTATTAATAGTGATATCGTGTATGCCCATTTTTTTTCCTCCTTTGTTGTATACCGTAGTCACTTTTACGTCCCAGCTGAAGTCGTGGGAGGTTTTACCCTCAACAATCTTGTGCACTACCAGTATACCACTAAAAGTGGTCACAGCTGTTTCCCCCCCGGTATAGACATGCCTTCAGTTTTATGGCGCATACTGCTGTTGTTGTAGTCTACTGTAGTCTAGTCAGCATTCCAACTGCTCGTCGATATGCATCAAACGGTGCTATCTCAAGCTCTCGCGCTTTCCGCCAATCAATTTATAGGCAAGAAAAAGGCCCTACGTTGCATGATATATATGTGCATTCGATGGTATTTGAGCTCACGGAATTGATTTTAGCAGCCACAAGGACTACCCATCAAGCCACCGGGGATGCCCTCTGATGTTTTATTACGATCGTAAAAAATACTGTACAAATAAAACACAGACACATCAGCCGTGAGATCGAGTACGAATCGTATCATTTTATGTACAGCAGTATTCACATCCATTCGTACCAGAGCATTAATGTGGGAGCCGGAAGGCGTGTTGCGCGCAGCCCGACACGAGTGGCAGGCGTGCTGCAGTCGTGTCAATCCCCGCAGGGGGGGGGTGGAGCCCCCCCCCCCTCCTCCGTCTCGAAAGGGATGCGTGGTCAATGGTCAAATGACTAAGACAAGCAACAAATGAATACGCGCSCCCCCCCCCGGATTTTTTGGGTAAGTTAGCCTGTGACCACGGGAATCGACCGTGTCAAGTGTTGGATTAGTACGGACAGATGGAGGTACTGGATAGAGAGACCGGCACGGTTTTTAATGTGAAGACAACAACAACAATAACAACAATAAAACATCAGAGGGCATCCCCGGTGGCTTGATGGGTAGTCCTTGTGGCTGCTAAAATCAATTCCGTGAGCTCAAATACCATCGAATGCACATATATATCATGCAACGTAGGGCCTTTTTCTTGCCTATAAATTGATTGGCGGAAAGCGCGAGAGCTTGAGATAGCACCGTTCGATGCATATCGACGAGCAGTTGGAATGCTGACTAGACTACAGTAGACTACAACAACAGCAGTATGCGCCATAAAACTGAAGGCATGTCTATACCGGGGGGGAAGACAGCTGTGACCACTTTTAGTGGTATACTGGTAGTGCACAAGATTGTTGAGGGTAAAACCTCCCACGACTTCAGCTGGGACGTAAAAGTGACTACGGTATACAACAAAGGAGGAAAAAAAATGGGCATACACGATATCACTATTAATAATTGCCACAGGCTTCTTTTCTCTGTATTGTTGCTTAGGGTTATAGTTTCGGATTACGTTTGTTCGGAGGTAGAGGCTTCTGTAGAAGGCATCGCACAACAGCAAGCACACGGGAGACCAACAAAGCACAGCAGGAATAGCCTATTAATAGCTAGCCCTTCCCATCGTGAGACACTGGTGAGACTCTGGGTGCGCACAGCCTCGGCGGCGGCTGTCTCGCCGTGTTGTGCTGTGTTTGTGGGCGCGCTGCTGTGCATTCTCTCTCTGTCTGCGCTGATGCGATATACGTCGTATATCGACCCACTGCTACTGCTGCTGCTGTGAAAACATACTGGTAACTATTTGGTGGCTGATGCAGGCTGATGGGTGATGTTATTCCGCTGAGAATTTTTCGGAGATCATGAGGCGCCTCTACCGCTCTTGACCCACAAACCGTACCAGATAAAGTACCAAATATATGATGATTTCTTGCTGTTTTTTGTGTTTTTTTTTTAAAAGTCAGATCACGAGAAGCCGTCGACCCGACCCCACCCTAACCCCAACCCTATGAATACTCATATCCAGGCCAAGGCTCGACCCGTGCGAAGCTTCGCCGCGCGTTTTGGACAATCTAAAAAAAATGTGCGGACCACCACAAATTCCGTAATATACTTGGTACTTTATCTGGTACGATTTGTTGGTCAAGAGCACTCGCGAAGACTACTGGAGATCATCGCGGTCGTAATATATCATATACGTAGATCCACCTGACAGCGATTCCAAAGGGGGTCCATAAAAACGCCGTCGAAATTAGAGACACTCGCGTTCGCTCGTAATAAGGCTAATTATTACGCAGTCGGATATACGTGGACCGAAAAAAACGGTTTCCGATTGAAAAAGAGCTTTTTTCCATCCCAAGTTTTTCGATCCAGCAATCCGATCCACGCATCCAGTCGGAAAACTCGAGTTTTTCGACGGCATTCATTCATTCGTGGATTGGATTTCTCGATCGAGTGTATTTTTAAAGCCCACCACATCTCTCTCCACCTCTCCAAGCAGACGGCCACACCACATAGCAACAGCCTAAACACCTCTCCGATGCTGGGCTGACTGCTCTACTGCTGCTACTGCTGCTGCTCGCAGCGCAGCCCCTCCCAGAACCCTAAGCAGGACATGAAGCAGTTTTCAACTCTCGTATCAACCGCCCCCAGGAAAAGCACAAAAAAACTACAAACTCCATCCGATTAACGATAGGGAAAGGCATCCAGACACCCCCCGTCGAATTTAGAGATCGGAAACCGACCTTTTCGACCCTTCCAATCCGACGGCATAAAAATTAGCCAAAGGCCGTGTTGAGACAGTATTTAATAGTAGCCTTTAAGTGTCTCTTGACCACAAATCGCATCAGACAAACCTTGGATAAAGTACCAAATATATTACGGTCTTTGTCGTGGTCCGCATATTGTTTTCAAATTGTCCAAAACACGCGGCGACCTTAGCCTGACCTTAGCCTGACCTATTCATAGGGTTAGGGTTGGGGTTACGAAGGGTTAATGGTTAGGGTTACCAATACGTATCCTATCACCTACGTATCATATCACGGATCATATTATACGACATATTAATAGGTGTTTTACGCAGCAGTAAGAGTAGTGCTGTTGCTGTTCAGTGTGCAGACCTCCAAAGGTCGTCAGAGTCTTTTTGAAGTGCTGAGTCCTCAGCCCTCAGGGTACCAGAAGTTGAAATGACTGGATCCTCGTGAGTTCCCAGGGTACCAGAAGCTGAGATGAGTGAGAACTCACGAGTCCCCAGGGTACCAGAAGATGAAATGACATGAGTCCTCGGGAGTCCCCAGGGTACCAGAGGCTGAAAGGACTGAGTCCTTGCGAGTCGCCAGGGTACCAGAAGCTGAAATGACTGAGTCCTCGCGAGTCCCAAGGGTACCGAACTGAAACGACTTGAGTCCTCACGAGTACCGAGCCAACGGGTCAATCGTAAAGAAAATGCGTTTAATTTGCGTATTTTGGTATCGTCCTTGCACAAAACAAACAACAAACGGTCGTCTGAGTACTAGTACCAGCCATCGGGACTCCGGCATTGACTCGCGAGTCCGAATCATGTTGAAGTACTGAGTCCCCAGGGTACCAGAAGCTGAAATGGCCGAGTCCTCGCGAGTCCCAAGGGTATTGAGAGCTGAAATGATTTGAGTCCTCGCGAGACCCTAGGGTATTGGAAACTGAAATGACTGAGTCCTCCGAGTCCCTAGGTGCTGCAACAAGCTAAAACGACTGAACTGACTGAGTGCTCGCAAGTTCCTAGGGTACTGAAAGCTGAATTGACTGAGTCCTCGCGAGTCCCTAGGGTACCGAAAGCGGAAAAAGCTGGTACTCGGCAGTACTTGTACTCTGACGACTTTTGCAAGGCCTCTATTAATATAAAAAGTTGAAAAAAAAGGAGCTGACAGGCACCAGGTATTAGGTACTGGTAAGGTCTCTCAAGGTACTCGGTACTCTCAAACTCGCAGAACCAATCAATCGGTCCATACTCACTGCGCGTTGCAACTACCAGGTATACAGCAGTCAGCAGTATGTTTCCATACGGAGCATGAACCATGAACCAATCTGGCCAGCAAGCAACACCAGAACACCAGCAACAGGGAGACGAGTACTGCCAGAAACAACAGACCAAAAGGAAGCAGAAACAATACAAGCAACCCAATCGACAGATCATCAGAGTGCGGGCGAATTCGGCCGACACCCTCCGAAATATGAAAAATCTGATGCAGCAGTACTCTGCGGTAGATAAGAATGAAGCTCGTTTCGTGGGCAAAACAGCAACATGCTGCTACTGGCTGTGTACGTACTCTGTAATGGTACCTGGTGTAATACGCTGCGAGTAGACGTAAATACGAGTACCAGGTATGTACCCCGGGTACAACACAGCAGCTGTACGAGTACGCGTATGCAAAAATACCATCCTGTCCGAAAATATAAGGACCTTTTTGATTTTAATACCAAGGTTAACGAGGTCCTTATGCTTACGGACAGAACGGGACGACACACCAGAATGACGAGCAGGTGCAAGAGAACACGAGTAGGCAGTAGGCAGCGATAACGCTTCGGACGCAGCGCTTCTACAACGTATTGTCCCACTGCCATGCTACATGCTAGGCACCTCGATGTTCAGCATCGAACCAAGTCTTACTTAGTCTTTGAGAGAAAGGGGCGCATGGCTGGGTGCTTGGGCGTACATTCCAGGTGCCCGTGAATTGCGGCATTGTTGCCGCCTCGCGTTATCTTGGTTTTTCCCGCATTCGGATGTATTTCCACGAAATGTCAACATCAGACAAGCAGGAGGTGCTCTTTGCAAGCGTCCAAGACTAGGCGATACCGTACGTTCGACACCAGGGCCATGGGGTTATTTTTAGGGGCTCCGGTACTGAGTGCTGCAACTCTTCGCCCAACAGACAAGCGTCGAGCCAGGCAGGATGAGGCCGGCAGAAACTGCATCTGCATCTACACGCTGCTGTACATATACTGCGGTACATATTGGTGTGATAGGATAACGAGGAGCAAGCCCCACAAAAAAGGCTCCTTTTCAAAGAGGGGTGCAGCACCCATCTGTCTCGTCCAAATGCACTGCGTCCGATGACCGGTACCATAGGTATGGCACTCAATTGACCAGCGCATTCTAGCCACTCACCTCGCTCCGTGTGTGCGGCCTTGAGCTGTCACCGTGCACCCTCTGGCTTTTTGTTGTCGAACTTGGTGGAACCCTGGAGGAAATTGCGAGCATTCCTAACCATCCCCTGTATCCCACTGTGATACAGCCTTCCATGCACTTAGCACTCCACCGTGTTAACGGGATTTTCGAGAAGCACGCAGCAAGATCATCAACCACTGGAGCGGCTGGCGAAGAAACTTTGCACGCCAGGTATTCACGGAGGGCGTTTGAGACAGAGAACTCTAGACTGGGCGTGTGTTGCTGTAGTCTGCAGTACAGCAATACAGCAGCAGTGCAAGTAGCAAGTAGTGTGTGTTCTTCAGCACATGAACGTCTGTTTATTACTGGCCTTGTGCAACCAAGTGACCATGTTGTCACAGCTCTCCCCTTCACGAGGCTGTACGGGCACTAACGGTAAATGTATGTAGAGATGTAGAGTACGTAGTATATACTACGTATAATACTTGGACCTGTCTGACTGTGAAGGGAGGGATACCGAGTGCCTCGCGTGTGAAGTGTGAAAGTGTAGTACGATTACGATTGGAAGCTAAGCTGCCAGAACTGCTGTACTGGGTCGTACGAGTAGTGGACATCTGCTGATAGTGGATCTTCCTAAGGTACGAGCTGGTCCGGCCGAGAGGATTATAGATTATAGGTGTATTGGCCAGCTTTTTTTCCAACGCAATTTTACGAGTTTCGAGCTGAAAATTTGTATGGAGCTAAGTACAACCAAACGATTCAAAATTCAAAGAGGGTCATTTTTTTTTTTAAGGCGGGATTTGGTCGTTTGAAGAAAAATCCGGATCACGTTTTCGCCAAATAAAAAAAAGACAAAATCAAAATTGACCCAAGATCGACCCTTTTTTAAGATATACCTGGTAGACGACAGCGATGCGAATCACGTTTTGAAAACAAAATGGAAAACATCGATAATTTCAATTTTGGTTGGGAAATCCAGATGTCGTGTCAAACATCATACCTACTATTATTACCAGGTATAATAACATCTCAAGTTTGTATTGCGGATACTAGACGTGTCATATCTCCTGATATACAATGAATTAGGGAGTGGTGAGGATATCATATCGATCGTCTTGTCATGCCTCGAGGAATGTTCACACCAAGAATCAGCCTCATACGCTGTCCAGCGGTTTCGGACTTTCGTACCGAATCTAGTATCGAGACTCCCCCGTAAGTGTCGGGATTTACTCGACATGATGTTTCTCGACGGAAACAACCCGGATTCGAAAAATTATAACGTCTGCATATGCGCTGTAGGCCTGGAAACACTGCTGTAAAATTTGGAGTCCTATTAATAGTATATCCAAACGCCTTAAACAACGACGATAGAACGAAAATCTATTTTGCGGCTGAACCAGCTCGTAGCTATTTGCGCTGGTATATTGCTTTGTCAGACCTAGAACCTGAACACCTGAACCACTGACCACCCCCCCCCCCCCGAGCAAAAAAGTCCCAAAAGACTTCTTGTGGAATTCCGTTTTATTGAACTACTCAGTTTTGAAATCGAAATATCTTGCTGGTATTCACGTTTCGACCAATCAGGTCAAATCAAAACAAACGAACGAAAAAAAAAACTCAAACAAACGAAAAAAATGTTCGTTAATACGGGCCCTAACTAACATACAAGCACATTAGAATTTTTTCTGTTTTTTTTTTTGCGTATTAAGAATTTGTTTCGTGTTTGAGTTTTTTTTTCGTTCTTGTGTTGATTTGCCTGATTGGTCGAAACAGTGAATAACCAGCAAGATATTTCGATTTCAAAATGAGTAGTCAATAAACGGAATTCCACAAGAAGTCTTTTGGGACTTTTTTTGCTCTTTTATTTCTGTTGAATTGGGAGTTCATCCAACTCGGACGTGGCGTGTTCCATGAAACCGAAGGAAGCCACGCAAACTTGAGCCTGTCGTCGACTGATTCAGAGGCGAGATCCACCATTCCCGAGAGGCACGGCCACGATCAGCCGCAGCGCGAGGTCCGACGCCCTAGCAAGGGTAGACCGCTTGCGGGCCTAAAAAGTACATACGGCCGTCGCCAACCAATTTTTCACCCTTCTTTGCCTCCCAAACCACACGAGCACCGACCAGGTCGCGACTTGGCGTAGAAGTTCGATCGCTGTATCCCCGTCGCTGCTACCCGCGTTGGGCTTCGGGGCTGCGCCAGCCCACCCAAGACATCCCCTAGTAGTGATAGCCTCCTAGCCGGTGCCGGCAGACATAATTTCTCATCGGCAGCGGCGCCCCGGGGAGGACACAAGCCGTAGGTCGCCTCGTTGGTTCTCACGGGTGTTCGTTGACCCTTGTGCGTTATTCCATTTTTTGACGCAATACACCATTTCCTCGATAGGATCCAAAGTCAGTTTTTTCACGAAAAATCTGTTCAATTAGATTAATTAACAAAAATTATTTTCCCATTTCACYAGAAAGCGATGTTCGTTAAGATGGGCCCTAACGTAGGAGGTACAACTGTACG
>MEHQ01003945.1:107065-396531 GCA_008828725.1 Saccharina japonica
GGGGGGGTGTACTCATGTTGTGCACGGCCGTAGTCATATGACCATAGACCCTCGCATCCCTACAATGCCGGGACGGAGCGCGTTGGGTTTTCACCAACCAGGCAGACATTGCTTGCACCAAGCGCGAAACGCCGTGAGGTATTGGGCGAGTCGCATGGAGGGTGAGCTGCATCCTGCTAAGTTTTTTTTCTGTTGAATTGGGAGTTCATCCAACTCGGCATGGCGTGTTCCATGAAACCGAAGGAAGCCACGCAAACTTGAGCCATGTCGTCGACTGATTCAGAGGCGAGATCCACCATTCCCGAGAGGCACGGCCACCGGATCAGCCGCAGCGCGAGGTCCGACGGGCCCTAGCATAGGGTAGACCGCTCGCGGTGCCTAAAAAGTAACATAGGCCGTCGCAAATCCAATTTTTCACCCCTCTTTGCCTCCCAAACCACACGAGCACCGACCAGGTCGCGACTTGGCGTAGAATTATCCCCGTCGCTGCTGCCCGCGTTGGGCTTCGGGGCTGCGCCAGCCCACCCAAGACATCCCTAGAGTGATAGCCTCCTAGCCGGTGCTGGCAGACATAATTTTCCGCTGGCAGCGGCGCCCCGGGGAGGACACAGGCCGTAGGTCGCCTCGTTGGTTACTCACGGGTGTTCGTTGACCCTTGTGCGTTATTTTCATTTTTCGACGCAATACACCATTCCTCGATAAGACCCAAACACGTTTTTTCAGGGAAATCGTATTCAAAACAAACGAAAAACAAAAATTGTTTTCCCATTCCAATAAAAAGCGATGTTCGTTAAGATGGGCCCTTAATACGGACCCTAAAGCACTCCTCAATATCAAAGCACAACAGAGAACGCAACAAACGACCGTTGTAGATTGCACTCCCCGCACAAGCACGAATATATTTGACGATTAGTATACCTGCCAAATCCATTCGTGGAATAGGTAGGTACTATAAAATATTCGTCCACGGGCAAGTACTTGCCATGTCGTTGGAGAGGGTATTTGTCCATGGGACGAATACTTGCCCCATGTTTTGGAGAGGGCATCCGTCCATGGGACGAATACTTGCCCCATGTTTTGGAGAAGGTATTCGCCCATGGGACGCATACTTGCCCCATGTTGTTGGAGAGGGTATTCGTCCATGGGGCGAATACTTGCCACATGTTTTGGAGAGGGTATTCATCGACGGATGAATACTTGCCCCTTGCTGTGGAGAGGGTAATCGTCAGTCGCCGACGAATAGTTTTCCCTACGCCTGACGAATGCTTTTGGAGTCCGCCCCATGTTTCGGTGAGGGTATTAGTGCATAGGACGAGTACTTGCCCCATGTTTTGGAGAGGGTATTCGTGCATAGGACGAATAATTGCCCCATATTTCGGAGAGGATATTCGTCTATAGGACGAATACTTGCCCCCTTGTTTTGGAGAGAGTATTCGTCCATGGGACGAATAATTGCCTTATGTTTTGGAGAGGGTATTCGTCCATGGGACCGATACTTGCCCTCCAAATCGAACATGAAGCCAACGAATACGAATACCTGTCCGTATTCATATTCGCGCGGGGTATACTAAACGGCTCATTTTTAAACAGTATCATCAATCGGTTGAACTCACAGCTGACGTATTTATAATAATTTTATTGAATCAAGCCACAGCACCCCGAGCCCCGAGCCAGCCGAAACAACCTAAAGTCTTTCCAAGCACAGCATCCAGGCCGGTCGAGTCAACCTAGAGTTTTTTACACAGCATCCCAACACTGATCACTATTGTGATGTGGTGCCTTATGGATATAGGCACGCATTTGACACTATCATATGTAGGATTTCGGGCTATAGGGTTCGGGTCGGGTGGTCGGCTTTAAGCGCCGACCACAAACCTCCGTGAATATCCACTATCATCAGCAGGTTGTCCACTGCTCTCCATGCCTGCTGACTGCCGTCTGTCAAGCTCTTCACAACCCACAAATATCCACACCTCGGACAGATCATTTACTAGTAGACATCTAGATCATTCTCACTGAATGATCTATAAGCAGTAGACCTTTCAAGGCAGATCAATCAATTTCCGGATGGGGCCAGTACAGTCTGTACTTGGTATGGTTTAGCACATGCTTCCTGGTTTTGATCTGTACTACGCACGCAGATCCTGGTTACCTGGTATTAATAAAAGCTGCTTCTCTTCTACGCGTGATTCTACGGAATGTGAGTACCACGAAGGAAGGATGCTTCATCGACAAACCTGCAGGGGGATACTCTGTGTCTCACCCAGTTTTGTCACAATTACCTCAGAATAGCAGGTGATGAATTACAGTATCATGTTATTACGGAGGACCATGTAACAAATAGGACCAAATTATGTTATTAGTAGTAAGGGCCCGAATTAACGAGTATAAAATAAATTCAATTTGGAAAAGAAAAAAATCAAATCCGCTTTTCATTGGTTAACACACGCAGCAGCACCAAACATTAGGATCCATAAAATTCAAATTCGCTTTTCATTGGTCAACACACGCACCAGCACCAAATATTATGCCCCAAGATCCTAATCTTTGGTGCTGCTGCCTGTGTTAACCAATGAAAAGCGGATTTGATTTTTTTTTTTTCCAAATTGATTTTTTTTCTTCTTCGTTAAAACAGGCCCTAAACATAGGGAAGTGTATAGATTTTTGTGTTCAACATAGGTCCTATTTACTAGTATTTACTATGGTCTCCCGTAATAGATTATCTCATGACCACAGCTACTACTGCTGTAGTTGCAGATCACGACCTGTCCTACTGTAGTTGTCAAACTATTACACCTTTGGTATACCTTTGGTATCATACGTGTAGCATACTATTAATAGACTGGCCGGGAATATAGTGCCCGTTTAGTATTGACTTCAGAATAAAGTCGAGGGTTATATTTCCGTTCAGAGCAAGATGTGACTATGATACACGCTGTTTCAAGGAGAAACGACCCCCAGAAAGTTTCGAGTCGGACGTTCACGCCGTTTTTTTGGGAGATTGGTCTTGAAAATTTGCACACGTGTTCTATGAACCCCTCTTGACGGTGTTTTTTTCTCCGTCAGATATTTGTTTTTGTATTGTGATTTTCGGGCCTTGCGAAACCCCAAATTCCCGACGAAAATGATAATAAAATTAACAGCGTTCGTCAGGACCTCGACAGGGACTCAAAGAACCCGTGTGCAAAATTCCAGGACCTATCTCTAAAAAAGGGAGTGAACATTTGGGCTTTTGTACGGAGATCACGCGTATTTTGCATTTGCCTGGCAGTTGCTTAGTTTCAGTATGGGATCAGCTTAGGACGTTGGAGCTGACTTGATATTGGCCCTACGCAGTCAAATGTTCGAATATTGGCGCGATTTGTTTTACAGACACGCCTTGAAGTACAATCGGCTCGTTCAGAAAAAACGGAAGAAAACTAAACGTTCTTTCCTACGGAAACGCCTGACTTTTTCTGGCCTCTTTTAAGGCCCGTGGTCGGTCGGGACACATTTGGAGCGCCAGCCCCAGCCCTAGGAAATCAACTGAAAAACTGGCTATGTCGCCCTCTTCCACTGTTTATGGCGGTCAGTACGGTACCAAAAATGTGACAGCCGAGTAGACATTGCAAGCGGCATTCGTGTCTGACAAAGATTGGGTCGTTCAACTTGAAGCAGCTCATATGATTGGTCGTTTGGTAGAGGACCTACTATTAATAACTTTGAGCCTCCGTAACATGTAGGTGCAGAGTAACATGTAGGTGCAGAGTTCTCCATGAAAACCCAATCGGTTGTGAGGCGAGTACGCGAGTACTTCCTCATACCGGTATAGCGCGAGGGTAGCGAGGGTATGCTGCTTGTCGCTACGAATACACTGCGAGCTAAGCTGTACGCTAGGCTGTAAGCTAACCTGCAAACTACCGGTAAACTGTAAGCTAACCTGGTAAGCTGACCTACAAGCTCGGCCATAAGCTACAATCTGCAAACTAAGCTGTGAGCTATGAGTAGCAGCTAGGGTGGAGCTGTGGTGAGGTGCAAGTCACTTGTACCTGGTGAACCGTGTAAGCTCAACTGTTAGGTACACAATGCAGGCCTCACAAGCTGGTGGTAGCCGTAGTTCGTACGCATATACCCCGGGAAACCCAACCCAGGTTATTCTGACTGCACTATGAGTGCACCATGAGTGCACTATGAGTGCACTATGCGTACACACCAGGGTTGCAGTTAGAGGGTGCGGCGGTGCGCACTCTTTCGTCTGAATTCCACTCAGCGCACCATGCGCTAGAGTCAATGTGCGGGTTGCCGAACTTCTACTTTTGAGGGCCGCACGGCATCCGAAGCGCCAAATAAAGTTAAAGTTCGGCTCTGCCGACGCTTTTGAATGGCTCAATGCGTATCGCTAGTTACTACTACTGCCCCCCCCCCCCCGTTCAAACAGGGAGACGGGATTCAATTGTATGGTGAATTCATATCGTCGGGAACAAAACATGTAAACGAAACCGTGAGCGAATGTACAGGTATAAAAAGATGAACTCGGCGGGGCTCGAATCCACTATTAATAGTTGTATCCACTACAGCAGTGTTTATTGTGATACTTGGTACAGTATACCAGTACTGCTTGTGGGATACAGTCCATGTTTCAGGCGGGTTTGTAGGCCTATAAATGTCAATGTTACCCCAAAGCATGTTTTGACCCAACAATTTGACGTGTGCCTGGCCCGGGGAACGGCCAGATCTGGCTGGGTCTTCTCAGAATACGTGCGGCCTTCGATGAGCGTTACTGCTGCTGTATGCTCTGTACAGCCTGTACACCAGTATTTTCAAAATGAGAAAAATTATGGTTCTCTTGGCGGCAAACTGATTTGCGGGGGATGTCGGGAAGAGTGATACTGTGTTCCCTCCAGCGGCGTAAATCGATGCTTGGATAGCGTTGTCGGACAAACAAATCAAATCAGAATCAAATCAGAATCACATCAGAATCAAATCATAATATTTCCCGGTCTCCGTTTCCTTTCATGTATTTTACCGTCAAAATCCACTGAAACGGGCGACCGTCAAGCCGACAGTCAGCTAAGGCCGTCTGTCACATCTTCCATCCATCTAAACGGATTGTCCACTATCCCCGGTAGAAAAACGCCTCACTATCTGTGTGGGAACCCCTATTTTATTTTACTGTATTTTATTTTATCCGCTTCTTTGATATCGCTGTGAGGTTTTCGGCCAAAAGTTTTGCCGGATCAGAGAACTCTGTCATTGTATTGCTGCAAGTCTGGAGTAAAAAAAACAAGGCTATAAAAAACCGCAGGAAAATAAGAGCTTTGAATACTACGTATATATGGACAGGAGTTTTTCAAAAACTGGGCGTGATTACTCCGTGTCCCAGGGCTTTTCCGTCAAAGCTGTCTGTCAAGGCATTTTCCTTGACGCCGTCTGTCAAGGGGTACACATGCCGTATCAGTGCATCTTTGATTCCAGGCCCGTTTCACCCATTTACCGTTTCTCCCCCTCTGATTTTTTAAGCTAAAACGCTTCTGAAACTGAGGTGAAGGGGAAAGGACGAATACACTATTTCTAAGCTACATCCCTAAATATGAGGCAAGCGACCCTGGATTCCTGCTGTGGAAATTGGCTGATTGGGGGCCAAGAAGAGCGGGTCAGAGTCGCCCGTTTCCCAGGTTAAAACGCGCCAATATGTGCGACTGCTGTACTCAACCTCCACTTCCGGCAGATTTTTCCTGAAAATCAGAAGCCTTGTGTGTAAGAGATTACCTAACACCATTATTTCGCTTTGCCCTGGCTTTGACCCGCCGCCTGCCGCTCCCTTTGGTTGGGTGGCTTCATCTGCACGCAAACAGAAGGACCTCCAAGACTTCGACGCAAGCGTCGGCTCAAAGCGGAACAATGCGCTCACTGCGCAGGCGGAGACCCGGCGGCCCACAGCGGACATCATCTTCTTTACCAAGCCGGGCTCTTATTTTGCTATTGGCAGCGACCACTTTGCCCCGGGCTTCAGATGCGCACACCGCGCCCGGCCGGCTATCGCTGGTCCAGCCTCCGGCCACGGCCATCGACCCCGATATCACCCTCTCCGTTGGTCCCACCCTGCTCTTCTCGAGCGGCGAGTGGGTTACGGTTTCCTGGACGGGGATCAAGTCTTGGATGGTTCCCGACGCGTTCGTGGCGGCGTTTTCCCCGGGGACGGTTTTAGACGACCCCGCCAGCATCAAGCATGTCGCCCCCATCAAGTACCAGTTTGCATCCGCGGAGCAACCCTACACCGAAGACGGTGTGGAGGGGGAGGGGGAAGCTTTGAATGGGGAGGGGGAGACCTCGCTGAGGAGCGCGGGTGCTGCGTTGGGTGTTGCGGGAGGGGGGTCGGGCGAGACCGGGGCTATTGAAAGCCTTCGGTTTCGTCTGTTGAACTTGAGGGACGTGGAAGGGTACCGCTTCGGCCTGTTCAAGGGTGGCGTGGAGAATCCGGTGCTGATTGCTAAGACCGCAGAAGCCGTTAAGTTCGCACGCCCTTTCGAGGTGAGCGAGGATACTTCACACGACCGTTAATTCGATCGTTGGTAGCATGTGACCGTTGATACTACTGTTGGTACGACCGTTGATACAACCGTTGACTTCACTGTTGATACCACTTTTGATGCCACCGTTTATTCCGTCGTTGGTACATACGACCGAGTAATATAGCTGCTGATACGGCCGTTGATGCAACCGTTGACATCACTGTGGATACCACTTTTGATGCCACCGTTTATTCCGTCGTTGGTACATACGACCGGTGATGTAGCTGCTGATATGGCCGTTGATGCAACCGTTGATAGTACTGTTGATAAGACAGTTGGTATCATACAACCGTTGATACGACCGTTAACACAGCCGTTGGCACAAGCGTCGATATGATCGTTGATGGCACTCGCTCGACCTACAAGTCGTGACCATTCGCCACCTCTTTCTTACCAGTACACTTTACCGACTCCGCGTGCGTGCCGTACTTGCGTTGTTTTTATTTGGTTGTTTTGTACTCGTGAAGGTTTTGCAGCTCCATTTGGCTCTCACGTCGCAGGCAGACTCGATGCGCGTTTCGTGGGTCACCGGAAACGCATCGCAAGCACCGGCTGTGCGCTTTCGTGAGGTCATCTCCGCGGATAGCCAGCCGGGCGAGGTACAGGCTGCGCGTTGGCAGGTGGGTGGACCGCAACATCACCGTGAATACATTTTCCTCACGACCCTGCTGTGAACTCTTTACTGTTGCTAAAATATGCCTACGTCTATTTCCAAAGAGTTTGCTGTACCCACAGCCGTGGATCCAGTTGTTAAAGATTAAAACTCTTGTAACGCTACTGATTAACTCACGAAAGGGTGAAAGTGCAAGGCCGTATGACAGTAGCCAGCATGCCGGTCAGTATTGGCGGACACGGCTCTCGTCAGTGGCTTGCAAGTTGTGTGCCGATCTGGTCTCACGGTAGGATGTTGTTTCGAGAACATTTTATGTTGCATGCTGCATGTTGTAGACGTGTTTCCACGTCCAACGCACCTCAATGGCGCCAGTTCGTCGCTGTAGCCTCACGTTCTCTGCTGTTCTGCTGCTTTGCTTGCTGTTTTGTTTGCTGTTTTGCTTCTGTTCTGCTGATATTGCCCTGCTGCCCTTCTGTTTGTTGCTTGCTTTTGTTCTGCTGCTGCGGCCCTGTACCCTTCTGCTTGCTGCTTTGGTTCTGTCCTCCACCTGCTGCTGCTGCTGCTACTGTTGCTGCTGCTGCTGCTGCTGCTGCTGCTCTGCTTCTTGCTTTGCTTCTGCTCTGCTGCTACTGTTCTGCTGCCCTTCTGCTTGCTGTCCTACTGTTTTGTTGTTCTGCGACTCTGTCTGGTGGTGTCGTTTACACGATATCTCCTGCCCTCAGGAAACTGCGGCGGAGTCGTCGTTGACGTACGATCGAACGGACATGTGCGGCGCACCCGCGACCACGAAGGGTTTCCATGACCCCGGCCTCCTGCATTCGGCCGTGCTCACGGGGCTCATCCCCGGAAAACCTTATGAGTGAGAGTCCTCTTACGCCATGTTTTGTTTTGCCGTTACGTTCGCGCGAAGATGGTATCCGCTGTCGTGAGTGTCAGCGTCAGCAGTAATAATTTTGGTGTTGGATGGTGTGTTTCGTGCCTGCCAACCGTAACGAGGGGGGTTGTGCCATATTTTTGGCCTTAATGTTGTAATTTAGTGGCGTCGATGGCTCGCCTTCGCCTTATTGTGAGCAGGGTAAAATGAGAACGCTGTCCTGGGGCCTGATATGCAATCATAGTAATGTTCCACGCTGTGCCGTGCCATGCCGAGTCACGCAATGCCATGCGATCCTATGTCAATTAAAGATAATTACCCCCTCTTCTCCTAGCGTGGGGTTTCTTGGCATTTGCCGTAAAAAAGTAAGTTGCTTTACGGAGGCGTTGGTCTATTCTCTGAAAGACGACGCGATATAAGCTATATTATTAATTGCGCGTGAGGCCATACAAGTGGAACATGTCACGCCTATTGTTTTCGATGTGCGAGCACCGTACCGTGCCCCAGGCGCTCGAATTTTAGACTTGCCAGATAATATTATTTTGAGCGTTTAAGTTTTGGCGTCAATATTTTGTGATGTAGGGTAGTGTTCGTTCTGCGGAGCACTTAACGGGTGTATCATAGCTCCTATGAAGCGGTTCCACCGCCTCGTTTTTATGCGTCTCACACGTTTCTGCTCAAGGCCACCTTGTGGGGATACATTTTAGTTGCGGCACTCTGGAAGGAGCGTCACGCACCGTTTATTCCGTGGCTTATTTTTAATACGAACATCACACACTTCTGACAGATCATCGATCTTAGATAACCCACTTCATGATCTAGATACTCGAGGAAAGCATATTCCTGATCTGTATGATCTGTATGATCTGTATGATCTAGCTCATGTTGCCGGGTGGGAGCCATATACTGTGCATGATCTAGCACATATTTCCTGGGTTGGACCTGTCCTATACATATCCTGCTCAACATTTCATAACGGCAGGAGAGGAACTAGATGGTCTACAGATAGATGTTGTAGCTCAGTATCTGTCCGAGGTGTGGATCTCTATTCCAACATTACACAGCACCTGTGGCGCCTATGGCTTACCGACAACATACAACTTTTTCACGTTTACGTTCAGACGCTGTATTGGGGTAGCAATTCTCCAGCTTCAACTCTCCCGCAACATCCCCGCCCCCTGAGCTCCGCTCCGCTTCCCGTTGTGCCATCCTTGGTTGCAGGTACGAAGCGGGAGACGCCGGTGCTCGAGAGTGGGGTGCGTCGGCTTTCTTTTTCGCTCCGCCGGCCTCCGTCTCCTCTTCTTCCTTCTCTTCTTTCATCGCTCCTCGTTCTCCCTCCCCACCGGCCACCCAGTCGCTGGACCGACTTGGTAGCACGACAAACCCGACTGCACCCGTTACCACCGCCTCCTATATCAGAGCTTCTGCTACCGCTGCCACCGCCACCGCTGCTGCTTTTTCCGGCAGTGGCATCAGCGACCAGGGAGAAGGGAAAGGGCCAAAAGAAAATGGTGAACCCGCGAGTGGTGGTGGCGGTGGCGGTGGTGGGGACGTGGAGACTATTTACAGCGGCATGAAAGCTAGCACTAGCAAGAATATCGAGGAGGACGAGGTCGAGGGTGGCAAGACAACCGCAACGGCGACTGTGTCGGAGGCGTGGGGCCCCGAAGCGGTGAAAGTGGCCATATTCGGGGACATGGGGACAGCGGAAGTTGACGGCACGCTGGACGCAGGACACATGAACGCGCCGGCGTCTATCCGCACCGTAGGCATCCTCAAGGCCCAGATGGGAGCAGGGGCACAGCCGGTCAACGGAGAGGCGGGCGGTGAGGCTGGGCAAGCGGAAACCGCGGCGCCAGAGCCGCAGCTGGGCTTGGTTCTGCACATCGGGGACTTGAGCTACGCCAGAGGGTACGATGCACAGTGGGATGAGGTGAGGCCAGACTCCTTTCTTCGTGTTTTTTTTTCAATGGGCGAAGTGCTTACAATTATGCAGCATGCCTTTGTTTGGAAAATGTTGTGTATGTGGTGTGGTGTGGTGTGGTATGGTATGGCAATGCCTTACGCCGCTGATGAAGGACCTGCGTTTGTTCTTGTGATGCTCTACACGAGTGCTGCAAGTGGCTTTTAGTCTAGTGCTATTAACTACCTGGTACCTGGTATGTTAATATCGCAATCGAATGAGCATCATTCGCGTTGCTTGTCTCCAGTATCGATTAATGTAGGGATGTATGCAGAACAGATACCGTTAGCCCTGGGCGTGAGGTGCTTAACGACCACACGAAAGTGGCAGATGAAATTGATGAACTTTTCACCAAGTGTAACATTTCAATAGACTGAAAAATCGTCGACCTTTTGGACTGCCTGGCGCCCCAATATAACTTGAATATAGCATACCAGACCTACTGCATGGCACCGCCTGTAACTTGTGATACGTCCGTATATAATTAAGATGTTTTACGGCGTGGAAACCTGTAAAACGACCTATTATAAATCTGACAGCATCCGGATGTTATTTCCGCGTCGAACGGCCGCGAAAACCTCCTAAATGAGTGATTGTCAGGGTTTTCATATATATTGGAGACTGCAGCAGCGTCTTTCGATTTATGCTAAATAGTGTAGCTCCAGAAATATACGTCAGGTTCTACCGTACGCAGAGTAGAAGACCGCATCAAAAATTAAGTGTTTTTTACTACAGTATGAGCAATTCAGGGCGCAAAAAACAAAAAATGCAGGAAGCTCTAAAAATCAAAACGACGAGTTGCGCGCTCAGACAGGGGAACACCATTGGAGAACTTTGCAGGGAGCGGCGCGCTGCGAGCGCCGCGGATCGCCGCGACTACCATGTGCTGGAGCGACGGCACGACGGCGTCGCTCGTGCACGCGACGTGACTGTTGCTCAATGCGCTAATGAGGCTGAACGTCGTCGGTCGGCCGAGACGCTAGCTGCAGAGCCATAAGCATGTGTTGATACGGAGAAGCGCCTGAGGCCTGACATGGAAGAAAAGTTGGACGATGAACACGAAAAAAGGCTGCACGCCGAAGCAGAAACGCGTGGAGCCCGAGCGGCGCTAGGCGCCGAGGATGGACTGAGATGAACGGAAGAGGCGCGCGCAGCGAGGCTGGGGGAAGAGGTGCATCACCACCTTCCATCTCCTCCAGTGGCTGCTGCTGTTGCTGCCGGAGCTGTTGCTGCTGCTACTCGCCGGCTGTGGTTCAGTTTTTTTATCGAAATTTACTTCCACACAAATTTTCTTGCTACTTTCATAGTCTTGGTCTCCTGGAATGCTTCAGGCTTTTGGGTTTTGGCCTTAATTTGCTGCTGTGGTTGGTCGAAACAAATGATTTAATTTTTGTTCGGGACGAATACCGGACCACCAACAGTCTGTAGCTTCTATATTAGGCACCTCATGCCCAGGGCTAACTGTAGATGCATGCATAACATATATATGTAGGCGGCGTGGGCGCGGCCGACGACAATATAGAAAAGGCATGGTGTTGCGCCCCCTTCGTTAAAGCTGTCGAGCTATGGAGGTCGTCGCGTGTTTAACACATCGAAACCGGCCTGTAGCAACGAGTCCCGCCCGTCCATCACAAAGAAAGGTTTCTGTGTGGAAATTTCAAGGTCGTCCGGGTAGTCACCGCCGTAGACTTGGCGTTCCACTAGCCTGGACAAAAGGAGCATACTCGGAGTATCGAGCACGTTCGTACTTACTGCTGTCATTATTGCAGTACCGGTGGCTTAAATGCTGCGAGTACTGGGAGTATCAACAGCACTGAAGGCCCTAAATACTGCAAGTACTGGGACTATGAGCATGACAGACAACCCCGAGTACAAGCAGTACCCGCAGTACAAACATCCGACATACTCGGGAGCACTCAAAGTATCGCAGTATATACTCCCGAGATACTGCCTGTACTCTACGGTGGTAGTACTTCAGTTGCCTCCCCCGAAAGCAGATATCGAGATTTTTGCACTTTTCAACGAAATGCCCCCCTACGGCGACGGCACCACGAGCGCTACAGTTAGAGCCCCACCTTGTAAAGGGTCTTGTGTAAAAACCAAGGCCAGCACGTGACATGTGATACAGGCATACCAAATGGCCCAAAGTCAGCCTTCCTTGCGGCTGAAAAAGCACCACAGACGATATATATATATATCACGTCGTCGTATGATATCATGCTTATACTAAAGCAGTCGGTTGTAATCGTATCCTGCCATCATCGTTTCATCATGCCCTGATACCCCTTCCTTCGTCCTGTTCGTTCTGTTCACCCTCACCCTGTGACCCCGTTCTGTGGCATTCGATGTGCGCTTGTTGGGGGTGGCACGGCTACTGGGAGTTCCACATCTATGGTGATACGGGTTTACCGGGGGGGAGCTACTGGGAGTTTGTGCACGCATGCGCTGCTGCAGCAGCCTAGTTCCCAAAATATGTTGGAAGCGTTTAGGAGATGGGCTGCATTTGTTCGGCTTTACCGTCACGTAGCCCGTACCTAAGGTGTGTACTTCGCATACAAATAGTAGAGTATATAGCCTGTACGACCGTATCACGACAAAGTATCCAAGCGTCCGGGTCGCCCTTTTTTTGTGTCACGATAATGTAGTCAAGTGTCCGTGTCTCCCTGTAATTCCAATTCCGCCACATGCATGTCGCCCCCTTAATCTACGTGCAGTACATGGATCAAATTCAGCCCGTGGCGTCCAGGGTCCCTTGGATGGTAGGCGTGGGCAACCACGAGCGAGACTCCCCCACCACGTCGACGTCCAGCACCCGGGCGGAGCTCTCGTACTTCACGGGCAATGACTCAGGAGGAGCTTGCGGCGTGCCCACGGCCTTCAGGTGACGGTTATTTTCTTGTTTGTGAAATATAAGAAGATAAAGTGAAATCACTCAAAAGTGCCGCAACTTTACTTATCTTAACTTACTTAACGTATCACACGGGTGGTCAGATAACACGCCCCGTTGGACGAATTTCGGAGTCGGTTTTCTCGAAACTGTGGGCGGGGAGACACAACGAAAAATGGTGGCTTTGGACATATATCGTAGAGATCTTTACATAGACGCGTCGGACGGCATTATTGGTGTTTACACTCTCCACGTTGTCAAGAAAACCAACTTATACCATATATTCGTCGTATTCAACAGAGGGTGTGATATCTTATCAAATCTTATCACATCTTATATTCATATTCACAGTACTAACAGTAACCAAATCGATAGCAAACGAAGAAAACATCGATATTAATTTGAGATTGAACTGCTCGATTTCCCTACCATTTCAGCAAGCAACATTATGTAATGGCGGGAAGCGGGGAGAGACCTTGTACGAGTAGCCTCATACCTGGTATGCGCGTATCATATGTATGTAGTTGTGTCGGGTCGTATGTACGTAGTGTGGTGGTATCTTCGTGTCGGGCGTATAGCAGACAGCGTACGTATGGCCCCTGATTGACCAAACAAATCGCCAAAATCAGTTGAAAGCTACGAAGACAAGTAAGTACAGTAGACACACGTGTACCTAGCAATTTAAAGCCAAAGACAGGTACGATGTTTGAGGCTGTGACCAGTGACAGGTGTCCTGGGGTGTGATTTGTACTTGGTTTTATTATTACCTGTTTTTGACACCAAAATGACCAGGTATACCTGATTTCGGCGAAAACCCTTTAAAATTTGTTAAAAATCTTAAAGGTCAACATGCACGTTGAAATAAATTCACGTACCGCGCACAATGCATACCAGCTTTTCGATATCCGGTTTCGAATGCATTTACACTACAGTAAAACCTGTAAGGAACTCGACAAATAATGCAACACCCTAAAAGGTTGGGCAACCAAAAAATATGGTCTCCCGTGCTACGAATGCCTCTCCTTCCGCACCAGCCAGGCATATACATACAGCGTGCACAATGCATGCCAGCTTATCGATATTCCGTTTCGAACGTATTTACACGGAAATCTCCAAGAAACCCAACAAATAAGCAACACAGGCAGGGCAGAAATATAAGATGGACTCCCGTTTACATTCTGCGTCTGCTCTTTCTTCCACAACAGCCAGGCCCCCATAGCGCTAAAGGTTCTCCCACGGTGAGTACGTAGCGCGTAGGAGCACCACAATCACATCGATGAATTTTCCGTTAACCGCCGACCCCTAGTGTCCATAGGCCCAAGGAACGTCAACCTCGGCTTGAATGTTGGTGCGGGACCTGCAACGTCTGCTTCAATATGACCGTGACGTTGCTGTACGGCGGGATCGTCACGATCCAGTCGGAACGACGCCTTTCCCCATTGTAGGCTTCGGCAGTTCGTCCAAGACGTCCATGTGGCTGTACGCAATCATCCTGGGGGTTTTGTCGGCAGAGGAGGAAGTGCGGTTGAATATTTAGAATGAGTGGTAAATTACCTACTGCCGAGTGCGTGTACGTGAACGATGAGAGGTCGTCAGGGGACATCCGAGAGACATCCCCGGATTTACTAAAGTAGGTGGATATGCATTTTGAGGTATAGCGGATCTTGCTGCAGTAGATCATCGCGCACGGTCTTAGGGCATGTCCAAACAGAAACGAAAACGAAAAACGAAAAACGAAATGAACATAAACAGGGCGCTGATTGGTCCCTGGCACAAACGTGTTCCCCTTCGTTTTTTTTTGTTCTTAGAAAATCAACGATTTCCAACCTATTGCGAAAAACAAAACGTTGACAGCTGAAAAACTAAAAGGAAAACGAAAGCACGAGCAGCAACAATTCAGCGTGTCCTACTGGTCAGCGCAGCCACGTCAAAATATCACAGCACGACTGCCGCACGCAGCACGCAACCCACAGCTAGCACGGCAACACAGTCGCACAGATCCCCCGTAAATAGCCAGCAGGCCAACCACAACCCACAACACCAGCCCCGACGCTCTAGGGCCTTTGTTTGCCGGCGTTCGAGCCTAAGCGAAGATAATTTTAGTAGAGTTCAGCATCATGCCCTCGATTTCGTTTCTGTTTGGACATGCCCTTACTCTACTTTGTCTGTTCGTTGGTTGGTCTTCTACTAATTAATGTATCCCTCCTTTTCATGAGTGTCGGCGAGGGTGACCAACTCACTCGGGTGCTACAGCACTGCTGGTCTCGGGTTGAGCTTGATCATCCGGGTCCATGATGATACTGCAGCAGTATTCGCGAGGTGGGCACGTCGTCACACGGGAAACATTGCGTTCGACTTTAGGATTTTGCATGGTATCTTTCTTGTTGGTGAGTATCGGAGGATGTATATACCCCAGGCTGGGTCAAAATACCACCGGTAGGTGACCACTCTTCCTTTAGGTTGTTATAGCACGCCGAACGGACGACGCCTAACGCCGACAAGATAAAATGGCTCATACCCGGTCAAACACATCAGTTCTATGATATGTCCAGCTGATGGACCAGCCTAAGGACGCCCCGCCACAAGAGATCAGACGGAAGACAAGCAGAGGGTAAAGACAAAGAGCTAATAACAAAAACGAGCAGTCCTATACCCAGCTGGTGGGTTAAGGATAACGCAGAAGACACAGAAGAGGACAGGGGCAGACGGCCAAAGGGGGGCTGGAAAGACATAAATAAAATCAGAACAAAAACAACAACAAAAAACGAAGGGTCACACAGACAAACAAAATGAAACAAAGGGTAAGGTGACGCAGCCAACACAGAATTGCAAGGTACGGGGGGGGGGGGGGGGGGGTGTACTTCATTTTCATGCATGCCCGTAGTCGTATGACCATAGACCCTCGTACCCCCACAATGCCGGGACGGAGCATGTCGGGTTTTCACCGACCAGGCAGACATTGCCAACGATTTGATTTGTTTTAGAGTGTCCGCGGTATCCGCGACACGCCGCGACATGCCACGGAACCGTGCTGCGACATGCCGCGGCACGGTGGCACCGCCGCAGCACGTGCCACGATTCTTCCCGCGGATGTTGCCGTAGTACTTGCCAGGGCATGCCACGGCAAGCCCCGCGGCAATGTCAACGGCAAGACCTGTGGCAAGTGTCGCGGTAAGCCTCGCGGCATGACCCGCGGCAACCATCGCGGCAACCAACACAGCAAGTTCCGTGGTAAGTGTCGCGGCAAGTTTGGCGGCAAGCACCGTGGCAAGCGCCGTAGCAAGTGCCGCGGTCTCCAGTAGTGGTCACTTACAGATAAGGAATATTCCTAAGGTAGCCATTTGCGCACTCTGTTCGCTAACGGGCATGTATAAGCGGCTCAATCAACCTAGAGCCTTTCCAAGCCACAGCATCCCGAGCGTGCCGAATGAGCCTAGAGTCTTTCCAAGCACAGCATCCAACCTGGTCTAATCAACCTAGAGTCTTACTAAGCACAGCATCCTAGCACTGACCCCTGGCTAGGGTTCGGGTCGGAGGGTCGGC
Organism: Saccharina japonica; assembly: GCA_008828725.1. NCBI lineage: Eukaryota > Phaeophyceae > Laminariales > Laminariaceae > Saccharina > Saccharina japonica. The sequence goes on from MEHQ01003945.1 coordinate 123,497, forward strand.
TTCAGGAGCCAAGCATAAAACCTATGTTAATATCCACTGTCGAGGGGTAGACATGGATTAATTAGCTGGGTAGACTAATTGCCGCGACACGACTCGCGACACCATCCATGACACTTGCCGCGGTGATTGCCGTGACACTTTCCACGACACTTGCCGCGGGCCTTCCTGCGACACTTTCCGCGACACTCGCCGCGTCACCAGCCGCGACACTCGCAATGACACTTGCCGCGACACTAGCCGCGTCACTTGCCACGACACTTGCCGTTGGTCTTTTCGCGGACCTTGCCGCGGGCCTTGCCACGGCAGACGTTCCGCAGCATGTCGTGACATGTCGCGGCATGTTGTGTGCATGTTGTGGCATGTAGCGACATGCCGCGGACGCTGCCACAAAAAAATAAAACCATGTAGACTTGTAAAGGGAAAAAAAGCACAGGTTTGGGTCTACTGTGATCTAAGACGTACGCACTTTTTAATTATTGGCTTGGCAGATCCATTTTTCGGGGGCTTCGCCCCCCTAAAGGAATGGAGCGACAAACAACAGTGGCGGTTGGGCCTACGCACAGCCATAAAGAACTGCATACATGTGCTGTGGTCTCATTCACGGTCCATGGGTTATAAGCTCTGAATTGATAGAGCTTTAGGTACACCCCCCCCCCCTCCCATGCATTGGGGCCCTCGCTTACCTTCTACCACCTTTTGCAGTTGAAGGTGTGTCCTACGTGCAGCTCATTTCCTGCCCTAACGCTCATAAAACTCCATGACGCTTTTTTCACATATGTAAAATGTCAGGTTTCTCATGCCTGGGGAGGCGGGCGACGCCATGGCGGATTCCCCGTGGTACGGCTTTGATTTCGGCCCGGTACACTTCACCGTCATATCCACGGAGCACGACTTTACGCCAGGCTCCAAGCAGGTGTGCCTTGCTCTAGGTGTACTTACATTAAGCACCTGGTGTAAACAGTAGTAAGCCGGCATCTGTTTTACATTTTCAGTGACCTTGACTTACGTCTTTGACGGAGCTCGTTTCAATTGTTTGAAGGGAAGTGCACGTGCTTTTAGCTTTTGAACCGGTGCGGTGGGCGATGCTATTTCAATTTTGTGACTCGTGAGGCCCTGCTTACGTACTTGCGCATCCTACTGTATGATATGACTGCTTGTTACCTACTAGTAGGTTATTACTGTAGTACGATTATGCTTGATCCCGTTGATTGGTTTCGCGCGGGATAGTGGCTTCAGCCTGGTGTCGGCGTCAATGAAAAGCATCCCATATCACACGGGTAATAAGAAAGCAAACACCGTATACCGTACTCAAGATAATAAGATAGTACACGCCCCAGGGACGAATTTCCAAGTTGAGTTTCTCCAACCTAGGGGGGCACACACAACTCAAACCAAAATGATGGCCTTGGAAACTTATTCACCGGATCTTTTCCTATCCATCGATGCATCGCTCGGCATTATCAGTGATTGCGCCTTCCCCGTTGGCGAGAAAGTCAGCTTCCAAATTCGTCCGAGTGAGCGTATTTTTAGGCGTGTTCTATGGTACTTTCACCAAGAAACACAAGTTGACGGCAGTTTCAAATATCCTGATGCGCGAGTTCCTAGCGACAGCTGCACTTTCTTTTCTACTCGCAACGTGAACACGAATTGACCGCGGCAGCCACGCCTCCCTGCTCCCACCCCACCCCCACTTCCCACCCCCACTCCACGCCATTCCACCCCACCCCGCCAGCACGCGTTTGTAAAAAAGGATCTTTCCAGCGTGGACCGAGCCAAAACTCCGTGGCTTGTGTTCGCGGGACATCGACCGATGTACGTCAACAGCGGGGGAGCAGGGGCTGGCGACTGCAAGGGTGCTGCGGCCGAAGAGGAGCATTGCTCTAACATGCAGCCAGTAGCAAAGTTACTTCGCGAGTCCTTTGAGCTGCTGTTTATCGAACACCAGGTATGTGACAGTATGTCTACAGTGTGCAGTGCTGGCGCCCAGACCAACCAACACGCCATGTGCTAATGTATAGCAGTCCTCGACGGACGTTATTAGTTTCCATGGTCCGTCTTGCGACGATGCTGTGCTTGGTGTTTACTCCCGACCGCTCTCTGATCCCGCCTCGGTCATTCGGCATTCTCTACCGCTCTCTGGTCCTGCGTCGACTATCCTGCATTCCCAACCGCTCTTTGACCCCGGCCGCGGATTATCTGCCCCCACGTTCCAATTTTCGAAACAGGTGGACCTTGCTGTGTACGGACACCACCACTCCTACCAGCGCACCTGCAAGGTGGTAGGGGAGGTGTGCAAGGGGTTATCATCACAAGGGCCCATGGGAGGAGGTCAAGGCTACGTGGCCCCGGTGCACGTGGTGCTGGGCATGGCTGGCATGGGTCTGTCCCATAGTATGGTCAGTCCGAAGCCTGTGTGGGTGGAGTATGCGACGGACCGTGAGTATGGGCTCGGGATGCTGGTGGCGGACAAGTCGAAGCTTCGGCTGTCCTTCATTCTCGACACTGACGGCCAGGTGACCACTCCTGCTTTTTGTTTAGGTTTTTGTTGGCTTTGCATGCCTTGGACCGGGACTAGCACCCGTTTGCTGTCCTCTGGCGAGCCTGCCGGGTTCAGCAGGTATGATACACCCACTGCTGTGGCAAGAACATCAAAACACTATTGGTTTCTGCCTACAGTAGGAGTTCGGCAACACAGCACTATCATACAATGACAGCAAAACTTGGCTGCGTCGTACGGCATGATAGGAGCGGCCGCAATGGCAATGACAATGTCGATGGCGGCATCATTCGAAGCAAGCTGTACCCTAAAACAGAGGACCTCGCTGGCTGAACACATTCCCTAAGATAGATGGCACTCCTCGATGAATACTCTTTATGCTTGAATCCATGACGGCTACGTGACGCATGGAGTGTGGGTAGTGTGTTCGGCTCTTGGCTTTTAGTGCAGGCCGAATTCATTGCTTTACAGGAATATAGCCCAACCCTTTGTTCTAGTGCGTTATCCCTCCTTGTCCACCTCAAGTGGTATATATCGCCGCGTGCAAATCGTTTTTCATCCAGCCTTTGGAATTTGTACAGTAATAATCTCAACCTTGTCCCACCTTATCACCCAAGCAGCCGATCCGCATGCGATCAGCAGAATGTAGGAAGCAAGAGGCGCGTGGCGTGTAGCGTTACACCGCAGTACCAGGAGTCTGCTTTGTTAATATACCACATATGGTGCTACTATTAATTCAATATTTGATATACAGTAGTGCATTCTGTGTAGTTTCTACACTGATACTGTGTCCTGGAGCCGGTTAACCAACAGTTGACGAGAAGGAAAATCACTTTGATAATGATGTGTGGTACCTGTATCTGCTGTATCATGTCCCGTATGTCATACAGGTGGCGGACGAGATGATGCTCACACGGCCCCCTTCTTCAGGAGACGTCGGTTCTCGTGGCCTGTTTGTGGCATTATGCGGTGTCTTGATACTGGTTTGCGGATATCTGGGGGTTTCATATATTATGGGTCGAGGCAATTTTTAATATGCCTGCGCCAATCCGGAGTGTGGGGGTGCCTTGTGAGGCAGTCTGGTGACATGGGGTGGTACGACCTGGGTACGTGACATGATGGCACGTGACGAGGTCTGTGACAATACAAGGATCGACTCATATATGAGTGCGAGTGCAGCGGGTGATAATCCTCGTGCGGCTTACGCCTGTGTGGTTGATGTGGTGAGGTCTTCGACTATCAGGTGTTGGTCCATCTACTTGTGTGTTGTGTGTGCCTGGTGGTGTAATTGTATTTATACTGCTCTCTTCGCCGACCATGGTGTAAGCCACGCGTGCTATAGGCGGACGCGTCCGACAGCAGCGTAAACTGCTCTGGGCCCGGAGGTCGCTGGAGGGTTGTGCTGTGTTAGAGGAGAGCACTACCGATTGAAGGACGTCTGTGGTGGTATGCCGCAAAAGGAGAATTTGCTTGGAATCGGAATGGAGGAATTTACAGGGAACAGGCTCTAGTTAAGCCTGGAACCTGAGTGTCGTACTGAACACTCGAACAGAAGGAAATACTGGTGTGCCGTACCAGATCTACGACGGAATTATGGAAATATGGAGGGCGGAAGAGCAGCAGCAGCAGTTGGGAGGTGCCGGGCAGCCGCAGCAGTATGACTTTGGTGGACAACCGCAGCAACGCGGGGGTGGAGGCCAGCGTTCCCAGCAGCAGGAGCACCAGCAGCGTCAGCACCAGCAGAAACCGGGGGGCACTAGTTGGGCTGGTAACACCGGAAGTGGGTGATACCAGCCAGAGTTCCCCCCGCCACCAGGTGCGTCAATGAGTGCACGCATATCACGACGACGACCACTTTCTGTTTGTTTCGTAGTCTGCGGTGCTTATTTAATATAGACTGCTGATGTTTCTGGTTTATGGATTTGGACTTGAGTTCTATTTTTTTTATGGTTGAGGGATTTTGGGGTCACGATGATATCGCAACATATCACTATCAAACATGCGATTACTGTTTTGTCGTCTACCGAGCAGGGAGGGGGGGTATTCGTAGCTGTACTCGCTAACACGACGGAGACTTTACATCGCAGATAGTGGAATCCAGTTGGGGTTATATCATATATGGATGTGGACTATGCACGCAAGGCTACTGACCGAAGGTCTGGCTCTGGTGGAACATTTATGCGCGCTGGTGTCTGTTTACGGCTTTAGGGTTAGGTAGGACGCACATGTCTGGAACGTGTGCTAACGGGGAGTTTGAGATTAACACGTACTGTAGGCAGAGCAGCATGCCGATTTATCATCAAACCACTGCACGCTGAGACGTTCCGCTTTGACCGTGACTTTGTGATGCACTTGCAGTGATTTCATTCACTGGTTAGTTATTCCGGGGGTTGTACGTCATTTGTTTTGTAGGATACGAGTAGGGATTTTCGCTGAGCATGGGAAGTTTTTTGGAAAGTACTTGAAGAATTAACGTGCGACTTCAGGAGTTCTGGGGGAAATGGAGAACGCGTTGGGAGGTACCAATACGTCGAGTAAGGTTAACTCGTCCGTAGAGAATGCCGATGGCCTTGATGAATCGTGTCATACGCTATGGCTATTGGTTTATTGCGCACAGCGTACAGGGGGACACATTACTGATACCTATATCGTAGTAGTTTTGAATTCAGATGCAGTAGTCTGTTGTCTTTTTGTATGCTTTCGAGGGGAGTGTCGAGTGGGGGGGCTGCAATGATTCGATTTTAGCTATTTCAGATCATTGACGTTCTATTGTTCTGCTCTTACAGAGTACCGGTACACAATAGGGGGGCCGGTGTTCTCGGGCAGTACAATACCCATGTGAAGACGGCGTTATTGTCTAAATGTTTTACAAGCATACTCACGGTTGTTCGATTTTGCCCTTCCCGTAGATAATGTCTCGATTTATTTTGGGATATCTATACTGGAATCGAGATAGAAATATTTGGTATCGGGGTTGCCGTTTTACGTTCGCAGCTAGTTATGATGGAACTTGGGATTGCCGCTTTACGATGTCAATTCTTCAGGATGGAATTTAGGATTGCCGATTTGCCGTTTTACCTGGCTATTGGTGATAAGTTGTTCGGGACCTACTGCATCGCGCACCCAATAGGGGGGCTGTTTGTGGTATGCGGTGACTTTTTGATACTGGTTTGCGGATATCTGGGGGGTTCATATACTATGAGGTTTCGTATTTACTGTAGTGTCGAGGCATTATTTAGTATGCCTGCGCCTTTCCCGAGTGTGGGGATGCCTTGTGAGGCAGCCTGGGGATATGGGATGGTACGACCTGGGTACGTGACATAATGGTACGTGACGAGGGTCTGTAGCAACACAAGCATAGACTCGTACATGCGTGCGAGTGCACCCGGTGACGATCATAGTGTGGCGTACTCCCGTGTGGTTTATGTGGTGAGGTCTTCGACTATCAGGTGTTGGCCCATCTACTTGTGTGTGTTGTGTGTGTCTGGTATAATAGTGTATTTATATTTCTGTTGCTCTCTTGCCCGAGCATGGTGTAAGACACGCGTGCTATAAGCGGATGCGTCCGACAGCGGTGTATATCCAAACATGGCCAAAGGAGCAAAGGAGGTTTTTGTGTAGCCAACGAGAAGTAAAAAGTTTTGTCCACTAGGAAGGCGAGACTGTCACGAAGAGGAAATTTTGGGACGTACGAAAGAGAAAGCCAAAGCCATCGGAGCTGGGAGCGCGAGACGCGCAATGCGAGTGAAATAGCAACCTTCAATGGCAATAGTGACCTGTACATCTTTGGCGTGAGATGTATGTACAATATGTACCAGGTACCAGTCTGGTCATCTGATCATCTGATGTTATGTATGGGATGGTTGGGACTTTTTGCGGCATGTCCAAAGTCCCTTATATTTCCGATCTGACCCGTAGTTTATTTAGCTCTATCAATAGCTCTGTTTATCGATCGGCACACAACAATTATCGTTGTAAGAGCTACGTATGTGTTCGCTGCCTGTTTTGGTGAGTGTAAGTTTGATGTCCCCACGCGGATTGGAAATACAGTTGCCGGCGCGGGGGAAAATGGCGTCACGAGAAGTTATGTGCCAAGATTGATGAGAAGTTATGTGCTGGATCATATGCTGGAACATACGTAGTGTGTCAATGCAAAGATGGCTGGGCTGTCCGATGGCTCATCGTGTTTTTGTTGACGGTTTATCGGTCGGTCCTGCGACTGGACGAGGTAATAACGTTATTGACGTTTCTATCGATGTTTCTGTGTTTTTCGAGCGTGCTCGCACAGCATACAATTTTTCAACCTTATTTTTTGTAGGGTTTGTGGATTCCGGCTACGGGTATGGAAGTCTCATAGAACTTACAGAAGTTCCGGGTACGGGTATTGAAGTCTTACAGAACTAACAGAAGTTCCGGGTATTGTGGCACGGGCGTACAGAACTCACAGGAGTTCCGGGCAGGTATACAAATGTTGTACTTGTACCCCGGGTATTGTGTCGACGGGCGTACATAACCCACCGCAGTTTCGGATACGGGCATGAATGCGCCACATAACTGACAGAAGTTCCGAGTACGGGTATGAAAGTCTTACAGAACGCATACGTAGAACTTCCTGGTATGGTGGCACGGGCGTACAGAACTTACAGAAGTTCCGGTCATTGTGGCACGGGAGTACATAACTCACAGAAGTTCCTGGAACGGGTATGGGTGTTGTACAGCACTGAGAAGCCGCGGGTACGGGTAACACCCGGGGAAATCAACGCCTCAAGGGGGTGAAAAAACAACAGATTAACTGGTGTGAAACACATAGATATGTTATTAATAGTAGTTGGAGAAAAAAATCTGTCCATCTCTCCAGCAGCCGACCGCCTTTCTTACTCTAAGCGCGGTTTCTTCACCGGGCCGATTATCAGCCTCGTGTGCGCCGGTCTGCGCCGGGGATCCGCACCATCAGCCCGCACACGTCCCGCTCGGCGCCTTAACGTGGCGTCACAACGAACAACCCTGCCCTGTCAGCCGTCCGTGCGTCGTGCTCACGGCATGGTGCTCGTTTTGAGTGATTATTTAGGCTGGGTGCTTTCCGACCTCATATATCACCGGAACTTGGGCTTCCCTGCGGGCGCGCAGCCGGGGGGCGGGCGTTCGGGCGTCCGTTCTATTACAAGTATCGCAGCCCCGCCAGAAGTATGCTACCTTAGGGCGACCGGTGTGTCTTCCTGGGGTTGGGGGGGCGTCATGCGAGGCCCGGGTCACGTCCCTTTTGAGGCGGCGGCCGGTTTTCCAGACGAGGGGTTCGAAGCCCACAATCACGAGAAGCAAGCATGTGCATTTACACGAGACCATTAGATTGTTTACCATAGCCAAAGAGTCCCGAATCAGGGGATCAACGCTAATAGTGGACGTAGACAACAAGACGTTGTGCTAGGCTTTCCGTGAAGGAAACTCGTACGATGCACGCCTACACGAAATCGTCACTAGCTTGCTCTGGCTACAAGTCGATCTAGATTTTTCCCTTAACCTACGCTGGGTGTGCTCAGCAGACAATAAAGAGACCGACGACCTCTCGCGAGCAATCAGCAACGAGTACGTATGTATGACATAAGTAGCTTTTTGCAAGCCTGTGGGCAAGCTGGGAAGGTTTTGACATGGATTTGATAGCCACGACAGCATCGTCGCACATACTACAAAAGACAACACGGACGGAAGTGTTTCTCTAGTCATGCCCGACAAGTCACGAAAGTGTTTCGGGTTTTGTTTCTCACCTCCAACCATGGTAGGAGTCATATTGCAACACATGTAAGAGAGACAGGCGCATGCAGTAGTCGTGGTACCATATCAGAAGTTGCAGTGGTTGACGAAGCTAGCAGGGGTAATGGTACGGTCCCAGTTGGTGCCAGGGCCGGGAGAGGATGGGAAGTTCTTTCGGTTACATCACCAGGAGAACAGAGTACGTTATCGTTTTCATACGTGGAGCACGAGGGCGGTCGAAGTGAATTTCAGAGAACGAAAATATTAGCACTTCATCAACCAGTCACTGCTGCCCAGTCGCACGCTTTCATTGATACATGGTACAAGACATGAAACGATCAGCGCGCACATGCTTGACCAATACCGATGAAAAACAGGGTTTTCGAAGAAGGATGCTCTGGCTATTGCGGTTCGTAATACAACAAATGGCGGCATTACTAGCCGGCGGAACCAGAGACGAAGTACAACCAAACACAAGCAACGCTTCATTGGTTAAGGTGTCAGCGATACGAGCACGAGTACTGTGTCCGACATGTCTCGGGGAGAACGATGAAGTATTTCGATTTTGCCACTTCCGCGGGAAGCATTATTCAGCTACCAAGGAGAGCGGAACTAAAACTATGCATGTCGACGAGAGGGCCATCGATAGTCGGTTGGGACAATTCCATAGAGCGGTGGCGGCACTAGCATCGGTTAAGCGCAAGTATCAGACAATCGATTTATTCAACAGGTTCCTGCAATCACGCGAAGGAAAAGGCGCCAAGCGCATGGCAGCAGCGCAACCAACAGACGTACGCGATTTTGTATTGTTGGCTAGATGCATGCGGAGAGCGGAGACGCACAGTTGTGCATGACATAGGTTGTGAAGCGGTAAGGACATACACACTACTGAATTCATGTGAACAACGAGGGCTATGTGGCAAGAGGTTCGCTCATGAATCCCTTCGAACACATTATGTTTCCAAGCTAGCAGTAGCTTATGAGAGAGACCTCGGGGTAGCCCCAGCTTGGTGTGACCAACCAAGGGTTGGGAACCCAGTCCGAAGCGATATAGTCAACCAGTATAAGGCGTTTACAAGTTCGGAACAAAAACGGGCTGGGGTGAGGGTGAAACAGGCGCCCACATTGCTACACAGCCATTTCGCGGCCATTAAAGCACCACTGAGGGCACGCCTTCGGGGTACGTTAGCCCCGATAGAAAAGGTGGTGCTGTCACGTAACATAGCAATATAATATGTTTATTTGCGGTTGCTTTCAGCACAACAAAGAGGGGAGACGAGCTTACACATACTCTCATTCAACCCATCCTCAGACTACCAAATCGCTGTGGGTTCATGTTCGATTTCCAGTGGGAAAACACCATGCGAGATGGCGCAGACCACTTAATCACGATCCCGTACGACGATAAATATTGTGATACGTGCCCCATCAGGGCCGTCGAACAATGGATAGCCGTAGGATACTTCGTCGGGTGGGACATGAAGAAAGGTTACTTTCCCCCTAGCATGTCAACAAACCGAAACAGTGGTGAATCGGTGCGAGGTTCACTTCACCTTTCAGCGAGTCAGATGGCAATGCTTCTTGAGCAGAATGCAGTAGCAGCGGGACTACGGGCCGATTTTTCCATGCACTCTTTCCGATCAGGGGGGGCGGTTTCGAGAGCTTTAGCAGGAGACGATTTGTCCACTATTATCATGCAACGCGCGTTCTGGAAAAATACAAAAAAAATCTTAGAGGTACGAGTACAAGCAGTTGGCTCAAGTGGTATAACCAAACTCATCGGGCTATTCCATAGTCCCAGGAGTAACGGAGGCACAGAGTAGTACATGGAGATCAATGAGTTTCTGTTGAGTGAACAAAGTCGTTCATGGGCAGTTTTCGGAAATAAACCAATGATGCACGTAATGAGAACGGTGTAATAACGAGGAAATTCACATTCGAATTATTGATGAACAAGGAACGACCAAGAATAAGTTTGGGAAGGCACTCACATTCAGTACGTACAGCAGTGGGGCCTATATAAGGCGATATGAATAAGGCGACCACTCGAGATAAGGCGGTCAACATGTCTTGGCACGGGGTCGCCTTATATAGCCCCCACTACTGTATAATGATCCATCGCTCCGATGGTCTATTGGTGGAACCGTCGAATGCTACTATTAATATTAATATTTAATGTCAATAATAATAAGAAAGAGTTGTTTCTGGGGTTCAAACCTCACGTGGGTCGGACTTTTGAGTTTGTTTGCAAACTTAAATAAAAAACGGAATCAACTAACTGCTGAGGGCGCCTATTTCATATTAATAGTAGCGTGGGGAGTCGTAATTCGATGCGAGTCGACGAGGGAAGGCAGGGCTGGAGTCTTATCGCGATAAAAATGCTGGCAAGAACCGTAGTGAGGAGGAAGGAGAAGAACCTACTTTGTGACCCCGGATCTGAGTTACGACTGTAGGAAGGAGAGAGAATAGGAGGGCGAAGGTAATAAAAGGGATGATAATGAATAAATAAAATGTCAAGTATGATACTGAGCGAGACTGCAAAGTAAAGGGGGGGGTGGGAGCACCGGCCGCGCTTCCACCATTCTTGTCTCACACTACTCGTATGTACGTACGTATATTTTTATTAGAAGATAAGAACTGGTCCGAAGATCTATCCGTATCAATGTTCAGATTATTTGACCGTCTCCCAAATCTACGAGTATTGTCGGGGCAATATTTGTTTTCGTAGAGGATTACAGGACCCATCTGTCTCGCCCAAGTGCATTGCTGTATCGTATGACCGGTACCACAGGTATGGCGTTCAATTGACCAGCGCGTTCTAGCGACTCACCTCGCCCCGTGGGTGCTGTCACAACAAACCAGTGCACCCTCCACCTTTTTGGTGGAACAACTGATCCCTACCGTCCCCTGTATCCCACTGTGATGCAGCCTTCCATGTATTTAGCACTCCACCATGTCACGGATTTTCGCGAAACATCAAGCAAGCAGCAAGCAGCAAGACCAGCACCACTGGAGCGGCTGGCGAAGAAACTTTGCCAGGTATTCACGGAGGGTGTTTGGGACAGAGAGCGCTAGACTGAATATTTGTTGCTTTAGTCTACAGTACAACAGTACAGCAGCAGTGCAGTTGTACACCAGATGAACGTCTGATTCGAATTTCCGAGTACCATCTGTTTACCGGCCCCTTTGGTGTGAGCTGTGCTGTGTGAGTACAGGTCAGCCCTCAGCTCTATTAATAGTTCTACTGGTTGAGGGGACGTATATACGTCTGATACACGTTTCACGCTTCAAACGGCTGTACGGGCACTAACGGGAATGCCAGTAGAGTACTCGTTCGTAGTGCTTAATATTAATATAATAGTCAGAGCTGTCCCAGGGGTGTGAAGGGGGGGATGGTGTGAAGGGGGGGATGCCGAATGCCTCGCGCGTGAAGTGTGAAAGTACGATTACGATTGCAAGCTCTGCATGCCCACTGCCGTCTATCAAGCTCTTCACAACTCCCACCTCTGACAGATCACTCTCCCCCCTGAATGATTGCCGATACGATCAGGATAGCATCGCCAAATAATACCTGGTACGTACGTATCATAGCTTGCAGAGGGGTTGCTCTGCAGGCGGTCCCAGTGACGCTTCTTCGAGTTTGGCTGAACCACTCCGAGGACCAACGCCCAAACGGGTAGGGTGGATCGTAAATGATCCGAGTCTGGCGGGAAGGCTTCTTGGCCTGGGTTTTTGTTAGTGGATGAGCTGCGGCAAGTTCCACACTACCCGGAGAGTTTACTCTTCGGGTGGCTATCCCCACCGCACCGGGCCCCTTCGGGGGTCAGGTCGGGTCAACATGCTCAAGTTCCCGAAGGTCGTATACAGCAAGGGCTGATACTTCCGAGGGGGCATGGAGTGAATTGACACACGACACGAAGTGCACGAAGTGAGACGTGGAAGTGTGGAGGGCGTAAGCTTTATTTTGACCCATCCGCCGGAGGATAAAAAAAAAAAAAAAAAAAACTCTGCCTCCTGGCGATTCCATACAAGCAATAATCCACGAAGTGAGGCCATCCTTGATTTACGCACGGGGTTTGTCGGCTGGGCGGGGCGCGGGTCGGTGCTGCTGCGCCCCGACCCGCTCCCTGCCGCCTCGCCCCGCCTGTCTGTCAGTTTGGTGATAAATCCTTATTCAATCCGCAATCAATCGTATGATAGAACTCTACGTACTGCTGCTACGCTGTCTGTATTACGACGTAGTGTGTACCAGGTACAGCAGTATTACTCTGTGTGCCAGTAGCCAGTAGAGTCTACCCCGCTTTATCCTACTCGTACTGAATTTTTTACTCTTAAGAACAAGAACACGAACAACTACTGGCAGTTGTCTGTTCTTCTGCTGCTGCTGCTGCTGCTGCTGTTTGTAAGTAGTGTACCTCTGACCCACGCCTCTACCTGGCGATTCCATTCGATCGATAATCCATGGAGCGAGGCAATCCTTGACTCGCACATGGGGTTTGTCGGCTGGGCGGGGCGCGGATCGGGGCCGGCTAGAGGTGGACACCGTGATAAAACATAAAACAAGAAAGTCGGTTAACGAGGCGTTATCGTCCGAACAAAAAACTAGATAAAACCGTTTTTTCAAAGCCGGTTTTGACCGTTTTTTGAAAACCGGCTATTTTTCATTTTTCAAAACCGGTTAAAACCGGATGGTAACGTGAAACGCCTCCAAATCATTGAACATATCGGCATGTAGGAGTTCAATACGTGTGCTGTTCACACGGATACGCTGCAGCCCTAACTATTTGGCACGTGGCGCTGGATTCTTCCTGTGGGGATTGGCTGGTTGGAGGTCAGATTCGCCCGTTTCCCAGGTTAAAACGCGCCTATATGCGCGACTGCTGTGCTCAAACCTCCACTTTCGGAAGTTTTTTCCTGAAAATCAAAAGCCTTGTGTGTAAGAGATTGCCTAACACCATTATTTCGCTTTGCCCTGGCTTTGACCCGCCGCCTGCCGCTCCCTCTGTTTGGGTGACTTCATCTGCACGCAGACAGAAGGACTTCGAACACTTCGACGCAGGCGTCGGCGCAAAGCGAAACAATGCACTCACTGCGCAGGCGGAGACCCGGGGGCCCTCAGCGGACATTATCATCTCTACCAAGCCTGGCTCTAGTTTTACTATTGGCAGCGACCACTTTGCCCCGGGCTTCAGATGCGCACACCGCGCCCGGCCGCCTATCGCTGGTCCAGCCTCCGACCACGGCCCTCGACCCCAACATCACCCTCTCCGTTGGTCCCACCCTGCTCTTCTCAAGCGGCGAGTGGGTTACGGTTTCCTGGACGGGGATCGAGTCTTGGATGTTTCCCGACGCGTTCGTGGCGGCTTTTTCTCCGGGGACGGTTTTAGACGACCCCGCCAGCATCACGCATGTCGCCCCCATCAAGTACCAGTTTGTAACCGCGGAGCAGCCCTACACCGAAGACGGTGTGGAGAGGGAGGGGCAAGCTATAAATGGAGGGGGGGGGACCTCGCTGAGGAGAGCGATTGTTGCATCGGGTGTTGTTGCGGGAGGGGAGTCGGGCGAGACCGAGGCTATTGAAAGCCTTCGGTTTCGTCTTTTGAACTTGAGGGACGTGGAAGGGTACCGCTTCGGCCTGTTGAAGGGTGGCGTGGAGAATCCGGTGCTGATTGCTAAGACCGCAGAAGCCGTTAAGTTCGCGCGCCCTTTCGAGGTGAGCGAGGATATTTGGGACGATCGTTGGTTTGATCGTTGGTATCATATGTATGACTGTTGATACCACTACTGTGGATACGACCGTTGACACAACCGTTGATACCACTTTTGATGCCATCATTTACGCCATCGTTGGTACGACCGTTGTACAGCTGTTGATACGGCCTTTGATGCGGCCGTTGATGCGACCGTTGGTAGTACTGTTGATACCACCGTTGGTATCATACAACCGTTGACACGACCGTTGACACGACCGTTGACACGACCGTTGACACAGCCGTTGGCACAACCGTCGATACGATCGTTGATATACCCGTTGATGGCAACCGTTCGACCTACAAGTCGTCACCATTCGCCACCTCTTTCTTACCAGTACACTTTACCGACTCCGCGTGCGTGTCGTACTTGCGTTGTTTTGTTTTGGTTGTTTTTGACTCGTGAAGGTTTTGCAGCTCCATTTGGCTCTCACGTCGCAGGCAGACTCGATGCGCGTTTCGTGGGTCACCGGAAACGCATCGCAAGCACCGGCTGTGCGCTTTCGTGAGGCCATCTTCGCGGATAGCCAGGCGGGCGAGGTACAGGCTCCGCGTTGGCAGGTGGGTGGGCCGCAACATCACCGTGAATACATTTTCCTCACGACCCTGCTGTGAACTCTTCTTCTGCTGCTAAAATATGCCTTCGTCTGTTTCCAAAGAGTATGCTGTACCCAAAGCCGTGGGTGCAGTTGTAAAAGCTTGAACTCTTGTAACTCTACTGGTTAACTCACGAAAGGGTGAAAGTGCAAGGCCGTATGACAGTAGCCAGCATGCCGGTCAGTATTGGCGGACACGGCTCTGGTCAGCGGCTTGCAAGTTGTGTGCGGTAGAACTATCATCGCGTATCGTAGTCTCTCGCGAGTCAGTGTACCATGTTGCGGTGATTGGGGTCTTTGTCAAACAAATATTGAACATACATTTGCTGGTACGTACGGCATACCATATTTGCCGGAACGACTGTACAACATACCTGTGGTACCAAATTGCCAGAACGACTTTGTGTACGAACAGTGACCCGGTCTACTTTTCCTTCTCGAACGTCTCTACGAGTAGCGAGTAGCTCACGCGGCTGGCAGGGTGTGCCGATATGATCTCACGGCAGGATGTTGTTTCGAGAACATTTTGTGTTTCATGCTGCATGTTTTCGACGTGTGCCGACGAGATTCTTCGATATCCAACGCACTTCAATGGCGCCAGTACCATACTCGTCGCTGTGGCCTCACGTTCTCTGCTGTTCTGCTGTTTTGCTTGCTGTTTTTGTTTTTGTTCTGCTGCTATTGCTCTGCTGTCCCTCTGCTTGCTGCTTTGCTTCTGTTCTGCTGCTGCGGCCCTGTACCGTTCTGCTTGCTGCTTTGCTTCTGTCCTCCTGCTGCTTCTGCTCTGCTTGCTGCTTTGCTTCTGTTATCCTGCTGCTGCTACTCTGCTTGCTGCTTTGCTTCTGCTCTACTGCTACTGTTCTGCTGCCCTTCTGCTTGCTGTCCTACTATTATGTTGCTCTGCGACTCTGTCTGGTGGTGTTGTTTACGCGATAACTCTTGCCCCCAGGAAATTGCGGCGGAGTCGTCGTTGTCGTACGATCGAACGGACATGTGCGGCGCACCCGCGACCACGAAGGGTTTCCATGACCCCGGACTCCTGCATTCGGCCGTGCTCACGGGGCTCATCCCCGGAAAACCTTATGAGTGAGAGCCCTTTTACGTCATGTTTTTGTTTGCCGCCAAGTTCGCGCGAAGATGGTATCCGCTGTCGTGAGTGTCAGCATCAGTAGTAATAATGTGTGTGCTGGATGGTGTGTTTTGTGCCTGCCAACCGTAACGATGGGCGTTGTGCCTTATGTTTGGCCTTAAGCTTGTAATTTAGTGGCGTCGATGGCTCGCCTTCACCTTATTGTGAGCAGGGTGAAATGAGACCGCTGTCCTTGGGCCTGTGATGCAATCGTAGCAATTTCCCACGCCGTGCCGTGCCATGCCGAGTCACGCAATGCCATGCGGTTCCATGTCAATTAATGATACACCTTCACCTCTTGTCCTAGCGTGGGGTTTTTCGGCATTTGCCGTCAAAAGGTAAATTGCTGCACGGAGGCGCTGGTCTATTATCTGAAACACGACGCGATATAAGCTCTACGAGTGCACGGAGGCCATGCAAGTAGAGCATGCCACGCACAATGTTTTTGATGTATATACGAGCACACTATATCATAGCGGCAGGCGAGGAACTCGATGATTTATTGTAGATGTAGTAGATGTAGTAGATGTAGTAGGTCGTCATCTGGCGAGGTGTGGAACTATATTTCACCATTAC
Organism: Saccharina japonica; assembly: GCA_008828725.1. Lineage (NCBI taxonomy): Eukaryota > Phaeophyceae > Laminariales > Laminariaceae > Saccharina > Saccharina japonica. The sequence goes on from MEHQ01003945.1 coordinate 139,793, forward strand.
ACGGCACCTAAGCGCCTATGGCTCACCGACAACATACAACTTTTACGCTTTTACGCTTCAGGGGCTGTACGTATCGGGGTAGCAAGTTCTCCCCCTTCAACTATCCCGCAACAACCCCGCCCCCTGCGCTCCGCTCGGCTTCACGTTGTGCCATCCTTGGTATATGGTACCAGGTACGCAGCAGGAGACGTCGAAGCGGGAGACTTCGATGCTGAAGAGTGGGGTGCGCCGGCTTTTTTTTTCGCTCCGCCGGCCTCCCTCGCCTCTCCCTCGCCCTCTTCCACCGCCGCCGCTGCTTCTACCGGCAGTGACATTCATATCAGCGACCAGGGAGAAGGGAAAGGGTCAAGACAAAATTATGAACCCGCTAGTGGTGATATTGGCGGTGGCGGTGGTGGGGTCGAGGGTGGGAAGACGACGGCGACGGCGGTTGTGTCGGGGACGTGGGGCCCCGAAGCGGTGAAAGTGGCCATATTCGGGGACATGGGAACAGCGGAAGTTGACGGCACGCTGGACGCAGGGCACACGAACGAGCCGCCGTCTATCCGCACCGTAGGCATCCTCAAGGCCCAGATCGGAGCAGGGGCACAACCGGTCAACGGAGAGGCGGGCGGTGAGGCTGGGCAAGCGGAAACCGCGGCGCCAGAGCCGCAGCTGGGCTTGGTTCTGCACATCGGGGACTTGAGCTACGCCAGAGGGTACGATGCACAGTGGGATGAGGTGAGCGCAGGGTCCTTTTTTCGTGTTTTTTTTTTAATTGGGCAAAGTGCTTACGGTTATCTTCGGGAAATATGGTGTATGTGGTATGGTGTGGTATGGTATGGTATGGTAATGGCTTACGCCGCTGATGAAGGACCTGCGTTGGTGTTGGTGTTGCCCTAGAAGAGGGCTGGAAGTGGCTTCTGGTCTAGTGCTATGATTTAATAGCATTGCTGTTATTTAGTACAGGTGCAGTTTGCAAGTGGTGGGGGTGTTGTTTTTTGTTAACTCTTTGTTCAGAGGTGAAGAGCTCCATCCCCGTCGCTGTGGGGAGAACATTGGTACATACGCTTGGCCACCCACAAGTACGCCCTCTAGCCATAGCGGCATCCTCTTCAAGAGCGCTTGAAGTGCCTATCTCTCTATTTCTCTGGCCGACAGTCCACTCTTTAGAGTCTTGCTGCAACAGCGTGTCGTGTTTTATCTGGCTTAGTTTTTATCCCAGTCCCCCCCGCAACAAATGTCGAAAAGAAAGCCGAAAACGACCGTCATGAGTTCCGTGTTGATGGTCACTCTGGTACTCCCCCTCCCCTCCTGAATCTCTTCAGTCTGCGCTAAGTCAACGACGTGTTTAGGAGGTGGACTGCATTCCTCCCCTTTTACCGTGACGTAGCCCGTACCCAAGGTGTGTAATATGAGTAGTAGAGCCAGCCTGCACGGTTGCATCACGACAGTCTCCCTTTTTTATCTCACCATAATGTAGCTAAGTGACCCGGTCTCCCTGTAAGCCTAACTCTGCCGCATGCATGTCGCCTCCTTAATTTACGTGCAGTACATGGATCAAATCCAACCCGTGGCGTCCAGGGTCCCTTGGATGGTAGGCATGGGCAACCACGAGCGAGACTTCCCCGCCACGTCGACGTCCACTGCCCGGGCGGAGTTGTCGTACTTCACGGGGACTGACTCAGGAGGGGATTGCGGCGTGCCCACGGCCTTCAGGTGACGACTATGTTCTTGTTTGTGAATGCTAAGAAAATGCTAAGAAGATATGGTTGAATCACTCAAGCGCCGACGTAAAGAACACTTAACTTACTTCCCGCGCACACGGGTGATCAGATATTACTGGTAAACAATACCAGTATTGATTATGACCCAGGGGACATGCCGGGACTTACGCAGGCGGACAGGGTCGACGTGCAGTAGCTCTCTAGCTAAGCTCGCTACTACCCCCCGCATTCGAAAGTCTTTTCGTGTTTTGGTTTCAGGCTTAGCTACAGTATGTGTACCAAGTAATCATCGGGGTGACATAACCCCCCCTCGCTGATATGATCAAGAACCTTCGAACGAGTTTTCCACACGACGAAAATGGGCATGCCGGGACGAGAACCCGTGCATGACAAAACCCGAGGCGGGCAATGTGTTCACTAAGCAACACTGACTCCAGGACCGCATTTTAACCAACCAACAAGTCGCCAGTTCACGGAAAAGCAAAATGCATACCAGGTGTACCTACTATGTATATATTCATCAAGGTTCGTACGCAGCCATTAGACAGGCACCACCTCAAACACTTCATGCTCATGCTTTGTGTCAAGGAAGGAAATTAATGCTATGGCTACCGGTATGTAGGTGCTCCAAGCATCTATCCGACCAACACCCCCCCTACTTAATGTACGTACATAGCATGCATACTACAGTACATAATAATCAAAGCCATCTCGTGACACTTCTATCTGAGGCCGGGAGGGAGGGAGGGAGGGAGGGAGGGAGGGAGGGAGGGAGGGAAGGGCACACACAAAGACAATCTGCAACATTTCAAAATATTTTCAACGCTCGTATCAATATTTCATGCCTATAATCTACTGTTCACACTAGGCCCTAGCCTTTCAGGCACGCCTCAGGTGCTTTCAGGCATGCGGAGATAGGCACGCCGCAGGCGAAAAAAATTGAGATAGGCAAAAAGATAGGCATATGCCTGACGTGCCTGAACGTGCCTGAAACGTGCCTATCTATTTCAGGCATTTGCCTGAAACAATGCCTGAGACGCGCCTGAAACATTTTCGGCGCCTTAAGACAATCCCTATACTAATTTCAAGTAGTTTTGTGTAAATGGGCAAAGTGCCTGAAAGAATGCATGAAACTTGTTCAGCGCCCCAACGCAAATCCTTCACTAATTTCAAGTAGTTTGGTTTCAAGAGGTAAAATGCCGAAACGAAAATGCCGGACATGCCCCACCCCGCACCCTGCACCCCACACTACTGTCCAACGCGCTGAATGCTCGCTGCTTGCAGTACAGGACCCCTAATAAGAAACAGGCTGATAATAAATCCAGGCTGAGGTTTAGATGGAAATAAGAAACTCGGGAGTCGCTAACTTGAAATTAGTGTAGAAATCACCCTCTCTCAAATAAGAAATCCATCCTGGACCATATTTCCTGTTTCTTATCAGGTTTCCTGTACTGTATTACTACAGTACAGGACACCTAATAAGAAACAGGCTAATAAGAAATCCAGGCTGAGATTTATAAGTAAAATAGGAAATTCAGGAGTCGTTATCTTGAACTTAGTGTAGAAAGCACCCTCTCTCAAATAAGAAATCCATCCTGGACCAGATTTCCTGTTTCTTATTAGGTGTCCTGTACTGTATTACAGTTCAAGACACCTGATAAGAAACAGATTAATAAAAAATCCAGCCTGAGATTCAAAGGAAAATAAGAAATTCGGGAGTCTTTATATTGAAATTAGTGTAGAAAGCACCCTCGCTAAAATAAGAAATCCATCCTGGGCTAGATTCCCTGTTTCTTATTAGGTGTCCTGTACTATACGAGTATAATACGTACGATGTGCCTGCAAAGTGGCCCTGCCAGAGCGATTCAGTCTATATAATACGCAGGAACTCTTTGCTGCATGTGGAATCCTTTGCTGCTGCCGCTGCTGCTGCTGCTAAGGGCAAGCTGCTCGGACAGTCACTCAAGTCTATCGCTGCCGAACCTTGTGTGGGATCAGCAGGTGCTGGTCGGTTAGGGTTTGCTTGTTGCATTCATTGGTATCGTAATGTCCCCTTTATCAGAGCTATGGGCTGTGCGCTGTGGGTGTGGGCTACGCCCTAAAATAATATCCCCTTCCCCTGATTGTGGAAGTTCCAGACTAACGGCGTTATTTTGTTGTGCCTTAAATGCCTGTAAGTAGGGTTGCACCCCGTCTGACTGAGAACCGGGTACCCGGTGGCGGGTACCCGGAACCGTCGGGAACCGGAACCGGACCGGGACAAATAATTTACCCCGGGTAGTTTGGACCCCGGGTACCCGGGTACCCGGGTACCCGGGTACCCGTTGATTGTGCTTATGTATCAGATTCAAAACGTAAATCTCTGTGCGGAGGCTGATTCTAAGGCCGTACCCCTATGCATACGATAAGGTACTACGTGGTGCCAGGTACCAGGTGCATACATGACAGCACTATCGTACAGATATCCTCATGGTTGATAGGATGTTGGAAACGACACGTACGTGTGGTGCGTGTGAACTAGGCCCTAGCCTTTCAGGCATGCCTGAAAAAATGCCTGAACTACTGTTTCTGAAACAGGCGTGCCTGAACTACTGTTTTCGTGCCTATCTTGCCTATCTTTTGCCAGGCACGCGTCAGGCACGCTTACAGGTAGGGTTGCACCCCGGCCTCAAAATTTGGAACCGGTAACCGGACCGGATTTTGGGGGGTTCAGACGGAACCGGAACCGGGTACCCGGCCTGCTTTCAGCCCGGGTACCCGGGTACCCGGGTACCCGGGTACCCGGGTACCCGGATTACCATGCACTATCTTCTCCCCTTTTAGCATTTCAGCGGGCCTGAACGGTCCGCAGGTGGCATGGTAAGGCGGACGGTGGGAGGGAATGGCTGCATTGCGTCTACTATCTCGATGAGTCATGCCAAAGAAAGAAGATGGAAGGGAGAAGGCTGCCTCTCCAAATACCCAACGTAAATTTATTTGCTCCGGTCCGATTCCGGTTCCGACGGTTCCGGGTACCCGCCACCGGGTACCCGGTTCTCACTCAGACGGGATGCAACCCTAGTCGCGTGTTGTGCGAAGGCTGTAGGAGAAAAGGAAAAGGGAGAGTCTAGGGGCACAGTGTATGTATAAATCAACGTATATCCCAGTCTTGGGGCCTTCGTGAAGGCCTCCGTAAAGCACAATCAACGGGTACCCGGGTACCCGGGGTCCAAACTACCCGGGGTGAATTATTTGTCCCGGTCCGGTTCCGGTTCCCGACGGTTCCGGGTACCCGGTTCTTAGTCAGACGGGGTGCAACCCTAGTCGCTGGCTTTATTTTCAAGCCCCAGCCAATCAGCGATCGGCCGGCGGGTCCGGAATTTCCACATCGTGCGGGGCGGTGTCGATCCGGGGGGTCGACATTTTTTTCCGCGTGGTGTGTCAGATTTGTAAATGTTTGGAAGTGTTTTACGATGCGGGGATGACAATGTATCCTTCCCGGTTGGCGCTGGCTCCCCGAACTTCAGCAAATCAGTGGCGCTACTGCTGCTGCTGCTGCTGCTACGGGCAAGCTGCTCGGACAGCCACTCAAGTCTATCGCTGCCGAACCTTGTGTGGGATCACCAGGTGCTGGTCGGTTAGGGTTTGCTTGTTGCAGTCATTGGTATCGTAATGTCCCCTTTATCAGAGCTATGGGCTGTGCGCTGTGGGTGTGGGCTACGCCCTAAAACAATATCCCCTTTCCCCTGATTTTGGGAGTTCCAGACTAACGGCGTTATTTTGTTGTGCCTTAAATGCCTGTAAGCGTGCCTGACGCGTGCCTGGCAAAAGATAGGCAAGATAGGCACGAAAACAGTAGTTCAGGCACGCCTGTTTCAGAAACAGTAGTTCAGGCATTTTTTCAGGCATGCCTGAAAGGCTAGGGCCTAGTTCACACGCACCACACGTACGTGTCGTTTCCAACATCCTATCAACCATGAGGATATCTGTACGATAGTGCTGTCATGTATGCACCTGGTACCTGGCACCACGTAGTACCTTATCGTATGCATAGGGGTACGGCCTTAGAATCAGCCTCCGCACAGAGATTTACGTTTTGAATCTGATACATACAACAGGCAGCACAGCAGCATATGTTTTCTTGCGTATTCAATATTGAACATTTACTACTACCAGGTATCTGGCTGGTACATTAACATATATCCATACGCCACGGATTTATGACGTAAATACAACACAGTAGCACGTACAGTACTCGTAATACAAAGCATTTTGTCGCGGACACATAAATCAACCATATTGTCATGATTTATATACCCCCCCCTCCACAGACTAGTATCGTGCTTGTACTGCTGTAGTACGAAGCACCAGTATAATGCGGACAGACAAAGCATCATGATACCGAGACCATACGAGGGCAAACGCCGACCAGATGGGGTGAGTAATAATTGCTGGACGTTGGCTGCTATGTGTACTGCTGCTCATATTTAATCACAGAAAAACAAACTCCTAAGAGCAGTACGGCAGCAGAACAGGTCAAGAGCACAGCCAAATCGGACTGAACGTCGTCTCGTCCATGTGCATACGCAATCAACTACGACAAGGCTGCCATAGCCTGCGCAACAAGAGCCGCGTTCATATTCAACGTATATCATCCTAATGTGCTGTATAGTATTATCCACCCCACGCCCCCAGGCTTATCATCTTGCGTCAAGAACGCGAACCGGCAGAATGAAGTGGTACAAGTATTGAGCAGACAGTCAACAAGAAGAGCTCCTACGACGTATCCTACCTACCTGAACACTCGTACTAAAACATCACCCTCAAAAACAAGAACGCGGTTTCAATCGATTCTCCGTAAGCAATATATCAAGCAACAAGCAAAGCGTATACCTCATTCAGGGCTGAAAGGGAAGAGGACACCTCCCAGGCGCCATCCTGCCCAGCATCCATGCTAGCCCCAACACAACCTTGCTATAGATGATCTTGCTCGCCGCTCCCCTACTGCTGCTCCTGCTACTGCTCGCTCTCCTTCTCATCTCCTTCATCCTTGATTTCCCCCCCAATCAACATTTCCTTTTCCTCCTTGCGTTTCTCGTACGATACCAGCGTTGGTCGCGCCAGCATGGAACGGCTTTCCAGCAGGAAAGCATGACACTCTTCCACCCCTTAACGCGTGTCCACCGTGGGTGTCTACGGTGTTGGCGGCAGTGGCGGAGACAGCAGATGTGGTGCTGGCGACGTTGGCGGCAGCGGCTGATGTTAGTGCTGCTCACCCGTCTCATCGCCCTCCTTGTCGTCTCGTTCCCCTCCTTTCCCATTCCCTTCGCCTTCCTCTCGACCAAACACCCTATTGGCCCTGTCCTTATTCCCGTATGACGGCAGTACCCTCGCCACCGCCGGGTGAGTGTCGACGTGGCGCGCAGGCAAAGCGATCTGCTCTTGCGTGCCCAGTCTCACCCAACAAATCGGCTGCATGGGGCTCCTGCTCTCCACCGGATGCGGCAATGGCAGGGATCCCGGGCCTTGTCCGTCCTCTCGCCGCTCCGACAGGTTTGGTCCTCATTCAGCTCCTCAGTTTGTTCTCCCTCTCCACTTTTGCTTCCACTCTACTCATTCTTCTTCACTTCCTGTCCCCTGAGCTGCTTCGGTTGCTTCGGCTGCTGCTGCTCCTGCTGTTGCCGCTGCTCGCCTCCGATGCTCATGCCTCCAGCTGCAATCGGGTCCACCAGCGTCGGCTCACGTCTGACCGAGCTGGGACGCTGCTGCTGTGGCTTTACAGGCTATACCTCCTCTTGCCTCTGTTATATAATAAGCAGTGCCGACAAGATCGGAAGTTCCACCTTGTTGACACGGGCCCTTTGCCTCGCGAACACCACTTTTTCGGTCTGCGCGGCCCAAACTACTTCAAAATACACGATGCGGTGCACCATAACAAGTCTCTCGGACCACGGCCTATTCACCGCCCCCATCAGCTGTGCCGTCTTCCACCTCTCCTTATCCAAAAATGCCTCCCGGGGCTCGACACAACTCTCGTCCATTTTAGCTGTCCAAGCCCTCTCCAAATCAGCTTAATTCATCACAATGCCGTAAAACCCACCCCTATCAAAAGGGCTGCCAGACCTGCTGCCCCTAGCTGTCCTGGATCACCGTCGCGTTATAGCGTGTTGATTATGACCCAGGGCACATGACGGGACTTACACAGGCGGACAGGGTCGAAGTGCAGTAGCTCTCCTAGCTGTAAACATACACTGTATATTATTATCTTCGCTCCAGGGGCGAGTGCATAGAGTGGAGTAGAATATACGAGGTACTATGGAACACCAAGACATGGCATCGACGTCATGCAAATCCCGACATCCCAATATCCCGCTACCAACCATCCCACTACCGATGGAACTCCACAATCTCCCTGACGATCGTCGCATCTTGTATCTATTGCAAGCACAATCAACACAACCCCTCGGCGAATTTCGGAGCCGATTTTCTCCAAACCATGCCTTACAGGGGGAGACACGACGAAAAGGGTGGCTTTAGAGACATATCGTCGAGATCGAACCATAGACGCGTCGCTCGGCCTGTACACTGTCCGCCTTGTCCACAAAACCAGCTTATACCATGCAGTCGTCCAAGGGCGTGTGTGTTATCTTATCACATATAACCACATCTTGTCACCCGTGTTATACGGTAACGGGTCCCCGCCGAAGTTTGCGACCAGATTCCGATATATGGCTTATCGTGTTCTACGGTTGTGTCGGTTCGGTTGTCTCCTTCTATGATATGCGACGAGCAGCAGTGGCGGCTGGCGCTGTGCACAACCATGAAGAACTGCATACACGTGCTGTAGGGCTATCAATAGAACATTAGGTAACACCTTTTGCCCCCCCCGCTCCATGCATTGAAGCCATCGCTTGCCTTTTACTGCCTTTTGCATCTGGAGATGTGCCCTACGTTAAGCTCATTGCTTTCTCTAACGCTTATAAAACCCCTTGGCACTTTTTCATATATATGTCAAAATGTCAGGTTTCTCATGCCTGGGGAGGCGGGCGACGCAATGGCGGATTCCCCGTGGTACGGCTTTGATTTCGGCCCGGTACACTTCACCGTCATATCCACGGAACATGACTACACGCCAGGCTCCAAGCAGGTGTGCCTTGCTCTACAGGATACCTGCAGTATGTACCTGGTGTAAACGTGTAAACAATAGTAAGCCGGCATCTGTTTTATCTTTTCGGTCCAGTGGGATGACCTTGACTTAGGTCTTTGGCGGAACTCGTTTCAATTGTTTGAAGGGAAGCGCAAGTGCTTTTATCTTTTGGAGCGGCGCCGTGGGCGATGCTATTTGAATTTTGTGACTCGTGAGGCCCTGCTTACGTGCTTGTGCACCCTTCTGTATGATATTTACCTCTCGTTACCTATTGAGAGGTTATTACTGTAGTACGGTTGTGCTTGTTTCCGTTGAATGGTTTTGTGCGGGAGGATAGTGGTTTCAGCCTGGCGTCGGCTGAAATGTCAACGGAAAGCATACCGTATCACACGGGTAATAAGATCACCCCGTATACTGTAACCAGTATAATAAGATAGGACACCCCCCGGGACGATTTCCGAGTCAAGTTTCTCCAACCCAGGGGGGCACACAAACAACTCAAACCAGAATGCTGGCTTTGAAAAATGTTGACGAGATGATGTTTCCATACCGTTGACGCACCGCTCGGTATTGTTAGTGTTTGCGCCTTCCCCATTGGCGAGAAAGTAATTTTTTAATTCTTCCGAGCGAGAACATTTTCACGTGTCTACGGTACAACTATTGATACCAGGTATGGTTTCTTGAAGACAGCTAAAGGACACTGCACTGTATCATCCGCTGATATTAATTATTTAGTTTTCTTGGTCTGCACCGCGCCAAATCTCAGGCACCCCCGTCGAACTCGCTCAAGCCGGGCGCTGTGACCGCCCACCGAGGTCTCCGATTTATATTTTATCAGAACATGCGATTTTTTTGTTGGATCAATCACGACAAAGCCAACATAGCACGACCTCCACCAACGCACACAAGTAGGCAGTTTTAAATATCCTGCTGCGCGAATTCCTACTGTAGCGACAGCTGTACTTTATTTTTTATTCGCAACGTGAGCACGAATTGACCGCGGCAGCCACACCTCCCTGCCCTCATCCCACCCCCACTTTCCATCCCACTCCACCCTACCCCACCCCACCCCACCCCGCCAGCACGCGTTTGTAAAAAGCGATCTTTCCAGCGTGGACCGCGCCAAAACTCCGTGGCTTGTGTTCGCGGGACATCGCCCGATGTACGTCAACAGCGGAGGGGAAGGGGCTGGCGACTGCAAGGGTGCTGCAGCCGAAGAGGAACATTGCGCTAACGACCAGCCGGTGGCGAAGCTACTTCGAGAGTCCTTTGAGCCGCTGTTTATCGAACACCAGGTATGTTTGCAGCATGTTTTCAGTGTGCAGTGCTGGCGTCCAGACCAGCCAACGCGTCATAAAACTAATACATAGCAGACCTCGACGGACGTTATCAGTTTCTATGGTCCGTCTTGCGACGATGCTGTGCTTGATGTTTACTCCCGACCGCTCTCTGATCCCGCCTCGGTCATCCGGCATTCCCTACCGCTCCCTGGTCCCGCCTCGATCATCCTGCGTTCCCAACCGCTCTTTAATAATCCCGATCACGGATATTCTGCTCCCATGTCAATTCATTATTTTTCGGAGCAGGTGGATCTGGTCGTGTGCGGGCACCACCACTCCTACCAGCGCACCTGCAAGGTGGTAGGGGAGGTGTGCAAGGGGATGTCATCACAAGGGCCCGTGGAAGGAGATCAAGGCTACGTGGCCCCGGTGCACGTGGTGCTGGGCATGGCTGGCATGGGTCTGTCCCAAAATATGGTCAGTCCGCGGCCTGAGTGGGTGGAGTATGCGACGGACCGTGAGTTCGGGCTCGGGATGCTGGTGGCGGACAAGTCGAAGCTTCGACTGTCCTTCATTCTCGACACTGACGGCCAGGTGATCACTCGTCTTGGTATTTTTCGTTTGATTTTGTTGGCTTTGCATGCCTTGGACCCGGGGCAATTCATAGCGTCCTTGTGTTGTCCTCTGGCCAGCTTGCCGGGTTGGGCAGGTATGATATGCCCACTGCTGTGGCAAGGGCATATGATAGAAGCGCTATTTGTTTTGGCCTACAGTAGGAATTTTACAGCACAGTATCATAGGAGGCAGCCGAACTTGGCTGCGTCGTACGGCATGATAGGAGCGGCCGCAGTGACAACGGCAATGCAAATGGCAGCAGCATTCGAAGCAAGCTGTACCCTTGAAAACAGAGGGCCTCGCTGACTGAACACCGCCCTAAGATAGATGGCACGCCACAATGTACTTCGACCTACATGTTTTATGAATCAATCCATGACGGTTACGTAAAACATGGAGTGTGGGCAGTGTGTTCGGCTCTCGGGTGTTTAACGCAGGTCGAATTTCTTGCTTCACTAATATATAGCCCAACACTTCGTTTTTGTGCGTTATTCGTCCTTGTCCACCTCAACTGGCACCGCCGTGTGCAACATGTTTTTCACGAACCTTTGGACTACTTACAGTCATAATCTCAGCCTTGTCCCACCCCATCGCCCAATCAGCCACTCCGCATGCGATCACCAGAATACAGGAAGCAAGAGGCGCATGGCATGGGGTCTAGCGTTACACCGCAGTACCAGGAGTCTGATCTGTTAACATACTACACAGGGTCCTGCTATTAATTTGATGTTGATGTAGTGCATCCTGTGTAGTTTTTACACTGCTACTGTGTCCTGGAGCCGGTTAACCAACACTTAACGAGAAGGAACATAACTTTGATGGTGTTGCCGTTGTTGTGTGATACCTGGAACTGCTGTTGTTGTGCTATGTCTCGCATGCATTCTAGGTGGCGGACGAGCTGATGCTCACACGGCCCGCTTCAGGAGACGTCGGTCCTCATGGCCAAATGAGCGAAGGAGGTTCAAGTTTAGCCCACGATAAGTTATCGGTTTTGTCCACTAGTAGGCGAGGTTCTAACGAGGAGGAAAAGTTGAGACGAACAAAAGAGAAAGCCAAAGTTATCGGAGCTGGGAGGGTGAGACGCGCGAAGCGAGTCACATAGTAACTCGCGCTAGCAATGGTGACCTGCTTATCTTTGATGTGATAGGCTTGTATAATACGTATCAGGTACCAGTCTGATCATCTGATACTATGTATGGGATGGTTGGGACCTTTTGCGGCATTTCCAAAGCCCCTTTTATGTACGTATGATCTGCCTTTCATAATTTAGTTCTATGAATAGCTCTGTATATCGATCGGCGCACAAAATCACACTTTGTAAGAGCTACGGTATATAGCTCTAAATGTGTTTTTTTCTCTGCCTGTTTTTGTGAGTGTAAGTTTGATGTCCCTACGCGAGTTGGTTGCAAAATCGCCGACGCGGAGGGAAAAAAGCGTCACGGGTTTTATGCTATGTATACGAGTACGAGGTACTACGTACCCTGGTATTTACCAAGCTTGATTACGATAAGTTATGTGCTGAAATATATGCTAGAACATCCGTAGTGTGCCAAGCAAAGGCGGCTAGGCTGTCCGACGGGTCATCGTGTTTTTGTTGACGGCTTATCGGTCCGTCGTATGGGTACCGTACCATACCCACCAGTTAATCAGCACATTGTTTGGTATTTCCATATTTCCTGTGTGGCAGTCACTGTTTCTTCACGTGTACCAGGCACCTGGTAGGCTTTTTCCTCAACGGGGGGGGGTATGTTCATCATTATGGCAGCATATGGTTGGGAGACGACATACATAAAAGTGTTCATCAATGCGCGCCTTCGGGTATCTCATGATGATACGTACACATGTTGGGTGATGCATAATGTTGGGTGATATATACCTGGTACAATAGTAGAACTGGTATGGTAGAGGGCGCCCTTGGAGAACCGGGAACGAGCGTGGTTTCGAGTAAACATCGTACCGAGTATACACGGCAAGCATGGTGTGAAGATGGTGTGGCAGGGACGAACGATACCCCCTCGGCTTCCGACATGTTGATTGGCTTTGACTGCTCTGACCTCTGCCAAGGCACTGCAACCTGCAACAAACAACAACCATTACGTAGAAAGAGAGTTTATGCCCGCAGTTTCAGATTGATCAATTTTTGTTTGTTGGAATATTCTATTGGTGGAAAATCCTTTGTCGACATTTGTCGTGAACCCGGAATCGTGACGTCACTTTTCGGAAAAAGTATAATTGGAAAATGGGAGTGGATGATGACGTCAGTCGTTTTTTTTCTAGAAGTTGACCGGAAGTTTTACTGTATTCAGAGCATGTTTTATTCAGAGTGACAAATTTCCGACACATATCGAGGGCCAGTTGTTTGGGATCGGTGATACGATGGGCAATTGAGATATGACCTCCCGAGTCAAGGCATGTCGCGTTTTGTTTTCTGGAAATACATACGTATTACGAATTACGTTGATACGCAGGCTAGACTTGCTTAGGTACTGACGCTGGTCTTCGTGTGGGTCTGTGTGTCGGTGTTTTCGTTTTGGGCTAGACTTGCTTAGGTACTGACGCTGGTCTTCGTGTGGGTCTGTGTGTCGGTGTTTTCGTTTTGTACCATACTTCATCCAAAACATGTACGACGTACATGGTCTGTTTCAGTGCGAGACCTGTAGATGATCAATTTCGAACGTCATCCTGAGTTCAGCACTGCTGCTCCCGTGTTGAAGTACGATGATGGTTGTGAGGCAGTGTAGTTAAGACAGCGTATCCCCACAATTCCCTCTGGGTCCCCAATAGTTTGGTGAGTTCCTCGCGGTGGTGGCAGGTCGGAGGTATTTAAGCTTGAAAGGATGATCGCGTGCGAGCGATAGCGATGTACACGGCCAAACGCTCATACGTGCAAAGTGACCGAGTGAAGGTAGACGCGCAAAAGCAATATACTCCAAGGCCCATACCCACAACATACCCCGAAGCGTCTACCTTCCGGAAGTGGTGCTATAGCCCCCTTCAACTGGGCCCTCTTCACCAATATATCGCACAGGTCTACGTCGTGTCTGCCTCAAGTTATATTCATTGTAGGAATTAATCCAATCAGTTCTGCCCAGTCCACGATACGAAACGTCCTTGTTACCCCAATGCAAACTGAAACCAGAAACCAAACGAGCAAGGTTGTTAATCCCTAAACCTCACAATGATTTCCAAAGCCGCAACACCTCAACTCCAAAGACATCACTCTTACAGTCCCTGTGCTGGAAGTCAACAAACCCTCGAAATTCCGTCGTTCACCGCCAGGCTAAAGAGCAGTATAACACGTGAAACGCTTGGTCAAACAAGCAATATATGCTTAGCTAGCTGCATTTGGTGTACCAGGGGTTGGTGTACGCTCAGGTCGATATTGTCCACAGAGAGTCCCACCACAAACAGAACAATCATGACACGCCAAATCTCCATCGATAATCTGAATAGAAGCACAAAATATGGCTGGCCTGCAGAGTGGGCTCAGCAAGAAGTCAATATTGCGCTCCTCGGACACAGTAGGGGTCATTTTAAACATTGCTCACATTACAGATCCCTCTGGCGAATATTTCGAACGTCGATATGCCTGAAAGGCCGACGTCGTCACTGGATTCTGCGTCACGTACCTTGCACCCTGATAGCTCTCGAACCAATAATATGTCAATCGGCACGCACATTCATACGGATCGCGTCTTTAATGGTGTTTCGACAGGGAAAATGTTTTGGCCTCTGTACGTAGTCCAATGCATGTCCCATGGTTGCGTCCTAGAAATATAGGATACGCGAGAGCGCTCGCGCACGTAACAGTTTCACTTCAAACCGACTTACTGTTGGTGTTGGTGCCTTTGGTGGCCTTGTGGTCTGAATCTGAGAATGCTACCAACTCGAGCCAATTTCCGTTGTCAAACCAAAGTCCAAAAGCGCTCGAAGAAAATACATACGTACAATTATCCAATCGCTTCCTCCAGGGGGCTTCTGCGCCCATTGGCATATTCTCGTACCAAGCTCCTGCTGTCACCTCTTTCGCAAACTCCGATCATGTTTGGACCAGAAGCCACATCGGACACTACACCAGCTCACGGAAACGTTAGTCTCTCTCCGGTTTTATCGCCGTTAGACCAGTCGAAAGCGAGGTGCCTCTTCAAAAACTAACATATTTCGTCGCCTGTGTGCGTTGAGCGAAGACTGCAGTAATATCGTCAAATAAGCTGCATCGTATTCCGTCGATTGCCGGCAACAACCGTACCCCCGCAACTCGCATGGAGTGTACATCGAGGCAGGATTGTTCGGATCGGTGCAGAACTGAGCTCAAATATGCTTTACCACGGGGACTACTGTCAGCTTGGACACAGGCCAGACTCAACCAATCACACATTGTAAGTATCGCCGACACCCTGTTCAAAGCCCACACTCTCCACATGCGTTACTACTGTAGGTGGTTATGACAAGACGTCGGTGCTTGCTTCAAGGAGTAGAAACTGTGACCCAATCTTAAGCCGCTCTAGAAACTTAAGTTGACTATCCAGGCTAGACAGGACGAACGCCTCATCGAGGTCACCATTTCAATATCGAGACCCTACGGTTACCTCCGACAAATGCACACAACACGCGGATATCGCCATAAACATTGCTAAATGAACCAATAACGGTGAGCTTATTTAACCCTCTTCTAACTACAGTTGTTTATTCCATCCTAACCATATCAGCATCGTGCTCGTTGGTCTTTCATGTGTACTGTCAGTTTTCCGATATGTCTTTCTGCGCCGAATGTGACTACTTTCGCCGGCCCAGGAAGTCCCTTCCCCGTTGTGTAGATATTGCAATCACAATACGCGTCCTCACGCGCTTTGGTACATGGGGGTGGCGTCGACCACGTTCACATCAGGCGTGTGCACAGGGCGGGGTTCGCGGTTAATCTTGTCTGGTGAAAACCTGTATCATATGGACGACTAATGCCCTCCCGCGGCGCCATCAACTCGTGAACGGCTAGGCCCTTACACAATCCGCGTGACGTGCCGTCGCAGCGGTCAACCAGAAGCGGCGATGGCGGCTGCAGAGGGGCAACGGCGCCGTTGATTCGGTGATCGTGGCTGTAGCTTTGTAGACGCCGGCAGCGGCGGTGGTGGCGATAGAGGCGGTAAAGGCGATGGCGGTGGGAGCACTACCTGCTATGCCTCCTGGTGTCCCGGCGGCTCCAGCATCCTCGCAACGCCGGAGATAAACAGAGAGACTCTACTCAAGGCGACGACCCATAGCCCAATACACAAGTCCTTCCGATCATGTGACGTGACGTCCCGGATGTACTACCTGTAGTCGACACCGGGACATAACACATCGGCAGTCTCAAGAGTGCAAGAACTGAACATGCTTCGGCCTTCGCCTTCGACGTGAGCGGTGGCTTCATGCACCGAAATCCCGGCTTCCAGATGGAGGGCTGGCGCGAAAACGACCGCCTATTTATCGAACGTTCGCAAGGGGGGTGAGAGGGATGTCCGTCGTCTCCTTCCCTTTCTTCGACGCTCATATGGCGTAGTTTGCGATGTTTCATGTCGCCAAAGCGAGGGGTACTGTCGGTAGCGAGGAGCCTCGCGCTACCGATACGTTGTCGCGGAAGTTCGGGACCATAGGCCCATAGCGTTAAGACCTTACAAGCCACCGACGGTGACACAACGCCACGGTTATTTGATTGGCGAATATATTTGGCATGCTTCTATTAGGTAGATAACACCGACCGATATCAACGGTGTTCGCCAATGAGGGAGACGATGGGTGCCACTGTCTGTCGACAGAGGTTTTGGTTCGAGATGACGTCACGTTCTGGCATTGCAGAATAACGAAATGTCAGTGCGATGTACTGACAGCTTCCGTCCATACAACGTACACTGAACAATGCGCAAGCAGTGGATACGAAGGATATTGTTATAACATCGCGTCGTAGATTAATTCGTACATAGTTTGGGATCAATGAGGCCTCTCGTTTGCGGCCAGCCTGAGACTCTCACCCGGGGTTACTACTCCCGCGTTGGTTCTAAGGAAATCAACGCGGCACCTCGTTGCAGAAAGTGGGCACCCCGGTAAAATGAAAAATAAAACAAACAATGAAGTCGTTGTCGACGGTACCCTTCGTTACAACGATGAGCGGGCGGGATGGTCTGTTTTTTCCATAAGCTCTTTTATACTTTGTCGTGCTGTTGTTGAGGTGCGCTGTCGCCTGCGGAATGAGCTTAACCACTCTCTTTCAACACAACAATGAGGCTTTCCCGACATGATGTCCCCTGTTTTTCTGGATTCCAGATTACTGTTGTAACATCGCGTCGTAGGTTAGTTCGTATATAGTTTGGAATCAATGAGGTCTATGATATCACACCCATATTTGTTGGCCCTTCTCTTATCTCAATGTCGTCGCTCGATGGTATCTTCTCTTTTTCGCGGATTCCTTCTCTTCCTTGTTGTTCTCAAACGTTTAGGCTAGCCCCTTCGGGTACTGCTCCCGTGGATTTATCCGTGGGAATGCTGCGACGAGTTTTTTAAAACCCTCCGACAGTGGCAAGGCGTCTGCTTGTATGAATGCGGTGTCGCACGAACGCTTCGTTTCGTTCGATGCCAATGCGGATGCCGTTACTCCTCCGTATCTGCTAGCTACGGCCGAGGACCTCCATACCACGTATCCCATGAGAACGTCCATAGCCGTCCCGTCCATATGGTGGCTCGCCGCCCCCCCGACCCGGAACGAATGCAGCGTGCACCGCTTGTCCTCCATATCCGCCGATCGCAAATTGGTCTGGAGGTTCAAGGTCATCTGCGCCGGCGTCAACGCGAAGTTTCCCCTGTTTCCGCTTTCTAGGAGGCTCGGGAACAGGAAACCTGAACTCACCACGAGCTTCCACTGCATGGATGCCGCCGCCTGTCGATACTCGATCATGGCTTCCACTGGGCAGATATCCCGGCAGCCCTCGTTCCTTTTCACCACTACCGCTTGGGATGATTCCCGCAACGTCTTCCCGAACAAGAAGTTGAAAATTAACCCCTCGCCCCCCGACATCTGCAACACCTGTGCCGCCACTGCTACCGACGGTTCGAACCCGCGCTTTATTGTGTACAAAGCGACACAAAAGATCGCTACGTTCCGTACCATCGCGAAGCGTTCTGCCGCTGATGGCAGGGAAGCCATGCGCCGGCGCATGTCCCCGACCATCTTCTGTACCTGACTTTCCACCAGCGGGGGTGCCTGTTTGAACCACACCCTCCCTCGCTGCTGTTCCTCTTGCGCGTTTAACAGGTAACCCGTACTAGCGGGCTCGCCACGGGGTTTTCCCGTTGCTCGACGGGGTCCCAGTCGCTGTGCTTGCCAAGCTGTTCTATCATGGCCCATTTCAGCTTCCAAACTTTCCCTTTGTCGAGGGACGCTGCTGCGTACCGCTTCCTACATCTTCCGCTGCTATTGCACTGCAAGCTGTCGTCCAACCCCACTCCTGGGTACGTCAAGACGAGTCCAACCAGCATAGCCACTCGAGCATGTCTACGTCGGTTGTGGTCTGTCATCCCCGCTCGTTCGTGTACGGAGGAATGCGTCGAAATCGCCAGCCACGCGACATTTCTGCCGCTGGCCGGCTTTCCCTGCCAGTACCGCCAACACTTCTCTGATTCGTTCCTGGAGCTTACTGTCCACGATGTCGACCGGCGCTTCGTCGGTTCAAGGTACCGGGGGGGCTCGGTACGCAGGATGTTTGCATGACTGACATTATGCGTATAAACCCAAGTAAATTCCCTGGCACTCGGAGCAGAGCACTCGCGGAATGAAATCGGACGCCCGAGTGGCCCCGTACGAGATTATGCCCACCGCTCCTCGGAAGTCTGAGAAAATGAGCTGAATATGGGCTTTGCACTCGGCCATGTGTTGTACCACGTGTCCTACCATAACTGGGGGGGGGAGCAGCAGCCAAACGCCCTTGTAATCCCCCCGGCGTAAACGCTACGTTTTGTCGAAGGACGTCCACCCGCACCGACCCCTCGCAGTGGTACCGCGAGGAGAACGGAAGCCTCTGTTTTTCGCCTGTCCCCGTAGTGGGACCCTCCTGGGCGTTTTCGGACGATCCCATGAGGTCGACGGTAAACTCGCCGAACAATGACTGCTACCGTTGAAACGTCGCCGGCCGAAGAAAGATGATCTCGGCCAGCCCTGGGCGGGTGATGGCGTCGGCCGACAAGTTGTCTACTGGCTGCACCCATCGCAAGGACAGCCAGAATCCCTGGTTCACCTGTAGCTCGAACAGGCCGACCAGCAACCCGTGGGTAATGGAGTTGTTTTACCTCCCTTTTTTTAACGCGTCCACCACGGAGTGGTTGTCTACGTCCATCGCCAGCTTCGCTCGCCCAAGATGCCCCAGGTGCGCTCGACAATACTCCGTAAACAATTCAAGTAACGCGAACATCTCCTTCCCGTTCATGTGGCGTGATAGCCACTCGCGAGAAAACCTCCCCCCCGCGGAGATTTCGCCCCCCGGCAGCGACGCCACGCCTCCTCATTGGTTCGACGACGCATCGGATGCAGCGACGGTGATATGTGCGCGAAGTGGCGCCGTTTGTACGCGGTTTGTACCACGGCCCCTCCTGGGACGTTGCCGACCGGCCTGGCCATATCTGTAACTCCGCTAGCAGATCGGGTTTTTGTTTCAACTGTATCTCCCGTCCCTTTGCTTTGGCGATTGCCGCGAACATGTAGTGCGTCCACAAGGACGCCGGGCGGATCGTGACTGACATCCTGACGTACTTGCCCGCGTTTTTCTCTTGCATCTTCGCGGTCAGCGAGCCGTGTCGTAGGGCGGTGTGGATCAAATCGTGAAGTTTGCGGAGCTTGTCGTCCAGGGCCCGGAACGACGCAGTGTTTGAATCGCACGGGAGTCCGAGATAGCGTTGTATCTTCGATGAATTTGAATTGCACTTGGTCTCCAACAGAAAGTACTCGCAAAGGCACGAGACCGGCATTCCCACGTGGATGGTCTCCACCGCAGACAACCATTGGAGCTTATCGGAGCACGCGAACGTGGAGGAAACCATTCAGTACCCCGGATCGTCGATGTAGGCCAGAACGGGGGTACCTCGCGATCGAGGGTACGCCGCTTGTGCCTCGCTGAGTGAGTGGTAACACACCGGGCTTTCGTTCCAACCGAACGGGATGGTAGTACACACGTAGTGTACACCAGCGTACTCCGCCTCAAAAAGCGGTCAGCTCTCTCTCTGGCTGCAGGCTTAGATTGAGGAAGCCGGAGCGGTCGTCCAGCTCCCGCATGAAGATCCCCTCCTCCACGACGTCCGCTACCCTCGCAACCGTGTCCATGTTGAAAAGGACGTGGCGGAAGCGCCCATTAAGCGCTCGTGCGCCGATGGCTAGTCGCGGCTTGGAAAGCTCGACGGACAAAGGAAGCACCAACCGGGGTCGCGCTGGGCCTGCCGGGCCTCTAACGTCGGACCATTTCACCAGACACCCCCGTTTCAGGAGGGCTGCGATTTCCGACCGTACGGACTGGGCGTGGTCTTCGAGTATGCCGTTTGGGCACGACGCCCCCGGGAACGAATCCCGCCGGTACCGGAACTCGCGCGATGTGCCCTGGTATTCTGGGGTAAGAAATTCGAACACGCTCACTCCGTCCTTGAGGTATAAGGGCAGCCAGTTTTCTGCGGGTGGCCCCGCAACACGACACTCTCACAGCACTCGTAATGGTGGTTCAAACCCCTCGAGACGACGGCCGCCCCGCTCGTTTCCGCGTCGTGCATGGGTGCTTTCCACGGCATCCGGGCTCGGCGTTCGTCGGATGGAATTCGCTCTACGTCTGCCATAGTTGACTTGTATTCTACGTTCGGCTTGTCGGGCGTTCCCGCCCAGCTTTGTTCCCAGGCGGAGATAGTTGGGATGGCTGGGAATGCAACTCCCTCTTCTTCATGCCCGCGCGTTCGTGCGCCATGCGTCGTCAGACACCTAGTACGACGATGCGGCACGAGGTACACGTATTTTAATGCTCTTAGTAAGGATTACGAGCACCGACTTGAAACGGTGCGCTAATGAATACATGCGCAATAGTTGACTCGGAGCGAACGTAGTTAAGATGCGACTGTGACCAGTCGCACCCACCGAGAGACAAGGCGGACGTAAGGGCAAGCAGTTGCAAGGACAATTCGGTATGAGCCTTCATCCGTTACATTGACATCTATATATATCTGCCTGTGTGGGTTGTACCCTCGAGATGCGTAAAACATGTATCGGTAGAGTTAGTAAATATGCTCGGTTGGACCGAAGATATCGTTGGTACGAAACCGTGGTACGGGTAGCCCATGCGAGCCGGTATTCAGGGTGAGCGGATACGCGGACCTACCCGCCCGTGTGCTCGCGAGCGTGTGTCCTCGCTATTACAGAGGACCATAGTAAGTTGGACCAAATATTCTTAGTAAAAACACACATATATATAGGATTTTGTGTGTACCGTAGACCCTAGTTACTATGGACCCCCGTAATAGATGTGCGCGCATACTCGTGTACGCGCTCAGCACTGACACGCATTGATGGATTGAGTGAGTTCTTATTTCGTCGAATGCTTTATTTCCTTTGTTGTCGTTCCGTCTCGGTTTAGTTTTTATTGCTATGTTGTAACGTATTTACCTATTCCTTCCGTTTTGTATTTATTTATTTGGTTTTGATAGGTATTGCCCTTCGACGAAGGTGTACCTACAAAACGTGAACATATTTTCACATATATATATATATATGCAACATACATAATAAATTGAACCAAGGTGCCGATAGGGATGAAAAAGCCAGAGTAGCCAGCGAATAAGAGAAACAAAACCGCATAGGCTAGAGCGGTAATAACGCAGCCAAGGGAAATACCATGAACCAGCGAATATAGGCAAATATATAGGCGTGTAGACATAAGTGTAAGTACGTCGAATTAAATTATCCCATAGCCTAATACGGAGCGAGGGGAACGTGAAACACCGCGAGTGTACCAGTCGTGTACCGTACTGACAGAAGCCATCAAACCCCAATGCCCGCATGTGTGGGAACCTACCG
Source organism: Saccharina japonica (assembly GCA_008828725.1). Lineage (NCBI taxonomy): Eukaryota > Phaeophyceae > Laminariales > Laminariaceae > Saccharina > Saccharina japonica. The sequence goes on from MEHQ01003945.1 coordinate 161,588, forward strand.
TAGATGTCATGGGACACCTTGAGTTCAACCCCGTCGAAGTTAAACGTACTGTCATTATTTTATTATTACTGCCATTGCCGCCCCGATCCGACGCACCCGAACCGCCCTCCCTCTTGGAGGATCCCTCGCCCCCCTCTGCTGTCCGCCTCCGCCAACTGTAGGGCTGCACCCGCTATGAATAGGGCTACCTCGCCTTAGGGAGCTACTACGAATGAGTCGTTGTGTCCGAGGGAGCTTCCTGTACCGATAGTCCGCGGCGACCCACTATTTCCTCGCTATCGCTTACAATTGGGCGCGCCCTCCGCCGCTGCGGGGAACGCCCCTCGTCGCGCCGGTGTCAAAGTACAATACTTCCCAAATCATAAATCCGCGGCGAACGTTTACTCCCCGCAATTACTCCTCGTCTCCGTGAGCCTCGCCTCCGCGATGCCCGCCCCTGCCCGTCGCTACTGTATCGTTATGAAATATTTCCTTTGCAGATATTCTGCCCCTCCCTTTACCGACCCACCGCCAATCGTCAGCGATTGATTAAGCCGCCCTCCGTCACGATCGCCCCCCGTCCTTGCCCCGGGTATCGTCGTAGAGTACTCCCGTCGACGAACGTTGCTTACAGTAACGTAGAAAAAACAAAACAAAAACACAACTGAAATAGAACAAGAGAAATCAAAACTCCTATTCGTGTCGATCGCCGGCACCGTCCCTATGCGCTCCACTCCGTCGCCCCCTCCCCGCCCGTGGTCGCTTCACACCGCCACTTCGAACGGGCTGGTGCACGCTTCCTGCCGGTGACCCGCTAGTTTACCATACAGAAAAATATTCCATGCGCACGTCAGGTGTTAATAAAGTTGATCGCGCCCCGCGCCGCTGCAGTTGTGGTAGAGCTCCCCCGACTGAGGGTTCCCCGGCGTGTTCAGCTGTCGGGTCTGCGACCCATTGTGTTGTGCGTCCCGCTTCGCGCTGATGGCTGCAATGTCGGCGGGCGAGAGCGGCGCTTCTCCTGCCTCCCCCCCCCGTTCCCGCTCCCCGGGTCGCCGCTTCCGCGCCCCCGTCCAGTCCCGGTGCGGGACAGCTGCGGTCCGTAGTGGCCTGGGGCCACCCCTCCGCCAGCCGGAGGCGTCCTCCGCGCTCCCGCGGTGCCTGAGTGGGCGTGCGGCGCCGGAACCATGTGTCCGAGCCGCGTGCCGATGGTGACCTGCGCGATCGGCCTGGGCCGCGCCGCCCCTCCCACCGGGCTCCCGGGCCCGGTGAAGTACGTTAACCCGGGTTCGGTCGGGATCGTTAAGTGAATTTTCGTAAGCGTGTAGACCCTAACCAGCTCCGCGCAGTCTGCCTACCCCCTGCACGGAAGGGAGCATATTGGGAAACACGCCGAGGACGATTCGCGGTTTGGCGCACAACGTCAACATGCGCCCCCCCCACGCAATGGTGTCGCACAGGATCTTCGTTGGCTCGAGCACCAGATGCGCGGCCATTTCCATCGCCGATCGTAGAGGTGCCACCAGGCCGCACCAGTCGCCCGATGATGCCACGTCACGCACCACTTAAAGCACCGGATTCAGCCGCAGGCGCAGCTCTGGCAGTCGGTACGCGGATTGCGGTGGTGGGGGAAACCACGGCAAGGGGGGGGGGGGGGGTTGGAAGGGGACCGGTGGTCCGCGTCGGCACGGTTTCGTTCGTTAGTTGCTCGTGCCGTGAGGAGTCCTCACGTCGATCACCGTTATCGCTTCGCTGTTAATCAACCCCACTGTATGTGTACGACCCTTGGCATATCTTCAGTGCCCTACTATGTACCCACGCTAGCCGAGGGTTTTGTCCTGTGTGATCGGGACGTAGCTTCGGGGTGATCGAGTGCAAGCAACGGGGTCGCTATCGTCGTATCGTTGGGCAGTCGGAGGTGTGACCCGCTGCACTCACTCGTGCGTGTTGGGGATTTCCCGCGCCGGTTGGGGATTAAACCATGCTCTCCCATGGTGGCTAAAGTTTCCCGCCATGCACTTAAGCGTGCCGTGGTGTAACCGTGTGTTCGTTGTCGGGGGTTGAACCCTGGGGTAATCGAGTATGCGCGTAGAGGTGGCGTCCTTACAGGCTGCTGTCGTACCGTTAACAGGGCGGAGGTGAAACCCTGTGTGCTCGCTCGTGCTCGTTGGGGGTTGAACCCGGCATGCTTGCTGTGGCCGTAGTGCCAGACAACCGTCGACGCAGAGGAAACTGGACCGGGGGTGCAACCCTTTATTGTCCCCACGAGTGCGACGGAGTTAACCCCCGACCCGCTCCTAATCGTCGTATTTTCGCAGTTATTGGATCGATAGGGTAGGCACTTCAGATGCGCTGCTGTGTTTACTCCGTATTGGTAGCGGTCTGAGGATCCAACCTGTGGCGCTCGCCCGAATTTGTCTTGGGTTAAACCCTGATTACTTGCTGTAGCCGCAATGCCAACCAGCCGTCTCTCGTTTACCCCTTCGGTGGTTCAACCCTGCGGGCGTACCCGGGCCATCATGCTCGGCCACAGCTATCGAAGTAGTCGGGGATGTAATTCGTGGTTCGTCGCTTATTTGCGTCAAGGCTGGGACTTCGTGTTATCATGCTGTGGGGCTGCGATTAGTAGTCGTGTAATTTTCCGTACGTACCTTCAATAGCAGGTGCTATCCACAGCAGTAACGGACACACAGAACGCCCTTACCCAGTGGGACTGCTGTGCCGCCCTCTGGGCCCCGCAGAAAGGACGCGAGGAACAAAAGCGGGCGCCATTCGTTGTCGAGCGGCCTGTGCTGCTGTACTCGGCCCTCTGGCCATACGGGGGTACGCCTTAATGTGTGTACGTACATTCCGCCGCACCAGTACTCGTACGTAGGCGCTGGTCACTCGCAAGGTATTGTATGTACAAATCTAATATCCGTACGGTTCGTCAGCTCTGAGTACCGCCAGTAACGCGGTTGGTACTCGGTTGCACGTACTACGTTATACAACGACCGCACCTGGTATTTGTCGTATATGCGTCTGTTCTCGCAGGCGTGTGTTGGATACGAGTTCGAGTGGGACGGTCCGTACTGCTGTAACTATGAGTCCTGCGCCTCGTGTCGGCGAGGGGTACGTACCCTCGTGTGTACCCACCATCGTACCGACTTATATAGTCATGGTGACACGGTGCTATTAAATGCTGGTATAGCGTTACTCGTATATACTAGGGCTGCCCCTCTGCCCCATTGTGAGTTCGGCCGATTGGATAGTACAGATACTGGACTTTGAAATCTGCCTGATATGTAGTGGGTGAGCTTGTTCTCGCGTTTCCTACGTACTGCTACCGGGGTGTATTTCTCATGCACCTAGGAGGTCACAGCAGTGTTACGGACGTCGACCCCCATGCTGCTGGGGTAAATTTATATATCTACTTCGGTATATTATTAAATGCTGCTATTCTGTCTGTCCGTCTGTCTGTCTGTAATTGAGCAGCGCTATCCAGAGCGGTTCAGCCCCACCTGGCCCCATAGATAGGGAGGCTGGGTGCCACAACCCGCAGAACACTGGGTCCCATGCCGCGCCGAGCCGTGACCGTGGCGCAATCCCGATGCAGTTCTGGCAGCCATCTAGCCAGCCTACCTGCTGACTTGCAATCTTCGAATTACTATTCTGGCAGCTGATTGGTTGCCCAAATCCATGCTAGTGGCTGCTGGCTCTTTCTGGAACATCGGTGCTGAAAAGAGCGAACGAGGTTCCGCCAAACCCAGGGAGGATAGGCTCCCATCCCCGGATCATAAATCCTTCCATATCTCTACAACTCCGACCAACCGGGGACAAAAACGGCGATTTCCCGGGTCGACACTGCCCCGCACGGTATGGAAACCCCACCCCCATCAGTTGGTCACTGAATGGCTGAGGCTCAGGGCCGCACCCGGGGATGATACGATCCCATCCCCGGGTCAGAAATCCTTCCACACATGTAAAACTGCAACGACTTGGGGACGAAAACAGACACCCCCCGGGTCGACACCGCCTCACAAGGTGTGGAAACCCCAATACCATGGTAAATTTACAAATTTACGATTGCCTGGCCCTCATAGAGCCAGCGTGTCGCGAGAGTTGCCCCTCGGGGCAACGTCGAAGTCCCGCCGCACCCGGGGATGATAACGTCCCATCCCTGGGTCATAAATCCTTCCATACATCTACAAATCCAACAACCCGGGGACGAAAACAAACATCTCCGGGTCGACACCGCCTCGAAAGTTGTGGAAACCCCACCACTACTGGCTGATTGCTGAGTTGTCTAGGGCGCTGGAGTTTATAGAGCCAGCACGCAGCGAGGGTTGCCCCTCGGGGCAACGGCGGGGTCCCGCCGCACCCGGGGATGATACCGTCCCATCCCCGGGTCAGAAATCCTTCCATACATCTGCAACTCCAAAGACCCGGGGACGCAAGCGAACGTCCCCCGGGTCGATACCACCTCACAAGGTGTGGAAACCCCAACCCCACGGGCTAATTCAAGGTTGCCTGGGCCTCATAGAGCCAGCGCGCGGCGAAAGTTGCCCCTCGGGGCAACTTCGAAGTCCCGCCGCACCCGGAGATGATACCGTCCCATCCCCGGGTCAGAAATCCTTCCATTCATCTGCAACTCCAAAGACCCGGGGACGCAAGCGAACGTCCCCCGGGTCGATACCACCTCACAAGGTGTGGAAACCCCAACCCCACGGGCTAATTCAAGGTTGCCTGGGCCTCATAGAGCCAGCGCGCGGCGAAAGTTGCCCCTCGGGGCAACTCCGAAGTCCCGCCGCACCCGGAGATGATACCGTCCCATCCCCGGGTCAGAAACCCCTCCCTACATCTATAACTCCAACGACCCCGGGACGAAAACGGACATCCCCCGGGTCGATACCGCCTCACAAGGTGTGGAAACTCCAACCCCACGGTCATATTTACGGTTGCCTGGCCCTCATAGAGCCAGCGTGCGGCGAGAGTTGCCCCTTGGGGCAACTTCGAAGTCCCGCCGCACCCAGAGATGATTAGACCCCATCCCCGGGTCAGAAATTCCTCCCTATATCTACAACTCCCACAACCCGGGGGCGAAAACGGACATCCCCCGGGTCGATACTGCCCTACAAGGTGTGGAAACCCCAACCCCACGGGCAATTCTACGGTTGACTGGCCCTCATAGAGCCAGCGTGCGGCAAAATTTTATCCTCGGGGCAACGTCGAAGTCCCGCCGCACCCGGGGATGATAAAATACCATCCCCGGTTCAGAAATAACTCCCTACATCTACAACTCCAACAAACCGGGGACGAAAACGGACATCCCCCGGGTTGATACCGCCCTACAAGGTGTGGAAACCCCAACCCCACAGGCAAATTTACGGTTGCCTGGCCCTCATAGAGCCAGCGTGCAGCGAAAGTTGCCCCTCGGGGCAACGTCGAGGTCCCGCCGTACCCGGGGATGATATGATCCCATCCTCGGGTCAGAAATCCTTCCGTAGGTCTACAACTCCAGCAACCCGGGGACGAAACCGGACATCCCCCGGGTCGATACCGCTCCGCAAGGTGTGGAAACCCCACCACCACGGGAAAATTTAGGGTTGCCTGGCCATCATAGAGCCAGCGTACGGCACGAATTGCCCATTGGGGCAACGTCGAGTCCCGCCGCACCCGGGGATGATACCGTCCCATCCCCGGGTCAGAAATCCTTCAATACATCTGCAACTCCAACGACCCGGGGACGAAGCGTACACCCCCCGGGTCGTTGCCACCCCACAAGGTGTGGAAACCCCAACCCCACGGGCTAGTTTACGGTTGCCGGGCCCTCATAGAGCCAGCGTGCGGCGAGAGTTGTCCCTCGGGGCAACGTCGAAGTCCCGCCACACCCGGCGATGATAACATCCCATCCCCGGGTCAGAAATCCTTCCAAACATCTACAACTCCAACGACCCGGGGACGAAAACGGACATCCTCAAGGTCGATACAGCCCCACAAGGTGTGGAAACCCCAATACCACCGGCTGATTTACGGTTGGCTAGCTCTCATGGAGCCAGCGCGCGGCACGAGTTTCCCCTCGGGGCAACGTCGAGGTCCCACCGCACCCGGGGATAATAACGTCCCGTCGCCGGATAAGAAATCCTTGCGGAAATCTACACCTCCAACAACCCTAGGACGAAAACAGACACCCCCCGCGTCGATACCGCCCTGCAGGGTGTGGAAATCCCAACCCCACGGGCTGAGTTCCGTTTTGGTTGGGGCTCATGGTCGATGTTCCGCTGTACCCGGGGATGGTAAGGCCTCATCTCCGAATCATATATCCTTCAATACGTGTACACCTTCAACAAAAACGGAGATCCCCCGGCTCGATACCGCCCCGCATAGTGGTTGTAATTGTTGGGTTCAGAGTGGTACATCACAGCACACTGTTAATGCGAGTACTGCGTGCCACACCAGGAACTTATTTACTACTGTGGGCAACGCAACGCTAGCGCCACGGGCGGAGCCGAGGCCGTACCGCTAGTATATATATATTACGCGTGAGCGAGGAACTCCATAAGATATTCAAGGTCTGTACCCGGGGAGCTGTACCATAAGGGTGTTGTCGCGTGCAATCAAAGCCAGGCAGCACGGGATACCTACACATACGAAACGAATGGCCTGCGATACCACCGATACCGCACCCCAAAATCTTCAAGTTCTCACACACCTCGCACGGGACCGTGGATGACTGCACCAGCTCCATCAACTTCTGGTTCTCGCCCCGCTGCACGACCTCCCCGGCTGCCGTCCTCTGTGCAGCCGTCTGGCTAGTTCTTGGTACCGGCAAGGCTGGGGCGGGCCCAGGGTCTTTGTCCAGCGTGGCTGTTTCGACTGCACGCGCTGCCTCCGTCCCGACCTGCGGCCGCCGCCCACCGGAGACCCCGCTGTCGGTGGCGGGTACCGGATTCGCCGCTGGGCCTGATATCCCCACGGCTAGGTCCGTTGCCTCCGGAGCGGCTGGATCCGATCCTGGACCGGATGGGAGCGCTACTGGTGCCTGCGCTGGCGCTGCGGGAACGGGGAGGGGAGGCAGGTACAGGTACACCTTCGGCCCCCTATAGAGGAGCGAGGATAGGAAGGCCTCTAAGGCCCACACGACAAGCGTCCGTACCCTTTCCGCGTTCCTGAAGGTAGCGGTCCCGATAGCCGAGGCCGCCACTGTGATGGCCTAGCTCATCACCACAAATACGTATGTCTCCGCGTTGCCACGCGCCGCCACGAGAGAGGCGAGGCGCTCAGCGGCCTCCGGGAGGCTGATCTTCGAGAGGCTCGACCCGTCGTGATAGATCACTCTCGTGAGGTCCAGCACGCGAGGCTGCCCTCGTAGCCCCGGCTTGGTGCATGGGAACTCCCCGCGCACCCATTCGGGGTCGGGCGGGGTCGCGCCCACCGCCATCGCTGCCTCCGACATGACTCTGTTGTTTTCTAACCTCTTATTACTCGTCGTGCTGTTGTCGAGGTGCACTGTCGCCCGCGGAGTTGGCTTATCCCCTCTATTTCAACACAACAATGAGGCTTTCTCGAACAGGGATCCACCATGCTGGTGTTCCCTCATTTTCTGGATTCCGGATTACTCGCAACAATCGGTGCACTGAACAGATCCAGTATGCTGATTTCCAGCTGCGTGAATTACGGTTAATCGAGTGACAAACGAGGGTAATCGACTGGGTTGAATAGGGGGCGCCGCAGACGCAAACGCAGAAGCCAACCCAATCATAGTGCGTGTTTTTTTCACGACGGTTTTTCATGGGTTCGAGGGTTTCCAGAGGAGGACTGGGCGTGATGACCGAAGGGGGCAATGTTAATTCAACCTGGAAAAATAGCGCCTGCCCGTAAGGACGGGGCGTAGGCTGCGTGAGCCAACAACTCTTTCCTAGATCCCTATAGGTTGTACGGCTAGCCTCAGCGCTGAACTACGCAAAGAGAGTGCCGGTTAGAACAGCGCTACACGATGGTTCACCAGCAAGGACCGCAGGCTGCGCGGTAGAGCGGTCCGTCTGTGCATTAACTTACAATGAGCGTGTACGTGTTGCTTACTTGCCCAGCAAAGAAGGCTAGAAAGATGGGGAGGAGGGTTCTGGAATAACACAACTGATATATTTGGGTTCCGTGCATGTGGAGCTGTGATACAGGTCCGGAGCGAAGCTCCCATCATGATTGACATGCATGCAGGCGTTATGACTACCTCCTATGAATTATGTACACACAGCACGTTACTCTGACATGGTGCCCGGTGCATGTGGTATTGACCGCGCCAGCCCACTGGTGTCGAAGGCGCCAAGCGGGGCTGAGAGAACATTGTCACAGATAGATACATACCGTGCATGGGGTTTAGGGCCAGACAACAGGGCCTCAGCGTCGCGGGCCGCAGTAGCGTACCGTTGGCGGCAGATCCACGAGAAACTAACCTCACCCGGCGTATCCCTACAGACAAGCGGGCCAGTTTGATGCCAGGCAAGGTCGGTAGGTAGCGGGAACGCAGTGCGGGCAGCAGCGTTGTGGATCTAGCTGCAGCGCTGGCGTGACAGCAACAGCTTCTGGACAGCTCCGGTCACGGTTTCTCTCTTTTCCGCTACTTGTAGTTTTGATTTCTTCTTTGTTTTGGCTGGGAGAGTGGGCTGAAGTTTGCACACCCTTCATGGCCGGAACATGTAGAGCGGGCGAAAGGCCACAGCAAATCCGGCACGCAGGGGGACTTGCAAACCACCCGCGTGGCGCGAGGGGCTGTATCCAGAGTTCTCACAGGAATGTCGATAGCACAGCCCCTGCGGAGAGTGGTAATCGTAGAGACGATGTCCAGCCCTGGAGCGGTAGGCCAGCTGTGCCGTGGGAGGTGTAGCACGAGCAATCCAGGACTGAGCCCGCTCCCTCAAGTGGAGGTTGTGCGGTAGGTGTCGATTGGCTGAGCCCGAACAAGTGTCGGTTCGGTAGGCGCGTGGACAGTAGCCTCACGCACACCTCCCATGCGTCTGCGGGGAGGTTGTTTCTGGAGAGTCGCTCCGTAGACCCGGCGACGCATCGCACTTTTGTTCGTGTTGTGGCGCCAAACCCTCCCTAGGCCCCGTACACGGAGGGTGATGTCGCTTAGTCCCTTGTTAACTCTAGATAAATAACATGTGTAGCCACCAAGTTCAAGAGAGGGACACAAACAGTAGCTTTGAAGAAGGATGGCGATGGCGGGTACAGCGAGGGGGGTCATCACTGAGCCCGTTGTCCGCAAGGACGTTCGGTAGGGGATGATCGGTGCGCCTCGTGATACCCAAAAGGGGTGGGGAGGGCACAGCACGCGGATCCCGCGTCTGTAGGCTGTCAGGGGCATAGTGCGGGTGGTCTAGTGCTGAGTCCGGCACCCCGGCAGGGTGGCACGGTAGGCCTCGCACAGCAGAACCCGGGAGATTCCAAGTCTGGTATGCGCAGGGTAGCCCTGCACATGCCTCTTAGGCGTCCAATGGCAGCTCTGTTTCGTGGATATATACGGCAAACTGCCGCGATGCCTCGTCTCGGTTTAGCGCGCTAACACCCACCCTGCGCCACACGAGCCTCGCAAGCCCAGGCGAGGGCGTAGTAATTAGTTGTATTTCTCACTCGACGCTTGGATGTTTCGCTCCCACGTGTAAGGATAAATTATAAAGAAGGGAGGACAGCTACGGAATGCAATAAGCGCCATACGGTTGGCACAAACAGCATACATACCAAACGCGGCTCGACACCATACCTACTGGACAGCTAAATTACTAAACTGATACATCAGCAGGACAGGCGGTACTTACGGCACCGCTGTCGGCGCAAAGGCGCCAGCGGTGCCGTCAGGTACATACTGTAGATTACGACTGCCAGCACATAAAATATTATGCAGGGTGTCGGAGTGCCCATAGGTTGTCCAGCTGGACCCCAAAGGCAGCAGAGACTCAAAGAGGGGGGGCTGGGGAATGAGAAGGTGAGGGATGAACGATACGAAGGGTACGCTTTTTGCGCTGATGGTGCAGCCGACCCCAAGAACAACTGCTCGACCCCGATGCCCGTTCGCTCCCTTTTGTCCCTCTTGTCCGCGTCCATCTCGTAGCCGTTGCATTAATGTGGCGTGTTGTTGCACGTCGGCTCTCACGACACGTATGTTTCACATGCCTGTTCTGGGCTGTGATACGTCACGGGAGCCTGCCTTCGTGCAGTGCGATACGGCTAGTGTACGGCGCGCCGTACAGCGCCTTTCTTTGTAATGCACACATAGACATTTACGCTCCCTTTCCGTAGGTACACCTGGTCGGGGTTAGTAGCCGCTGTGGTAACCAAACCGAGTAACCGTAATAGCCGTAGTGATTAATTGAGGGATGTACGAATGTTGGCCTCGGAGATATTTGTTGTAAGGACGGTATACATCACAAGTAATCATGATCAATCACTACACAGTAGGCACTGATCATGAATAAAAATTAAACCAATGTTATAAATTAAATCAACCCGTACGTCTGTGGGGTTGCAATGTCCTAAATAATCGGAAAATTAACTTTTGAGTTGATTCAAAACTGCGTGTGTATGTGTGTGTTCTCCACATTAAACCTTTCTTTCTACCCGTTGGCATCCAGCACACCCAGTGTCCGTGCCGATTCTTCATCCTAGAGAGGTACAAGTTCTGTGGCCACAAAACTACGAAACATAAATACTACGCTGCAGTGCAGTAAGCAGAGCAGACCATGCAATGCCATATACGGCAGGCAAGACCTACCATGCTAGCAATCCAGGTGCATGAAAGAGAAAAAAGCCTGAAAAAAAAAGAGAAAAAGCGAAAAGGAAAATATATATAGAAAAAAACACCTAATAAAGCAAACCAACAAACAATCAAACAACCAAACAAAAACATGATAAAAAAGAAAGAAATAAAGTGTCGTGCTTCTCCCAGAGGAGATGCGACAGACAATAAAATCAAATGAATGAAACGAAATGAAAACAACGTAAACAGAGCAAAACTAAGAACGACAGGAAAGGACAGGCAACCGGAGCACACCAAAAGCACCTTCCAGGCAGCCGAGGCAGACTTGTACCCGTAGTACAGACAGGCTCTACCAGCTAGTCGATCTGGTACCTTGGTACCCTGTCTGCCGTCTCCTTCCTGCTTTCGTCCGCCGCGGTTTCCCTACGAGCCACCCCCCCCCGTCTCCATTATCTTGGGCGCCACCCATACAACGGATGCGTGGCGCTTCCTACTCAGTTCTGTTTCGTTTTCGTGCCAAACACGAAAGTCAAGGAAAGGGAGGAGAAAATATCAAAAACAAAATGAATACGTACGTAGAGGAAATAACAAATATAAAATGAATACGTACGTAGCTAAGCAATCAAAGAAAAAACCAAGGAAAATACGGAAGGACAGAAAAACAAGGGCAAACAGCGACCACGGCAAAAAACAATGTGAGGGGCTGTAGCATTGCTGTCGTGCCCCCCTGGAGAAGCTGCGACAGGCAATACACCAAGCAAATATAATCAAAAGAAAGGCAACCATAAATAACCAAGGAAAAGTACGGAGCTCGCCATCCACCAAGCCAGGCAGTACTTCTTCCTTATCACAGGGATACGAACTAGAGTAAACAAACAATTAACCTAAAAACGAAATGAAAGACACAACAGGGCCGCGTTCGAAGCAGCTACAGAGGTGCGCGGTACGGGTAGTCTAGACGGGACTTACTAGTCGGCCTGGTACCTTGCCACCCTGGCGGCTGTGTACTTCCTGCTCTCATCAACCGTGGTTTCCTTGCGACTGTTGCCCCCCTTCTTCCCATTCCCTATCACCCGCAACGGATGCGTGGCGTTGTATACTCAGTTCCGCCTAGCCCTTGTGCCACCGGAACATGAACCGTTCAGCTGCTTCGAGGACCCCCCTGTACCCCTTGCCCACCTTATTTGCTGCAACGGTCCACACAGCGGTCTCTACTACAAATACGAACGGGGACTGTGCCATGGACCCCTCGGTGGCTCGAAACACCTTGAGGTCTTCAGCAAGGCATTTCTGCCAAGTCATGGGTTGTCCGCCCGGTCTGCGTCCCTCCCCACCCGTCATTGTCCCGAACATCACCCGACTGGGTAGTAGCCCCTTGTGTTGCCGTGCCACGGCCCCCGCAAAGAACAACCGCCGTTTACGGATCGTCGTTTCGATGCTCTCGCATCGTGTCTGCTTGAAAGCCTTCGCGTACGAGAGGGTCCTGTAGTCGCCACACTGCTGACGCTGGAAGCCAATGACACGCGGGAGGACTTGGTGGTGTACCGATCGGAGCCTGGCGAAGTATTGTGCACTGAGATTCCACGTCACAAATCCTTACAGCAGGGTCTCAATCACCTCGGCCTTCAACATGCGGACTTTCAGACTAAGTGGCGCCGTCTTCATGTCGTACAACTCCGGTCCGAACCGTTTGAAGCATGCCCGCATGAGACGGATCCGTCGTTCGATTTCGAGTGAGAGGTCAGCGTCCTCGTGGATAATGCCGCCGATATATAAGAACTGGCTCATCTGTCTATAACTCTGACCAGCTGATTCGATAACGAGTTCGCACACGCGCCTTATGAACGAGCGGATGCGATGTTCTCAAGCTTGCAGAAGGTCTGCACGTCTCACGAGACATCCGGAACGGGGCATCAAAGCGGAACGGCAGCCCCGCCCCGGGCAGGTCGGGTACGACAAGGACGAGAAGCTCCGCCCTGTGCCGACAGTTTCAGTCCACGGTCCATTACCGGTTCCTGACTGAAATTTCGTGCACGCAACTCGCTCATCCGACTCCTCCTGTCCTGCCGGTCTCCGCAACCACCGTCCCAGCGCAGCACTATGGCCCGCGATCCACTGGCCTGCGCCGCGGAAATTCCCGCGACCTCTTCCCTTGGTGGGGTTCCTTCTCTTGATGTGGTTCCCTTGCCTTGGTGGGGTTCCCTTTCCTTGGTGGGGTTCTCTTCCCTTGGTGGAGTTCCCTTGCCTTGGTGGGGTTCCCTTCCCTTGATGGGGTTCCTTTCCCTTGGTAGGGTTCCCTTCCCTTGGTGGGGTCCCTTCCCTTGGTGAGTCCCCTTCCGTTGGTGGGTCCCCTTCCGTTGGTGAGTCTCCTTCCCTTGGTGGGTCCCCTTCCCTTCGTGGGTCCCCTTCCCTTGGTTGGTCCCCTTCCCGTGGAGGGTCCCTTTCCTTGAATGGGCCCCCTTCCCTTGGTGAGTCCCCTTCCCTTGATATATCCCCTTCCCGTAGTGGGCCCCTTTCCCTTGGTGGGTCCCATTTTCTTGGTGGGTCCCCTTCCCTTGGTTGGTTCACTTCCCTTGGTGGGTCCTCTTCCCTTGTTGGGTCCCCTTCCCTTAGTGGGTCCCCTTCTCTTGGTGAGTGCCCTTCTCTTGGTGGGTGCGCTTCCCTTGGTGGGTCCCCTTCCCTTGATGGGTCCCTTTCCGTTGGTGTGTCCCCTTCCCTTGGTGGATCCCCTTAACTTGATGGGTCCCCTTCCCGTGGTGGGTCCTTCCCTTGGTGGGTCCTCTTCCCTTGGTGGGTCCCCTTCCCTTGGTGGGTCCCCTTCCCTTGGTGGGTCCCTTTCCCTTGGTGGGTCCCTTTCCCTTGGTGGGCCCCCTTCCTTTGGTGGGTCCCCTTCCCTTAGTGGCCCCCCTTCCCTTAATGGGTCCCTTTCCCTTGGTGGGTTCCCTTCCCTTGGTGGGTTAATTTCCCTTGACGGGTTCCCATGCCTTGGTGGGTTCCCTTTCCTTGGTGGGTTCCCTTCCCTTGGTGGGTTCCCGTCCCTTGGTGGGTTCGCTTCCCGTAGTGAATTCGCTTCCCTTGGTGGGTTCCCTTCCCTTGGTGGGTTCCCTTCGCTTGGTGGGTTCCCTTCCCTTGGTGGGTTGCCGTCCCTTGGTGGGTTCCCTTGGCTTCCATTGGTGGTTTCCTTCAACTTCGCGTCTTCCGCTGGCTTTCCTTAGGGGGTTCCCTTGGGTTCCTTCGGTAGGTTCCCTTGGCGGTTTGAATTGCTTTGGCTTGGTGGGTTCCCTTGGCGTGGTCGGCTCACTTAGCATGGTGGGCTGCCTTGGCTTGATGAGTTCCGTTGGCTTGGTGGGTTCCTCTGACTTGGCGAGTTCCCTTGACTTCGTGGGTTCTCTTGGCTTCGTGGATTCCCTTGCCTTCGTGGGTACCCTTGTCTTCGTGGATTCCCTTGTCTTTGTGGTTTCCCTTGGCTTCGTGGATTCCCTTGGTTCCCTTGGTTCCCTCGGCTTCGTGGGTTACCTTGGCTTCGTGGGTTACCTTGGCTTCGTGGGTTCCCTTGGCTTCGTGGGTTCCCTTGACTTCGTGGTTTCCCTTGGATTCGTAGCTTCCCTCGGCTTCATGGGTTCCCTTGGGTTGGTGGATTCCCTCGGCTTCGTTGGTTCCCTCGGGTTCGTGGGTTATCTCGGCTTCGTTGGTTCCCTTCGCTTCGTAAGTTTCCTTCCCTTCGTGAGTTTTCTTCGCTTCGTGGGTTTCCTTCGTTTCGTGGGTTTCCTTCACTTTGTGGGTTCCCTTCGCTTCGTGGGTTCACTTCTCTTCGTGAGTTCTCTTCGCTTTGTGGGTTCCCTTCGCTTCGTGGGTTCCCTTTGCTTCGTGGGGTCCCTTTGCTTCGTGGGTTCCCGTCGTTTCGTGGATCCCTTTCGGTTTGTGGGTCCCCTTCGCTTCGTGGGTTGCTATCGCTTCGTGGGTTCTCTTCGTTTCGTGGGTTCCCTTGGCTTGGTGGGTTCCGTTGGCTTGATGGGTTTTCTTGGCTTGGTGGGTTCCCTTGGCTTCGTGGGGTACCTCGGCTCCGTGGGTTCTCTCGACTTCGTGGGTTCTCTCACCTTCGTGGGTTCCCTTCGTTTCGTGGGTTTCCTTCGCTTCGTAGGTTCCCTTCGCTTCGTGGGCTCCCTTCACTTCGTGGGTTCCCTTCGCTTCGTGGGTTTTCTTCGCTTCGTGGGGTCCCTTTGCTTCGTGGGTTTCCGTCGTTTCGTGGATCTCCTTCGGTTCGCGGGTTACCTTGACTTCGTGGGTTGCCTTCGCTTCGTGGGTTCCCTTGGCTTCCCTTACTGGCTACCCTTAACTTCGTGGGTTCCCTCGGCTCCGTGGGTTCTCTCGGCTTCGTACCTTTTCTCAGCTTCGTGGGTTCCCTTCGCTTCGTGTGTTTTCTCCGCTTCGTGTGTTTTCTTCGCTTCGTGGGTTCCCTTCGCTTAGTGGGTTCCCTCCGCTTAGTGGTTTCCCTTCGCTCCGTGGGTTCCCGTCGCTTCGTGGGGTCCCTTCGCTTCGTCGGTTCCCTTCGCTTCGTGGGGTCCCTTTGCTTCGTGGGGTCCCTTCGATTCGTGGGTTCCTACCGTTTCGGGGGGTTCCCTTCGCTTCGTGGGCTCCTATCCCTTGGTGGGTTCCCTTGGCTTCCATTGGTTGGTTCCCTTGGCTTCCCTTGGTGAGTTCCCCTGGCTGCCAATGTGGGTTTCCTGGGTGTCTCTTGGTGGGTTTCCTAGGCTTCGCTTATTGAGTTCCCTTGGTTTCCCTTTATGAGTTCCCTTGGTTTCCCATGGTGGCTTCCCTTGGCTTCCCTTGGTGGGTTCCCTCGGCTTGGTGGGTTCTCTTGTCTTGTTGGGTTCCCTCGCGTTCGTGGGTTCTCTTGGCTGCGTAGGTTCCCTTGGCTTCGTGGGTTTCCTTGGGCTCGTGGGCTTCCTTGGCTTCGTGGGTTCCTTTGGGTTCGTGGGTTCCTTTGGGTTCGCGGGTTCCCTTGGTTTCGTGAGATCGCTTGGCTTCGTGGGTCCCCTTCACTTCGTGGGTTCTCTTCGCTTGGTGGGTTCCCTTGTCCTGGTGGATTCCCTCGGCTTTGTGGGTTCCATTGGATTGGTGGGTTCACCCGGCTTTGTGCGCTGCTATGACTTCGCGGGTCCCCTTGGGTTCGTGGGTTTCCTTGGGTTAGTGGGTCTCGTCAACGTCGTGACTTCCCTTGACGTCGTGGGTTCCCTTGGCTTCGTGGTTTTCCTTGGATTCGTAGCTTCCCTCGGCTTCATGGGTTCAATTGGGTTGGAGGATTCCCTCGGGTTCGTCGGTTCCCTCGTGTTCGTGGGTTCCGTTGGCTTGGTGGGTTTCCTTGGCTTGGTGGGTTCCCTTTGCTTGGTGGGTTCCCCTGGCTTGGTGGGTTCCCTCGGCTCCGTGGGTTCTCTCGACTTCGTGGGTTCCCTCAGCTTCTTGGGTTCTCTTCGTTTCGTGGGTTCAATTCTCTTCGTGGGTTTTCTTCGCTTCTTGGGTTACCTTCGCTTCGTGGGGTCTCTTCGCTTCGTGGGTTCCCTTTGCGTCGTGGGTTCCGTTAGCTTCGTGGGGTCTCTTCGCTTCGTGGGTTCCCTTCGCTTCGTAGGTTTCGTTATCTTCGTGGGGTGCCTTTGCTTTGTGGGTTCTCGTTGTTTCGTAGATCTCCTTCGGGTCGTGGGTTCCCTTGGCTTCGTGTGTTACCTTCGCTTTGTGGGTTCCCTTGGCTTCCCTTACTGGGTTTCCTTGGCTTCGTGGGTTCCCTCGGCTCCGTGGGTTCTCTCGGCTTTGTGCATTCTCTCAGCTTCGTGGTTTCTCTTCGCTTTGTGGGTTTCCTTCGCTTCGTGTGTTTTCTTCGCTTCGTGGGTTCCCTTCGCTCCGTGGGTTCCCTTCGCTTAGTTGGTTCCCTTCGCTTCGTGGGGTCCCTTGGCTTGGTGGGTTCCTTTGGCTTTGAGGGTTCCATTGGCCTGGTGGGTTCACCTGGCTTCGTGGGTTCTCTTGACTTCGCGGGTTCCCTTGGCTTCCCTTCGTGGGTTCCCTTGGCTTCATGGGTTCCCTCTGCTTCGTAACTTCCCTTGGCTTCGTGGGGTCGCTTGGCTTCGTGGTGGGTTCCCTTGGCTTCGTGGGTTCCCTTCGCGTCGTGGGTTCCCGTCGTGTCGTGGGCTCCCTTCACTTCGTGAGTTCTCCTTGCTGTGTGGGTTCACTTCGCTTCGCGGGTTCCCTTCGCTGCGTGGTTTCCCTTGGCTTCGTGGGTTCCCTTGGGTTGGTGGATTCCCTCGGCTTCGTCGGTGCCCTCGGGTTCGTGGGTTATCTCGGCTTCGCGGGTTTCCTTCGCTTCGTGAGTTTCCTTCCCTTCGTGGGTTTTCTTCGCTTCGTGGATTTTCTTTGTTTCGTGGGTTTCCTTCGCTTTGTGGGTTCACTTCGTCTCGTGTGTTTCCTTCGCTTCGTGGGTTCCCTACGCGAAGTGGGTTCCCTTCGCTTCGTCGGTTCACTTCCCTTCGTGGGTTCCGTTCGCTTCGTGGGTTCCCTTCGCTTCGTGGGTTCCGTTAGCTTCGTGGGGTCCCTTTGCTTCGTGAGTTCCCGTCGTTTCGTGGATTCCTTTCGGTTTGTGGGTCCCCTTCGCTTCGTGGGTTGCTATCGCTTCGTCGGTTCTCTTCGCTTCTTGGGTTCCCTTGGCTTGGTGGGTTCCGTTGACCTGATGGGTTTCTTTGGCTTGGTGGGTTCCCTTGCGTTTGTGGGTTCCCTTGGCTCCGTGGGTTCTCTCGACTTCGTGGGTTCTCTCACCTTCGTGGGTTCCCTTCGTTTCGTGGGTTCCCTTCGTTTCGTGGGTTTCCTTCGCTTCGTGGGTTCCCTTCGCTTCGTAGGTTCCGTTCGCTTCGTGGGTTCCCTTCGCTTCGTGGGTTTTCTTCGCTTCGTGGGGTCCCTTTGCTTCGTGCGTTTCTGTCGTTTCGTGGATCTCCGTCGGTTCACAGGTTCCCTTGGCTTCGTGGGTTTCCTTCGCTTCGTGGGTTCCCTTGGCTTCCCTTACTGGGTTCCCTTGGCTTCGTGGGTTCTCTCGGCTTCGTACCTTTTCTCAGCTTCGTGGGTTCCCTTCGCTTCGTGGGTTCCCTTCGCTTCGTGGGTTGTTTTCGCTTAGTGGGTTCCCTCCGCTTAGTGGATTCCCCTCGCTCCGTGGGTTCCCTCCGGATCGTTGGGTCCCTTCGCTTCGTCGGTTCCCTTCGCTTCGTGGGTTACCTTCGCTTCGTGGGGTCTCTTCGCTTCGTGGGGTTTCTTCGCTTCGTGGGTTGTTACCGTTTCGGGGGGTTCCTTTCGCTTCGTGGGCTCCTATCCCTTGGTGGGTTTCCTTGGCTTCTATTGGTTGGTTCCCTTGGCCTCCCTTGGTGGGTTCCCCTGACTGCCAATGTGGGTTTCCTTGGTGTCCCTTGGTGGGTTCCCGTGGCTTCGGTTGGTGAGTTCCCTTGGTTTCCCTTGATGAGTCCCCTTGGTTTTCCATGGTGGCTTCCCTTGGCTTCCCTTGGTGGATTCCCTCGGCTTGGTGGGTTCTCTTGTCCTGTTGGGTTCCCTCGGGTTCGTGGGTTCCCTTGGCTGCGTAGGTTCCCTTGGCTTCGTGGGTTTCCTTGGGCTCGTGGGTTTCCTTGGCTTCGTGGGTTCTTTTGGGTTCGTGGGTTCCTTTGGGTTCGCGGGTTCCCTTGGTTTCGTGAGATCGCTTGGCTTCGTGGGTCCCCTTCGCTTCGTGGGTTCTCTTCGCTTGGTGGGTTCCCTTGTCATGGTGGGTTCCCTCGGCTTTGTGGGTTCACCCGGCTTCGTGCGTTCCCTTGACTTCGCGGGTCCCCTTGGGTTCGTGGGTTTCCTTGGCTTAGTGGGTTTCGTCGGCGTCGTGACTTCCCTTGACGTCGTGGATTCCCTTGGCTTCGTGGTTTTCCTTGGATTCGTAGCTTCCCTCGGCTTCATGGGTTCCCTGGTGTTGAAAGATTCCCTCGGGTTCGTCGGTTCGCTCGTGTTCGTGGGTTGTCTCGGCTACGTGGGTCCCCTTCGCTTCGTGGGTTTCCTTCCCTTCGTGGGTTTTGTTCGCTTCGCGGGTTCCGTTCGTGACGTGTGATTCCTTCGCTTTGTGGGTTCCCTTCGTTTCGTGGCTTTCCTTCGTTTCGTGGGTTTTTTACGCCACGTGGGTTCCCTTCGCTTGGTGGGTTCACTTCCCTTCGTGGGTTCTCTTCGCTTCGTGGGTTCCCTTCGCTTCGTGGGTTCCGTTAGCTTCTTGGGGTGCCCTTGCTTGGTGGGTTCCCATCGTTTCGTAGATCCCTTTCGGTTTGTGGGTCCCCTTCGCTTCGTGGGTTGCTATCGTTTCGTGGGCTCTCTTCGTTTCGTGGGTTCCCTTGGCTTGGTGGATTCCGTTGGGTTGGTGGGTTTCCTTGGCTTGGTGGGTTCCCTTCGCTTCGTGGGCTCCCCTGGCTTCGTGGATTCCCTCGGCTGCGTGGATTCTCTCGACTTCGTGGGTTCTCTCAGCTCCGTGGGTTCCCTTCGTTCCGTGGGGTCCATTCATTTCGTGGGTTTTCTTCGCTTCTTGGGTTCCCTTCGCTTCGTGGGGTCCCTTCGCTTCGTGGGTTTCCTTCGCGTCGTGGGTTCCGTTAGGTTCGTGGGGTCGCTTCGCTTCGTGGGTTCCCTTCGCTTCGTAGGTTCCGTTAGCTTCGTGGGGTCCCTTTGCTTCGTTGGTTCTCGTCGTTTCGTGGATCTCCTTTGGTTCGCGGGTTCCCTTGGCTTCGTGGGTTGCCTTGGCTTCGTGGGTTCCCTTGGCTTCCCTTACTGGGTTCCCTTGGCTTCGTGGGTTCCCTCGGCTCAATGGGTTCTCTCGGCCTCGTGCGTTCTCTCAGCTTCGTGGGTTCCCTTCGCTTTGTGGGTTCTCTTCACTTCGTGTGTTTTCTTCGCTTCGTGGGTTCCCTTCGCTGCGTGGGTGCCCTTCGCTCCGTGGGTTTCCTTCGCTTAGTGGGTTCCCTTCCTCTCGTGGGCTCCCTTGGCTTGGTGGGTTCCCTTGGCTTGGTGGGTTCCTTTGGCTTTGAGGGTTCCATTGGCTTGGTGGGTTTACCTGGCTTCGTGCGTTCCCTTGACTGTGAGGGTTCCGTTGGCTTCCCTTCGTGGGTTCCCTTCGCTTCGTGGGCTCCCTCGGCTTCGTGACTTGCTTTGGCTTCGTGGGTTCCCTTGGCTTCGTGGGTTCCGCTGGCTTCGTGGGTTTCCTTCGCGTCGTGGGTTCCCTCCGCTTGGTGAATTCTCCTTGCTGTGTGGGTTCTCTTCGCTTCGCGGGTTCCCTTGGTTTCGTGGGGTCCCTTGGCTTCGTGGGTTCCCTTGGCTTCGTGGGTTTCCTCGCGTTGGTGGATTCCCTCGGCTCCGTCGGTTCCCTCGGGTTGGTGGGTTATCTCGGCTTCGTGGGTTCCCTTTGCTTCGTGAGTTTCCTTCCCTTGGTGGGTTTTCTTCGCTTCGTGGGTTATCTCACCTTCGTGGGTTCTCTTTGTTTCGTGGGTTCCCTTCGTTTCGTGTGTTTCCTTCGCTTCGTGGGTTCCCTACGCGAAGTGGGTTCCCTTCGCTTCGTGGGTTCCCTACGCGAAATGGGTTCACTTCGCTATGTGGGTTCCCTTCGCTTCGTGGGTTCCGTTCGCTTCGTGGATTCCCTTCGGTTCGTGGGTTCCGTTAGCTTCGTGGGGTCCCTTTGCTTCGTGGGTTCCCGTCGTTTCGTGGATCCCTTTCGGTGTGTGGGTCCCCTTCGCTTCGTGGGCTGCTATCACTTCGTCGGTTCTCTTCGTTTCGTGGGTTCCCTTTCTTGGTGGGTTCCGTTGACCTGATGGGTTTCCTTGGTTTGGTGGGTTCCCTTGGCTTCGTGGGATCCCTCGGCTCCGTGGGTTCTTATACCTTCGTGGGTTCTCTCGACTTCGTGGGTTCCCTTTGTTTCGTGGGTTCCCTTCGCTTCGTGGGTTTCCTTCGCTTCGTGGGTTCCCTTCGCTTCGTAGGTTCCGTTCGCTTCGTGGGTTCCGTTCGCTTCGTGGGGTCCCTTTGCTCCGTGCGTTTCCGTCGTTTCGTGGATCTCCTTCGGTTCGCGGGTTCCCTTGGCTTCGTGGGTTTCCTTCGCTTCATGGGTTCCTTTGGCTTCCCTTACTGGGGTCCCTTAGCTTCGTGGGTTCCCTCGGCTCCGTGGGTTCTCTCGGCTTCGTACCTTTTCTCAGCTACGTGGGTTCCCTTCGCTGCGTGGGTTCCCTTCGCCCCGTGTGTTTTCTTCGCTTAGTGTGTGTGTGTTTTCTTCACATTAAACCTTCCTTTCTACCCGTCGACATCCAGCACACCCAGTGTCCGTGCCGATTCTTCATCCTAAAAAGGTACCAGTTCTGTGGTCACAAAACTACGACACAGAGATACTACACTCAGTGCAGTAAGCAGAGCAGACAATGCAACGCCATATACGACAGGCAAGACCTACCCTGCTAGCAATCCAGGTACATGCAAGAGAAAAAAAGAGAAAAAAGTAAAAAGCGAAAAGAAAAAATAATAAACAGTAAATATACTGAAGCAAATCAACAATGAAGCAACCAAATAAAAAGCATGACAAAAAAAGAAAGAAAGTGTCGTGCTTCTCCCAGAGGAGATGCGACCTCCAATAAAAACCAAATGAAATGAAAGAAAATGAAATGGACCGAAACAGCGCCAACAGAGCATGACTGAGAACGACAGGATAGGACAGCCAGCCGGAGCACACCAAAGGCCAGCCGGAGCACACCAAAGGCCAGCCGAGGCAGGTTTGTGCCCGTAGTACAGGCAGGTTCTACCAGCTAGTCGGTCTGGCACCTACTCTGTTTGCCGTCTCTTTCCTGCTTTCGTCCGTCCTGGTTTCCCTATGACCCCCCCCACCGTCGGTTGGCAACGACGCTGTAAAACACGCCACTCGCTGCGTGGAGCTAGACAACCAGGGTGCCGTTTTTTTTTGTCATTTTTTTTGGCGGTCACCAAAGCTGGCGGTCGAGTAGATCATTTGTGCGGGGTGGAGAATCTTTGTTCCGCACAAGGGGAATGGTCGTATCACGTAGTGTTAATATGGTAAGGCGTCCGCGAGGCAGTTACATAGTAAAACCCATTGCTGTCTCCGGAAGTAGCCACACCAGAAATTAAATTAACTCATTGAAGCTGTCGTCCATATGCAAGTCCGCCTCAGAGGCGGTTCTTAGCAGGATGCAGCTCACCCTCCATGCGACTCGTCCAATACCTCACGGCGTTTCGCGCTTGGTGCAAGCAATGTCTGCCTGGTTGGTGAAAACCCAGCGCGCTCCGTCCCGGCATTGTAGGGATGCGAGGGTCTATGGTCNAATGACAAAACCAAAATGAATACGTACGTAGCTAAGCCACCAAAGAAAGTCCTAGGAAAAATACGGAAGGCGGATAAACAAAGGCAAAAACGATCACGGTAACATAAATATGTGAAACAAAGTAAACGAAGCAAATGATGCGAGGGGTTGTAGCATCGCTGTCGTGCCCCCCTTGAGAAGCAACAACAGGCAATACGACAAGCAAAAAAGAAAGTGGGTTCCCTTCGCTTCTTGGGTTCCCTTGGCTTGGTGGGTTCCCTTGGCTTGGTGGGTTCTCTTGGCTTGGAGGGTTCCCTTGACTTGGTGGGTTCACCTGGCTTCGTGCGTTCCCTTGACTTCGCGGGTCCCCTTGGCTTTCCTTCGTGGGTTCCCTTGGCTTCGTGGGTTCCCTTGGCTTCGTGACTTCCCTTGGCTTCGTGGGTTCCCTTGGATTCGTGGGTTCCGCTGGCTTCGTGGGTTACCTTCGCGTCGTGGGTTCCCTTCACTTCGTGAATTCTCCTTGCTGTGTAGGTTCACTTTGCTTCACGGGTTCCCTTGGTTTCGTGGGGTCCCTTGGCTTCGTGGGTTCCCTCGGTTTCGTGGGTCCCCTTGGGTTGGTGGATTCCCTCGGCTTCGTCGGTTCCCTCGGGTTCGTGGGTTATCTCGGCTCCGTGGGTTCCCTTCGCTTCGTGAGTTTCCTTTCCTTCGTGGTTTTTTTTCACATCGTGGTTTTCCTTCGTTTCGTGTGTTTCCTTCGCTTTGTGGGTTCCCTTCGTTTCGTGTGTTTCCTTCGCTTCGTGGGTTCCCTGAGCGAAGTGGGTTCCCTTCGCTTTGTGGGTTCACTTCCCTTCGTTGGTTCTCGTCTCTTCGCGGGTTCCCTTCGCTTCGTGGGTTCCGTTAGCTTCGTGGGGTCCCTTTGCTTCGTGGGTTCCCGTCGTTTCTTGGATCCGTTTCGGTGTGTGGGTCCCCTTTGCTTCGTGGGTTGCTATCGCATCGTTGGTTCTCTTCGTTTCGTGGGTTCCCTTGGCTTGGTGGCTTCTGTTGGTTTGATGGGTTTCCTTGGCTTGATGGGCTCCCTTGGCTTCGTGGGGTCCCTCGGCTCCGTGGGTTCTCTCGACTTTGTGGGTTCTCTCGACTTCGTGGGTTCCCTTCGCTTCGTGGGTTTCCTTCGCTTCGTGGGTTCCCTTCGCTTCGTAGGTTCCGTTCGCATCGTGGGTTCCCTTCGCTTCGTGGGCTCCCTTCGCTTCATGGGCTCCCTTTTCTTCGTGTGTTTCCGTCGTTTCGTGGATCTCCTTCGGTTTGTGGGTTCCTTTGGCTTCGTGGGTTTCCTTCGCTTCGTGGGTTCCCTTGGCTTCCCTTACTGGGTTCCCTTGGCTTCGTGGGTTCCCTCGGCTCCGTGGGTTCTCTCGGCTTCGTACCTTTTCTCAGCTACGTGGGTTCCCTTCGCTTCGTGGGTTCCCTTCGCTGCGTGGGTTTCCTTCGCTCTGTGGGTTCCCTTCGCTCCGTGGGTTCCCTTCGCTTAGTGGGTTTCCTTGGCTTGGTGGGGTCCCTTGGCTTGGTTGGTTCCCTTGGCTTGGTGGGTTCCTTTGGCTTTGAGGGCTCCATTGGCCTGGTGGGTTCACCTGGCTTCGTGGGTTCCCTTGACTTCGCGGGTTCCCTTGGCTTCCCTTCGTGGATTCCCTTGGCTTCGTGGGTTCCCTCGGCTTCGTGACTTCCCTTGGCTTCGTGGGTTCCGTTGGCTTCGTGGGTTCCGCTGGCTTCGTGACTTCCCTTGGCTCCGTAGGTTCCCTTCGCTTCGTGAATTCTCCTTGCTGTGTGGGTTCACTCCGCTTCGCGGGTTCCTATGGTTTGGTGGGTTCCCTTGGCTTCGTGGGTTCCCTTGGCTTCGTGGGTTCCCTTGGGTTGGTGGGTTCCCTCGGCTTCATCGGTTCCCTCGGGTTCTTGGGTTATCTCGGCTCCGTGGGTTCCCTTCCCTTCGTGACTTTCCTTCCCTTCGTGGGTTCTCTCGGCTTCGTGGTTTTCCTTCGTTTCGTGGGTTTCCTTCGCTTTGTGGGTTCCCTTTGTTTCGTGTGTTTCCTTCGCTTCGTGGGTTCCCAACGCGAAGTGGGTTCCCGTCGCTTTGTGGGTTCATTTCCCTTCGTGGGTTTCCGTCTCTTCGTAGGTTCCCTTCGCTTCGTGGGTTCCGTTAGCTTCGTGGGATCCCTTTGCTTCGTGGGTTCCCTTCGTTTCGTGGATCCCTTTCAGTGTGTGGGTCCCTTCCTCTCCGTGGGTTGCTATCGAATCGTGGGTTCTCTTCGTTTCGTGGGTTCCCTTGGCTTTGTGGGTTCCGTTGGCTTGATGGGTTTCATTGGCTTGATGGGTTTCATTGGTTTCGTGGGGTCCCTCGGCTCCGTGGGTTCTCTTTGCTTCGTGGGTTCTCTCGACTTCGTGGGTTGCCTTCGTGTCGTGGGTGCCCTTCGCTTCGTGGGTTTCATTCGCCTCGTGGGTTCCCTTCGCTTCGTAGGTTCCGTTCACTTCGTGGGTTCCCTTTGCTTCGTGGGCTCCCTTCGCTTCGTGGGTTCCCTTCGTTTTGTAGATCCCTTTCAGTGTGTGGGTCACTTCCGCTCCGTGGGTTGCTATCGCATCGTGGGTTCTCTTCGTTTCGTGGGTTCCCTTGGCTTTGTGGGTTCCGTTGGCTTGATGGGTTTCATTGGCTTGATGGGTTCCCTTGGCTTCGTGGGGTCCCTCGGCTCCGTGGGTTCTCTCGACTTCGTGGGTTCTCTCGACTTCGTGGGTTGCCTTCGTTTTGTAGGTTCCCTTCGCTTCGTGGGTTCCCTTCGCTTCGTAGGTTCCGTTCGCTTGGTGGGTTTCCTTCGCTTCGTGGGTTCCCTTCGCTTCGTGGGTTCCCTTCGCTTCGTTGGGTCCCTTTGCTTCGTGCGTTTCCGTCGTTCCGTGGATCTCCTTCGGTTCGCGGGTTCCCTTGGCTTCGTGGGTTTTCTTCGCTTCGTGGGTTCCCTTGGCTTCCCTTACTGGGTTCCCTTGGCTTCGTGGGTTCCCTCGGCTCCGTGGGTTCTTTCGGCTTCGTACCTTTTCTCAGCTTCGTGGGTTCCCTTCGCTTCGTGGATTCCCTTCGCTTCGTGTGTTTTCTTCGCTTCGTGGGTTCCCTTCGCTGCGTGGGTTCCCTTCGCTGCGTGGGTTGCCTTCGCTTCGTGGGGTCCCTTCGCTTCGTCGGTTCCCTTCGCTTCGTGGGTTCCCTTCGCTTCGTGGGGTCCTTTCGCTTCGTGGGGTCCCTTCGCTTCGTGGGTTCCTACCGTTTCGGGGGGTTCCCTTCGCTTCGTGGGCTCCTATCCCTTCCTAGGTTCCCTTGGCTTCCATTGGTTGGTTCCCTTGGCTTCCCTTGGTGGGTTCCCCTGGCTGCCAATGTGGGCTTCCTCGGTGTCCCTTGGTGGGTTCCCTTGGCTTCGCTTGGTGAGTTCCCTTGGTTTCCCTTGATGAGTCCCCTTGGTTTCCCATGGTGGCTTCCCTTGGCTTCCCTTGGTGGGTTTCCTCGGCTTGGTGGGTTCTCTTGTCTTGTTGGGTTCCCTTGGGTTCGTGGGTTCCCTTGGCTGCATAGGTTCGCTTGGCTTCGTGGGTTTCCTTGGGCTAGCGGGTTTCCTTGGCTTCGTGGGTTCCTTTGGGTTCGTGGGTTCCCTTGGTTTCGTGAGATCTCTTGGCTTCGTGGGTCCCCTTCGCTTCGTGGGTTCTCTTCGCTTCGTGGGTTCCCTTGTCTTGGTGGGTTCCCTCGGCTTTGTGGGTTCCATTGGATTGGTGGGTTCACCCGACTTCGTGCCTTCCCTAGACTTCGCGGGTCCCCTTGGGTTCGTGGGTTTCCTTGGCTTATAGGGTTTCGTCGGCGTCGCGACTTCCCTTGACGTCGTGGGTTCCCTTGGCTTCGTGGTTTCCCTCGGATTCGTAGCTTTCCTCGGCTTCATGGGTTCCCTTGAGTTGGAGGATTCCCTCGGGTTCGTCGGTTCCCTCGGGTTCGTGGGTTCCGATGGCTCGGTCGGTTTCCTTGGCTTGGTGGGTTCCCTTTGCTTGGTGGGTTCCCCTGATTGGTGGGTTCCCTCGGCTCCGTGGGTTATCTCGACTTTGTGGGTTATCTCAGCTTCTTGGGTTCCCTTCGTTTCGTGGGTTCCATTCGCTTCGTGGGTTTTCTTCGCTCCTCGGGTTCCCTTCGCTTCGTGGGGTCCCTTCGCTTCGTGGGTTCCCTTCGCGTCGTAGGTTCCGTCAGTTTCGTGGGGTCTCTTCGCTTCGTGGGTTTTCTTCGCGTCGTAGGTTCCGTTAGCTTCGTGGAGTCCCTTCGCTTTGTGGGTTCTCGTCGTTTCGTGGATCTCCTTCGTTTCTCGGGTTCCCTTGGCTTCGTGGGTTGCCTTCGCTTCGTGGGTTCCCTTGGCTTCCCTTACTGGGTCCCCTTGGCTTCGTGGGTTCCCCCTGCTCCGTGGGTTCTCTGGACTTCGTGGGTTCTCTCAGCTTCGTGGGTTCCCTTCGCTTTGTGGGTTCCCTTCGCTTCGTGTGTTTTCTTCGGTTCGTGGGTTCCATTCGCTGCGTGGGTTCCCTTCCCTCCGTGGGTTCCCTTCTCTTAGTGGATTCCCTTCGCTTCGTGGAGTCCCTTGGCTTGGTGGGTTCCCTTGGCTTGGTGGTTCCCTTGGCTTTGAGGTTTCCATTGGCTTGGTGGGTTCACCTGGCTTCGTGCGTTCCCTCGACTTTGCGGGTTCCCTTGGCTTCCCTTCGTGGGTTCTCTTGGCTTCGTGGGTTCCCTCGGCTTCGTGACGTCCCTTGGCTTCGTGGGTTCCCTTGGCTTCGTGCGTTCCGCTGCCTTCGTTGGGTCCCTTGGCTTCGTGGGTTCCCTTGGCTTCGTGGGTTCCCTTGGGTTGTTGGGTTCCCTCGGCTTCGTCGGTTCCCTCGGGTTCGTGGGTTATCTCGGCTCCGTGGGTTCCCTCCGCCTCGTGAGTTTCCTTCCCTTCGTGGGCTTTCTTCGCTTCGTGGGTTTCCTTCGTTTCGTGGGTTTCCTTCGCTTTGTGGGTTCCCTTCGCGTCGTGGGCTCCCTTCGCTTCGTGGGTTCCCTGCGCGAAGTGGGTTCCCTTCGCTTTGTGGGTTCACTTCCCTTCGTTGGTTCTCGTTTCTTCGTGGGTTCCCTTCGCTTCGTGGGTTGCTATTGCATCGTGGGGTCCCTTTGCTTCGTGGGTTCCCGTCGTTTCGTGGATCCCTTTCAGTGGGTGGGTCCCCTTTGTTCCGTGAGTTGCTATCGCATCGTGGGTTCTCTTCGTTTCGTGGGTTCCCTTGGCTTTGTGGGTTCCGTTGGCCTGATGGGTTTCATTGGCTTGATGGGTTCCCTTGGCTTCGTGGGGTCCCTCGGCTCCGTGGGTTCTCTCGACTTCGTGGGTTCTCTCGACTTCGTGGGTTGCCGTTTTGTGGGTGCCCTTCGCTTCGTGGGTTTCATTCGCCTCGTGGGTTCCCTTCGCTTCGTAGGTTCCGTGCACTTCGTGGGTTCCCTTCGCTTCGTGGGCTCCCTTCGCTTCGTGGGTTCCCTTCGCTTCGTGGGGTCTCTTTGCTTCGTGCGTTTCCGTCGTTTCGTGAAACTCCTTCGGTTCGTGGGTTTCTTTGGCTTCGTGGGTTTCCTTCGCTTAGTGGGTTCCCTTGGCTTCCCTTACTGGGTTCCCTTGGCTTCGTGGGTTCCTTCGGCTCCGTGGGTTCTCTCGGCTTCGTACCTTTTCTCAACTACGTGGGTTCCCTTCGCTTCGTGGGTTCCCTTCGCTGCGTGGGTTCCCTTCGCCCTGTGGGTTCCCTTTGCTCCGTGGGTTCCCTTCGCTTAGTGGGTTTCCTTGGCTTGGTGGGGTCCCTTGGCTTGGTGGGTTCCCTTGGCTTGGTGGGTTCCCCTTCTCTTGGTGGGTTCCTTAGGCGTTGAGGGTTCCATTGGCTTGGTGGGTTCACCTGGCTTCGTGTGTTCCCTTGACTTCGCGGGTTCGCTTAGCTTCCCTACGTGGGTTCCTTCGGCTTAGTGGGTTCCCTTGTCTTCGTGACTTCCCTTGGCTTCGTGGGTTCCGCTGGCTTCGTGGGTTCCGCTGGCTTCGTGGGTTCCCTTTGCTTCGTGAATTCTCCTTGCTGTGTAGGTTCACTTCGCTTCGTCGGTTCCCTTTGTTTCGTGGGGTCCCTTGGCTTCGTGGGTTCCCTTGGCTTCGTGGGTTCCCTTGGCTTCGTGGGTTCCCTTGGGTTGTTGGGTTCCCTCGGCTTCGTCGGTTCCCTCGGGTTCGTGGGTTATCTCGGCTCCGTGGGTTCCCTCCGCCTCGTGAGTTTCCTTCCCTTCGTGGGCTTTCTTGGCTTCGTGGGTTTCCTTCGTTTCGTGGGTTTCCTTCGCTTTGTGGGTTCCCTTCGCGTCGTGGGCTCCCTTCGCTTCGTGGGTTCCCTACGCGAAGTGGGTTCCCTTCGCTTCGTGGGTTCACTTCCCTTCGTTGGTTCTCGTTTCTGCGTGGGTTCCCTTCGCTTCGTGGGTTGCTATTGCATCGTGGGGTCCCTTTGCTTCGTGGGTTCCCGTCGTTTCGTGGATCCCTTTCAGTGTGTGGGTCCGCTTTGCTTAGTGGGTTGCTATCGCATCGTTCGTTCTCCTCGTTTCGTGGGTTCCCTTGGCTTGGTGGGTTCCGTTGGCTTGATGGGTTTCCTTGGCTTGGTGTGTGTGTGTGCTTCACATTAAACCTTCCTTTCTACCCGTCGACATCCAGCACACCCAGTGTCCGTGCCGATTCTTCATCCTGAAAAGATACCAGTTCTTTGGTCACAAAACTACGACACAGAGATACTACACTCAGTGCAGTAAGCAGAGAGCAGACAATGCAACGCCATATACGACAGGCAAGACCTACCCTGCTAGCAATCCAGGTGCATGCAAGAGAAAAAAAGAGAAAAAAAGAAAAAAGCGAAAAGAAAAAATAATAAAAAGTAAATATACTGAAGCAAATCAACAATCAAGCAACCAAATAAAAAGCATGACAAAAAAAGAAAGAAAGTGTCGTGCTTTTCCCAGAGGAGATGCGACCTCCAATAAAAAACCAATCGAAATGAAAGAAAATGAAATGGACCGAAACAGCGCCAACAGAGCAAGACTGAGAACGACAGGATAGGACAGCCAGCCGGAGCCCACCAAAGGCCAGCCGAGGCAGGTTTGTGCCCGTAGTAGTACAGGCAGGTTCTACCAGCTAGTTGGTCTGGCACCTACTCTGTTTGCCGTCTCTTTCCTGCTTTCGTCCGTCCTGGTTTCCCTATGACCCCCCCCACCCTCCGTCTCCCTTCCCTTGGGCGCCACCCATACAACGGGTACGTGGCACTTCCAACTCAATTCCGTTTCGTTCTCGTGTAACACACGAGAGTCCCGGAAAGAGAACGGGGAATGACAAAAACAAAATGAATACGTACGTAGCTAAGCCACCAAAGAAAGTCCTAGGAAAAATACGGAAGGCGGAGAAACAAAGGCAAAAGCGATCACGGTAACATAAATAAGTGAAACAAAGTAAACGAAGCAAATGATGCGAGGGGTTGTAGCATCGCTGTCGTGCCCCCCTTGAGAAGCAACAACAGGCAATACAACAAGCAAAAAGAAAAATGAAAAAAAGAAAAATAAGAAAAAAAATCAAACAAACAAACAAACAAAGGGAAAGAAAGACCACCAGAAACAGTGCCGCGTTCGAAGCGGCTACAGAGGTGCGCGGCACGGGTAGTCTAGGTGGGACTTACTAGTCAGCCTGGTACCTTGCTATCCTGTCGGCTGTTTCCCTCCTGCTCTCATCAGCCGCGGTTTCCGTACGACTGTTGCCCCCCCCCTTCCCATTCCCTTTTGCACCCCCCGCAACGGATGCGTGGCGCTGTCTACTCAGTTCCGCCTCTACCTTGTGCCACCGGATCATGAACTGTTCAGCCGCTTCGAGGACCCCCCTGTGCCACTTGCCCACTTTAGTTGCTGCAACGGTCCATACTGCGGTCTCTACTCCAAACACCAACGGGACCTGTGCCGTGGACCCCTTGGAGGCTTGAAACACCTTGAGGTCTTCAGCAAGGCATTTCTGCCAGGACTTTGGTTGTCCGCCCGGTCTGCGTCCCTCCCCACCCGTCATGGTCCCGAACATAATCCGACTGGGTAGTCGCCCCTTGGGTTGCCGTGCCACGGCTCCCGCAAAGAACAGACGCCGTTTACGGATTGTCGTTTCGATGCTCTCGCATCGTGTCTGCTTGAGAGCCTTTGCGTACGAGAGGGTCCTATAGTCGCCACGCTGCCGACGCTGGAAGCCAATGACACGCAGGAGGATTTGGTGGTGTACCGATCGGAGCCTGGCGAAGTGTTGTGCACTGAGGGTCCACGTCACACATCCGTATAGCAGGGTCTCAATCACCTCGGCCTTCAACATGCGGACTTTCAGACTGAGTCGAGCCGTCTTCATGTCGTACAACTCTGGTCCGAACCGTTTGAAGCACGCCCACATGAGACGGATCCGTCGTTCGATTTCGAGTGAGAGGTCAGCGTCTTCGTGGATAATGCCGCCGAGGTACAAGAACTGGCTCGTCTGTCTATACCTCTGACCAGCTGCTTCGATAACGAGCGGCGGAGGAGGGGGTGTCTGGTCCCGTGTTCGTAAGATCATCGTTTCGGTTTTCTTTTCTGAAACCGTGAGGCCTGCTGCTTCGAAGACAGTCACGATGACTGTCATCATTTTTGCGAGACTCTCCGCAGACTTTGAGACAATTCCTGCATCATCGGCGTACAGCATACCCCATACAGCCCTTCGCACGCATGCCAATGGTACCTCTTTTCCAACCACTACATCCTCCTTGAGGTGAACCAAATCCCTCATGATGTCTTCGTCTTCGCTGAAGCGTACGAGAACAACGTGTATCACAGCAGCGAAGAACACGTTGAACAGCAGTGGCGACAGCACGCAGCCTTGTCGTAGCCCCTGCGTGACATTAAACCAATCAGAGTGCTCACCATCATCTGTGCGGACGCAAGCACGCATGCCGTCGTGGAACTGGCGGATGATTGTAAGCATCTTGGTTGGTATGCCAACGCGTGTAAGTACCTGCCACAGCAGCTCCCGGTCGACAGAGTCGTACGCTTTCTGCAGATCGATGAAGCACATGTACAGAGGGATTTTTCTCTCTCGTCCGAGTTCTTGTAATCGTCGTACTACGAACAGCATGTCGACTGTTGATCGTGTAGGACGAAAACCGCATTGTTCCTCAGGGAAGATGCCTCAGTCCTCGCAGTAGTTGCTGATACGGGATGCGACGATTTTCAACAACACTTTTCCTGCATGGGCAACAAGCGAAATCCCTCTGTAGTTGTTGCAATCAGTTCGGTCCTTCTTTTTGTAAAGTACCTTGATGATCGCGTCTTTCCACTGCTGGGGGACTTCACCCGTTACCCAAACATTGACAAGAATGTGGTGGAAGCATTGGATGAAATCGGGGTGATCGATTTTTAGTAGCTCGGCGGGCAGGTCGTCTGGTCCTACCGCTTTCCAATTCGGCATTGTCTTAACGGCTCCCATCATCTCGTCCACAGATGGCTCATCGCCAAGTGATTGTTCAAGCGGTCGTGGTGGCAATGGATCGATGATAGTGGGATCAAGTTTCAGTGATTTCGTGTTCAAGAGTTTGTGGAAGGCTCTCATCCACCGTTCACGAATTAGCACTTTATCCCGTAGCAGCGTGCCATCCTCGTCCCTTATGAACTGCTCGCTTCGCGCTTTCTTGCCCTCCAACCCTACAGTACCCTTCAGGTGCTTGTAAAAGCCTCGCTGGTCGTTATCAGCTAGGAGTCTCTCGGTTTCGGCTAGGTAATCTTCGAAATACGCATGTACCCCTACAGCGACCACCTCCCGAAGATTCGCACACGCGGTCCTCAGAGTCTTCCACGCGGTACTATCTCGGGAGTGGGTGCGTAGGTGCTGTCGCGCCTCTTCCCTCGCGGACCATGCTATTTTGAAGGCAGCCGAGGCTTCGGCCGTCTCACACCATCGACGCTTGCGTGGCTGGTGCGATGTGGGTGGTACCTCGGCTTCTACCGCATCGATGACGGTTGAGGTGAACATAGTAACCATACCAGCAATGTTGTGTGGTTGGAAAGGTTGGTTGAGAGTGGAAACGACTCTCGCAACTACTCGCTCACGACATTTTCCGTCGGACATAAACACCTTGCGGTCAAACGGTCGGCCTTTTGGCGTCTTGCGTGCTTGTCGGTTCGATGCAAAATGTCCAGAGAGACGAACCTTTATGTGTACGATATTGTGGTCTGAATCAGCCTTAGCTGGTGGCCGAGGTTGAGGGACAACTTTAACATCGTGTACTCTAGGCCGGTGGACTTGTCGGGTTAGGATGGCGGATTCCCTTGGCTTCGTGGGGTCCCTCGGCTCCGTGGGTTCTCTCGACTTCGTGGGTTCTCTCGATTCCGTGGGTTGCCTTCGTTTCGTGGGTTTCCTTCGCTTCGTGGGTTTCCTTCGCTTTGTGGGTTCCCTTCGCTTCGTGGGTTCCCTTCGCTTCGTAGGTTTCGTTCGCTCCGTGGGTTCCCTTCGCGTCGTGGGCTCCCTTCGCTTCGTGGGGTCCCTTTGCTTCGTGCGTTTCCGTCGTTTCGTGGATCTCCTTCGGTTCGTGGGTTCCTTTGGCTTCGTGGGTTTCCTTCGCTTCGTGGGTTCCCTTGGCTTCCCTTACTGGGTTCCCTTGTATTCGTGGGTTCCCTCGGCTCAATGGGTTCTCTCGGCTTCGTACCTTTTCTCAGCTACGTGGGTTCCCTTCTCTTCGTGGGTTCCCTTCGCTGCGTGGGTTCCCTTCGCCCTGTGGGTCCCTTCGCTTAGAGGGTTCCCTTCGCTTCGTGGGATCCCTTGGCTTGGTGGGTTCCCTTGGCTTGGTAGGTTCCTTTGGCTTTGAGGGTTCCATTGGCTTGGTGGGTTCACCTGGCTTCGTGTGTTCCCTTGACTTCGCGGGTTTCCTTGGCTTCCCTTGGTGGGTTCCCTTGGCATCGTGGGTTCCCTCGGCTTCGTGACTTCTCTTGGCTTCGTGGGCTCTCTTGGCTTCGTGGGTTCCGCTGGCTTCGTGGGTTCCCTTCGCATCGTGGGTTCCCTTCGCTTCGTGAATTCTCCTTGCGGTGTGGGTTCACTTCGCTTCGCGGGTTCCCTTGGTTTCGTGGGGTCCCCTGGCTTCGTGGGTTCCCTTGGCTTCGTGGGTTCCCTTGGGTTGGTGGGTTCCCTCGGCTTCGTCGGTTCCCTCGGGTTCTTGGCTTATCTTGGCTCCGTGGGTTCCCTTCGCTTCGTGAGTATCTTTCCCTTCGTGGGTTCTCTCGGCTTCGTGGGTTTCCTTCGTTTCGTGGGTTTCCTTCGCATTGTGGGTTCCCTTCATTTCGCGTGTTTCCTTCGCTTGGTCGGTTCCCTGCGCGAAGTGAGTTCCCTTTGCTTTGTGGGTTCACTTCCCTTCGTTGGTTCCCGTCGCTTTGTGGGTTCCCTTCGCTTCTTGGGCTCCCTTCGCTTCGTGGGTTGCTATCGCATCGTGGGGTCCTTTTGCTTCGTGCGTTTCCGTCGTTTCGTGGATCTCCTTCGGTTGGTGGGTTTCTTTGGCTTCGTGGGTTTTCTTCGCTTCGTGGGTTCCCTTGGCTTCCCTTACTGGGTTTCCTTGGCTTCGTGGGATCCCTCGGCTCCGTGGGTTCTCTCGGCTTCGTACCTTTTCTCAGCTACGTGGGTTCCCTTCGCTTCGTGGGTTCCCTTCACTGCGTGGGTTCCCTTCGTTTCGTGGATCCCTTTCAGTGTGTGGGTCCCCTTTGTTTCGTGGGTTGCTATCGCATCGTGAGTTTTCTTCGTTTCGTGAGTACTTTGGCTTGGTGGGTTCCGTTGGCTTGATGGGTTTCCTTGGCTTGGTGGGTTCCCTTGGCTTCGTGGGGTCCCTCGGCTCCGTGGGTTCTCTCGACTTCGTGGGTTCTCTCGACTTCGTGGGTTCCCTTCGTTTCGTGGGTTCCCTTCGCTTCGTGGGTTTCCTTCGCTTCGTGAGTTCCCTTCGCTTCGTAGGTTCCGTTCGCTTCGTGGGTTCCCTTCGCTTCGTGGGTTCCCTTTGCTTCGTGGGTTCCCTTCGCTTCGTGGGGTCTCTTTGCTTCGTGCGTTTCCGTCGTTTCGTGGATCTCCTTCGGTTCGTGGGTTCCTTTGGCTTCGTGGGTTTCCTTCGCTTTGTGGGTTCCCTTGGCTTCCCTTACTGGGTTCCCTTGGCTTCGTGGGTTCCTTCGGCTCCGTGGGTTCTCTCGGCTTCGTACCTTTTCTCAGCTACGTGGGTTCCCTTCGCTTCGTGGGTTCCCTTCGCTGCGTGGGTTCCCTTCGCTCCGTGGGTTCCCTTCGCTCCGTGGGTTCCCTTCGCTTAGTCGGTTCCCTTCGCTTCGTGGGGTCCCTTGGCTTGGTGGGTTCCCTTGGCTTGGTGGGTTCTTTTGTCTTTGAGGGTTCCATTGGCTTGGTGGGTTCACCTGGCTTCGTGTGTTCCATTGACTTCGTGGGTTCCCTTGGCTTCCCTTCGTGGGTTCCCTTGGCTTCGTGGTTCCCTTCGCTTCGTAGGTTCCGTTCGCTTCGTGGGTTTCGTTCGCTTCGTGGGTTCCCTCCGCTTCGTGGGGTCCCTTCGCTTCGTGGGGTCCCTTTGCTTTGTGCGTTTCCGTCGTTTCGTGGATCTCCTTCGGTTCGTGGGTTCCTTTGGCTTCGTGGGTTTCCTTCGCTTCGTGGGTTCCCTTGGCTTCGTGGGTTCCCTTGGCTACGTGGGTTCCCCCGACTCCGTGGGTTCTCCCGGCTTCGTACCGTTTCTCAACTACGTGGTTTCCCTT
This sequence comes from Saccharina japonica, assembly GCA_008828725.1. Classification (NCBI taxonomy): domain Eukaryota; class Phaeophyceae; order Laminariales; family Laminariaceae; genus Saccharina; species Saccharina japonica. The sequence goes on from MEHQ01003945.1 coordinate 196,476, forward strand.
CGCTTCGTGGTTTCCCTTCGCTGCGTGGGTTCCCTTCGGTCCGTGGGTTCCCTTCACTCCGTGGGCTCCCTTCGCTTAGTGGGTTCCCTTCGCTTCGTGGAGTCCCTTGGCTTGGTGGGTTCCCTTGGCTTGATGGGTTCCTTTGGCTTTGAGGGTTCCATTGGCTTGGTGGGTTCACCTGACTTCGTGTGTTCCCTTGACTTCGCGGATTCCCTTGGCTTCCCTTCGTGGGTTCCCTTGGCTTCGTGGGTTCCCTCGGCTTCGTGACTTATCTTGACTTCGTGGGTTCCCTTGGCTTCGTGGGTACCGCTGGCTTCGTGGGTTCCCTTCGCGTCGTGGGTTCCCTTCGCTTGGTGAATTCTCCTTGCTGTGTGGGTTCACTTCGCTTCGCGGGTTCCCTTGGCTTCGTGGGTTCTCTCGGCTTCGTATCTTTTCTCAGCTTCGTGGGTTTCCTTGGCTTGATGGGTTCCGTTGGCTTGATGGATTTCCTTGGCTTGGTGGGTTCCCTTGGCTTCGTGGGGTCCTTCGGATCCGTGGGTTCTCTCGACTTCGTGGGTTATCTCACCTTCGTGGGTTTCCTTCGTTTCGTGGGTTCCCTTCGTTTCGTGTGTTTCCTTCGCTTCGTGGGTTCCCTTCGCTTCGTAGGTTCCCTTCGCTTCGTGGGTTCCCTTCGCTTCGTAGGTTCCCTTCGCTTCGTGGGTTCCCTTCGCTTCGTGGGGTCCCTTTGCTTCGTGCGTTTCCGTCGTTTCGTGGATCTCCTTCGGTTAGTGGGTTCCCTTGGCTTCGTGGGTTTCTTTCGCTTCGTGGGTTCCCTTGGCTTCCCTTACTGGGTTCCCTTGGCTTCGTGGGTTCTCTCGGCTTCGTACCTTTTCTCAGCTTCGTGGGTCGGCTCCGTGGGTTCTCTCGGCTTCGTACCTTTTCTCAGCTTCGTGGGTTTCCTTCGCTTCGTGGGTTTCCTACGCTTCGTGTGTTTTCTTCGCTTCGTGGGCTCCCTTCGCTACGTGGGTTTCCCTCGCTGCCTGGGTTTCCTTCGCTTCGTGGGTTCCCTTCGCTTCGTGGAGTCCCTTCGCTTCGTCGGTTCCCTTCGCTTCGTGGGTTACCTTCGCTTCGTGGGATCCCTTCGCCTCCTGGGGTCCTTTCGAATCGTGGGTTTCTTCCGTTTCGGGGGGTTCCCTTCGCTTCGTGAGCTCCTACCCCTTGATGGGTCCCTTGGCTTCCATTGGTTGGTTCCCTTGACTTCCCTTGGTGGGTTCCCCTGGCTGCCAATGTGGGTTTCCTCGGTGTCCGTTGGTGGTTCCCTTAGCTTCGCTTGGTGAGTTGCCTTGGTTTCCCTTGATGAGTCCCCTTGGTCTCCCAAAGTGGCTTCCCTTGGGTTCCCTTGGTGGGTTCCCTGGGCTTGGTGGGTTGTCTTGTCTTGTTGGGTTCCCTTGGGTTCGTGGGTTCCCTTGGCTGCGTAGGTTCCCTTGGCTTCGTGGGTTTCCTTGGGCTCGTGGGTTTCCTTGGCTTCGTGGGTTCCTTTGGGTTCGTGGGTTCCTTTGGGTTCGCGGGTTCCCTTGGTTTCGTGGGCCCCCTTCGCTTCGTGGGTCCCCTTCGCTTCGTGGGTTCTCTTCGCTTGGTGGGTTCCCTTGTCCTGGTGGGTTCCCTCGGCTTTGTGGGTTCCTTTGGATTGGTGGGTTCACCCGGCTTCGTGCGTTCCCTTGACTTCGCGGGTCCCCTTGGGTTCGTGGGTTTCCTTGGTTTAGTGAGTTCCGTCGGCGTCGTGACTTCCCTTGACGTCGTGGGTTCCCTTGGCTTCGTGGTTTCCCTTGGATTCGTAGCTTCCCCCGGCTTCATGGGTTCATTTGGGCTGGAAGATTCCCTCGGGTTCGTCGGTTCCCTCTTGTTCGTGGGTTATCACGGCTTCGTGGGTCCCCTTCGCTTCGTGGGTTTCCTTCCCTTCGTGGGTGTTGTTCGCTTCGTGGATTCCGTTCGTGACGTGGGTTTCCTTCGCTCTGTGGGTTCTCTTCGTTTCGTGTGTTTCCTTCGCTTCGTGGGTTCCCTACGCGACGTGGGTTCCCTTCGCTTCGTGGGTTCACTTCTCTTCGTGGGTTCTCTTCGCTTCGTGGGTTCCAATCGCTTCGTGGGTTCCGTTAGCTTCTTGGGGTGCCTTTGCTTCGTGGGTTCCCGTCGTTTGGTGGATTCCTTTCGGTTTGTGGGCCCCCTTCGCTACGTGGGCTGCCTTCGTTTCGTGGGTTCTCTTCGTTTCGTGGGTTCCCTTGGCTTGGTGGGTTCCGTTGACTTGGTGGGTTTCCTTGGCTTGGTGGGTTCCCTTCGCTTCGTGGGTTCCCCTGGCTTCGTGGGTTCCCTCAGCTCCGTGGGTTCTCTCGACTTCGTCGGTTCTATCAGCTTCGTGGGTTCCCTTCGTTTCGTGGGTTCCATTCGCTTCGTGGGTGTTCTTCGCTTCTTGGGTTCCCTTCGCTTCGTGGGGTCCCTTCGCTTCGTGGCTTCCCTTCGCGTCGTGGGTTCCGTTAGGTTCGTGGGGTCGCTTCGCTTCGTGGGTTTAGTTCACTTCGTGGGTTCTGTTAGCTTCGTGAGGTCCCTTTGCTTCGTGGGTTCTCGTCGTTTAGTGGATCTCCTTCGGTTCGCGGGTTCCCTTGGCTTCGTGGATTGCCTTCGCTTCGTGGGTTCCCTTGGCTTCCCTTACTGGGTTCCCTTGGCTTCGTGGATTCCCTCGGCTCCGTGGGTTGTCTGGGCTTCGTGCGTTCTCTCAGCTTCTTGGGTTCCCTTCGCTTTGGGGGTTCCCTTTGCTTCGTGTGTTTTCTTTGCTTCGTGGGTTCCCTTCGCTGCGTGGGTTCCCTTCGCTCCGTGGGTTCCCTTGCTTAGTGGGTTCCCTTCGCTTCGTGGGGTCCCTTGGCTTGGTAGGTTCCTTCGGCTTGGTGGGTTCTTTTGGCTTTGAGGGTTCCATTGGCCTGGTGGGTTCACCTGGCTTCGTGCGTTTCCTTGACTTTGCGGGTTCCGTTGGCTTCCCTTCGTGGGTTCCCTTGGCTTCGTGAGTCCCCTCGGCTTCGTGACTTCCCTTGGCTTCGTGGGTTCCCTTGGCTTCGTGGGTTCCGCTGGCTTCGTGGGTTTCCTTCGCGTCGTGGGTTCCCTTCGCTTCGTGAATTCTCCTTGCTGTGTGGGTTCACTTCGCTTCACGGGTTCCCTTGGTTTCGTGGGTTCCCTTGGCTTCGTGGGTTCCCTTGGCTTCGTGGGTTCTCTGGGCTTGGTGGGTTTTCTGGGCTTCGTGGGGTCTCTTGGCTTCGTGGGTTCCCTTCGTTTCGGGGGGTTCCCCGGGGTTCGTGGGTTCCCTTGGCCTCGTGGGTTCCCTTGGCCGCGTGGGTTCTCTGGGCTTGCTGGGTTCCCTGGGCTTCGTGCGTTCCCTTGTCTTCGTGGGTTCTCTGGGCTTGTTGGGTTTCCTGGGCTTCGAGGGTTTACCTGGCGTTTTGGGTTCCCTCGGCTTCGTGGGTTTTCTCGGCGTCGTGGGTTCCCTTCGCTTCTTGGGTTCCCTTCGCTTCACGGGGTCCTTTGGCTTTGTGGGTTCCCTTCGTTTCGGGGGTTCCACCATTCTTGGTGGGTTTCCTTCGCTTCGTGGTGTCCCGTCGCTTGGTAGGGACCCTTCGCTTCGTGGGTTCCACCTCCCTTGGTGGGTTCCCTTGGCTTCGTGAGGCCCCTTCGCTTCGTGGGGTCCCTTCGCTTTGTGCGTTCCCATCGTTTCGTGGGTTCTCTTCGCTTCGTGGGTTCCCTTCCCTTGGTGGGTTTCCTTGGTTTGCCTTGGTGGGTTCCTTTGGCTTCCCTTGGTGAGTTCCCTGGACTTCCTTTGGCGGGTTCCCTCGGTTCCCCTTGGTGGGTTCCCTCGGCTTCCCTTGGTGGGTTCCCTTTGTCTCCCAAAGTGGGTTCCCTTGGCTTCCCTTGGTGGATTCCCTTAGCTTGGCGGGTTCCCTTCGCTTGGTGGGTTTTCTTGTCTTGATGCGTTCCCTTGGCTTCGTGGGTTTCCTTGGCTAGGTGGGTTCCGTTGCCTTCGTGGGTTCCCTTGGCTTCGTGGGGGCCATTAGCTTCGTGGGTTCCTTTCGCTTCGTGGGTTCCCTTCGCTTCGTAGGTCCCTTCGCTTCGTGGGTTTCCATCGTTTCGTAGGTTCCGTTCACTTCGTGGGTTCCTTTCCCTTGGTGGGTTCCTTTGGCTTGGTGGATTCTCTCGTCTTGGTAGGTTCCCTTGGCTTCGTGGGTTTCCTTGGCTGCGTGGGGTCCTTTGGCTTCGTGGGTTCCCTTAACTTGGTGGGTTCACTTGCCTTCGGGCGTTCCATTGACTTCGATGGTTCCCTTGGCTTCGTAGGTTCTCTTGGCTTCGTGGGTTCCCTTGGCTTCGTGGCTGCCCTTTGCTTCGTGGGTTCCCTTGGCTTCGTGGGTTCCCCCGGCTTCGTGGGTTCCCTTCGCGTCGTGGGTTCTCTTAGCTTCGTGGCTTCCCCTGGCTTCGTGGGTTCCCTTCGCGTCGTGGGTTTCCTTGGCTTCGTGGGTTTCCCTTGCTTTGTGGGTTCCCTTGTATTCGTGGGTTCCCTTGGCTTCGTGGGTTTCTTGAGCTTCGTGGGTCGCATGGGTTTCGTGGGTTCCCTCGGCGTCGTGGGTTCCCTCGACTTCTTGGGTCCCCTCGGCTTCGTGGGTTCTCTCGGCGTCGTGGGTTCGCTTCGCTTCGTGGGTTCCCTTCGCTTCGTCGTTTCCCTTCGCTTCGTGGGTCCCCTTCGCGTCGTGGGTTCCACCACCCTTGGTGGGTTCCCTTCGCTTCGTGGGGTCCCATCGCTTCGTCGGGTCCTTTCGCGTTTTGTGTTCCCATCGTTTCGTGGGTTCCCTTCGCTTCGTGGGTTCCCTTCCCTTGGTGGGTTCCCTTGGCTTCCCTTGGTGGGTTCCCTTGGCTTCTCTTGGTGGATTCCCTCGGTTTCTCTTGGTGGGTTCCCTTGACTCCCTTTGGTGGGTTCCCTGGGTTTCCTATGGTGGTTTCCCTTGGTTTCCCTTGGTTTCCTTTGATGGTTTCCCTTGGCGTCCCTTGGTGGGTTCTCATGACTTGGTGGGTTTTCTTGGCTTGGTTGATTCTCTTGGCTTGGTGGGTTTCCTTGGCTTCGTGGGTTCCCTTGGTTGGGTGGGTTCCCATGGCTTCGTGGGTCCCCTTGGAGTCGTGGGTTCCTTTGGGTTCGTGGGCTCTCTTGACTTCGTGGGTTCCCTTCGCTTCGTGGGTTTCCTTCGCTTCGTGGGTTTCCTTCGCTTCGTGGGTTTCCTTGGCTTGATGGGTTCCCTTGGCTTGGTGGGTTTACTTGGCTTCATGCGTTTTCGTCACTTCGTGGGTTCCCTTAGCTTCGTGGTTTCCCTTGGCTGCGTGTCTTCTCTTGGCTTCGTGGTTTCAGCCGTCTTCGTGGGTTCCCCCGGCTTCGTGGGTTCCCTTCGCTTCGTGGGTTCCCTTCGCTTCGTGGGTTCCCTTGGCTTCGTGGGCTCTTTTTGCTTTTTGGATTCCATTCGCTTCGCGGGTTCCCTTGGGTTCGTGGGTTCCGGTGGCTTCGCGGGTTTTCTCGCCTTCGTGGGTTCCCTAGGCTTGGTGGTTTCCCTGGGCTTCATGGGTTCCCTCGGCTTTTTGGGTTCCCTTGGCTTTGTGGGTTCTCTCGGCGTTGTGGGTTCCCTTCGCTTCGTGGGTTCTCTGCGCTTCGTGGGTTCCCTTGGCTTCGTGAGTTCCGTTCGCGTCGTGGGTTCGATTCGCGTCGTGGGTTCCCTTCGCTTCGTGGGGTCCCTTTGCTCCGTGGGATCCCTTCGCTTCGTGGGTTCCCTTGGCTTGGTGGGTTACCTTCGCTTCGTAGAGCCGCTTCGATTCGTGGGGTCCCTTTGCTTCGTGTTCCGAAGTTTTCGTGGCTTCCCTTCACTTCGTGGGTTCCTTGGCCTTGGTGGGTTCCCTTGGCTTCCGTTGGCGGCTTCCTTTGGCTTCTCTTGGTGGGTTCCCTCGGTTTCCCTTGGTGGGTTCCCCTGGCTTCCCTGTTCCCTTGGTTTCCTTTGGTGGGTTGCCTTGATTTCCCTTGGTGGATTCCCATGGCTTCCCTTGGTGGATTTCCTTGGCTCGGTGGGTTCTCTTGGCTTGGTGGGTTCCCTTGGCTTTGTTGTTTCTCTTGGCTTCGTGGGTTCCCTTGGCTTCTTTGGCTCCCTCGGCTTCGTGGGTTCCCTTAGCTTCGTGGGTTTCCTTGGCTTCGTAGGTTCTCTTGGCTTCGTGGGCTCCGTTGGCTTCGTGGTTACCCTTGGATTCGTAGGTTCCCTCGGCTTTGTGGGTTCCCTTGGCTTGGTGGATCCCCTCGGCTTCGTGGCTTCCCTCAGGTTCGTGGGTTCTCTCGGCTTCGTGGGTTCCCTTCGCTTCGTGGATACCCTTCATTTCGTGTGTTCTCTTCGCTTCGTGGGTTCCCTTCGCTTTGTGGGTTCCCTTCACGTCGAAGGTTCCCTTCGCTTCGTGGGCTTCCTTCGCTTCATGGGTTTCGTTCTCTTTGTGGGGTCCCTCTGCTTCGTGGGTTCCGTTGTCCTCGTGGGGTCCCTTCGCTTTGTGAGTTCCTGTCGCTTCGTGGGTTCCCATCGTTTCGTGGGTTCCCTTTGCTTCGTGGGTTCCCATCGCTTCGTGGGTCCCCTTGGCTTCCCTTGGTGGGTGCCCTTGCCTTGGTGGGTTTCCTTGGCTTGGTGTGTTCCCTTGGCTTCGTGCGCCCCCTTGACTTCGTGGGTTCCCTTGGCTTCATTGGTTCTCTTCGCTTTGTGGGGGCCCTTCGCTTCGTGGGGGCCCTTCGCTTCGTGGGTTTCTTTCGCGTCGTGGGTTCCCTTAGTTTCGAGGTTCCCTTCTTGTCGTGGGTTCCCTTGGTTTCGTGGGTTCCCCTTGCTTTGTGGGTTCTCTTCGATTCGCGGGTTCCCTTGGCTTGGTGGGTTCCCTTAGCTTCGTGAGTTCCCTTGGCTGCGTGGGTTCCCTGCGCTGAGTGGGTTCCCTGGGCTTCGTGGGTTTCCTCCGCTTCTGGGTTCCCCCGGCTTCGTGGGTTCTCTCGGCGTCGTAAGTTCCCTTCGCTCCGTGGGTTCCCTTCGCTTCGTAGGTTCCCTTGACTTCGTGGGTTACGTTTGCGTCGTGGGTTCGATCCGCGTCGTGGGTTCCCTTCGTTTCGTGGGGTCCCTTCGCCGTGGGCTCCCTTCGTTTCGTGGGTTCCCTTTGCTTGGTGGGTTCCCTTCGCTTCGTGGGGTCCCTTCTCTTCGTGGGGTCCCTTTGCTTCGTGGGTTCCCATCGTTTCGTGACTTCCCTTCGTTTCGTGGGTTTCTTTCCCGTGGTGGGTTCCCTTGGCTACCCTTGGTGGGTTCCCTTGGCTTCGTGGGTTCTCTTATCTTCGTGGGCTTCCTCGGATTCGTGGGTTCCCTTGGCTTCAGGGGTTCCCTTCGCTTAGTGGGTTCCCTTCGCTTCGTGGGTTCCCTTCGCTTCGTGGGTTTCCTTCGCTTCGTGAGTTCCCTTCGTTTCGTGTGTTCCCTTCGCTTCGTGAGTTCCCTTCGCTTTGTGGGTTTCCTTCACGTCGAGGGTTCCCTTCGCTTCGCGGGTTTCCTTCGCTTCGTGGGTTCTGTTCTCTTCGTGGGAATCCTTCGCTTCGTGGGGTCCCTTCTCTTCGTGGGTTCCCTTCGCTTGGTGGGTTCCCGTCGCTTCGTGGGTTCCCTTCGCTTCGTGGGTTCGTATCGTTTTGTTGATTTCCCGCTTCGTGGGTTCCTTTCCCTTGGTTGGTTCCTTTGGTTTCCCTTGGTGGGCTGGCTCCCTTAGCTTCCCTTGGTGGGTTCCCTTGGCTTGGTTAGTTTTCTTGCCTTGGTGGGTTCCCTTGGCTTCGTGAGTTCCCTTTGCTGGGTGAGTTTCCTTGGCTTGGTGGGTTCACTTGGCTTCGTGCGTTCTCTTGATTTCGTGGGTTCCCTTGGCTTCGTGGATTCCCTCGGCTTCGTCGCTTTCGTTGGCTTTTTGGGTTCGCTTGGCTTCGTGGGTTCCGCTGTCTTCGTGGGTTCCCTTGGCTTCGTGGGTTCCATTGGCTTCGTGGGTTCCCAGTGCGTTTTGGGCTCCCTTCGCTTCGCGGGTTCCCTTGGGTTCGTGGGTTCCCTTGGGTTCGTGGGATCCCTTGCCTTCGTGGGTTCCCTGGGCTTGGTGGGTTCCCTCGGCTTCTTGGGTTCACTCGGCTACGTGGGTTCTCTCGGCGTCGTGGGTTCCCTTCGTTTCGTGGCTTCCCTTTGCTTCGTGGGTTTCCATGGCTTCGTGGGCTCCCTTCGTGTCGTGGATTTGATTCGTGTCATGGGTTCCCTTGGCTTCGTGGGTTCCCTTGGTTCGTGGGTTACCTTGGCTTTGTGGGTTCCCTATGCCTCGTGGCTTCCTTTCGCTTCGTGGGTTCCCTTCGCATCTTGGGTTCCCTTTTGCGGCAGGGGAGGAGGCCGACGCTGGTCACCGAGAAGTGGACAAGTCTGTGGAAGGTGGTGGAGGTGGTATGCGAGGGCCTGCGCATCGTCATCGAGATGGAGGGTGAGGTGGTATCCTCTAGCACGGTCTCCACCGCATCCCTGAAGCCGTTCTACACCAGACCGTCTGACCTCTGGCACCCCATGGATGGCGAGTTCCTGCAGTTGGCCTGGGGCACCGACCTTTGGCTTGCGCTCGGAGAACCCTCGATCACAGCAGCGCCGGTGTGTACGCTCCTGGACAAGAAGCGGGTGCTCAGCGCTACGGGGGTCATGAGGTGGGAGTATCGCGGCAGGTACCTAGATGGGGTGGCATCTGACTGGGTCTCAGAGGCGAAGTCGCTCGACAGCTGTACTCCGCTGCAGTTGGACACGTTCCACGCGCTGTGGAACTTGTACGATTTGAGCAGCGGGTGAAGCTGGCCGCCAGCTCCGGACGAGGGGGCGAAGAGGCGGCCCGCGCTGAGTAGGAGCGAGGCGTTGAGAAGGGTTCCGATCGGTACGGTCGAGAAGACGCTCGGAAGTGGCGGAGGGGGCGAAGTCCGGCCCGGGAAGATGTACGACTTCTACTCGCCGTACTGGCGCGCCCGCTTCGCCGACAACGACTGGGAGAAGCTGACTGCATCAGAGATGAAACGATTTAGAGTGTGACCGCGAGGTCCGGGGACGTGTTTTTGGGGACGTTAGGGGCGAGGTGGCCAATATATTATTTCACTCTTTTCCCTCCCCTCTCTTCCTCTGTCTTTCGCTCGTTCTCCCTCTTCTCTATGTCTCTCTCGCTATATTTCCCTCTGTGCCTCCCTCCGTCTCTCTTCGCGTGTCTCCCGTTTTCTCTCTCACGATTGTGAGAAGCCGATGCCATCAGACATGTTCGGAGGAAGGGCGGGCTTTCTCTGCTGTTGGCGTCTTCTCGTTCTCCCTCCTTCTCTCTGTTTTTCTCTTGCTACCCCCCTTTCTGTATCCCCCTCCCTCTCTCTTCGTCTCTCTCTCGTTTTCTCTCTTACGACTGAGAGAAGTTGATGGCATCAGATCGAAGGGCGGTCTTTCTTTGTAAGGGGCGTTTTTTTTGTTTGGCGTTAAAGGGGATGGAAAGGCATATTCTTGGGCGGAGGGGGAAAATCAAAGTCGGGAACGAAGCGGTATTTAGCTCTCTCTCTCTTCCTCTCTCTCTCGCCCCCTCTCTCTCTTTCCCCTGCCCGTGCCTGCGCTTTGGTGTGGTTGTCTACCCTCGTGCCTTGAGTTCTTGCCCGCCCGCGTGTGTCGTGTTACCTGGCTGCCCGCGGTTTTGGTGGCTGTCCTTGCTCGCGCATGTGTCCTTGCCGCAACCACGCACCCGCGGCCAAGACGCGGAGTCCAAGATCAAGCGCGGCAGCGCGCACCATCAAGCACGACAGCAAGCACCAGCGGGACACCGGCCTTTGTGGTCGCCGGGAGGGGGAGGGGGGGGGCGTCAGGCGCAGGCGCCCTAGCCGACAGTATTTTGTGGGAAGGGAGGGGTACGTTATCTTCGGGTGGTTTTTTATTTTGGTTTTTGGGTACTAGTTTTGAGTGGTTCTTGATTGGGGTTCTGGGTTAGGTTTTCTGTGGCGCAGACAACAGCGATGTGCTATTTTGGCGTAACGGTGGAAGGGTTGGTTGCGTTATTTGTTGGTGTGTTTTGTTTTGTTGTACGATATTTTCGGGTGGACTTTGATTTGGTTTTTGGGTGCGTTACTCTGGGCGATACACTATTATGGCGAAATGGTGGAATGGTTGGTTGCGTGATTTGTTTGGGGGTTTTCTTGGTTCGAGGTTTGGGACGATTGTTTGGCGCCGCAGAAGAAAGCGATGCGCTATTTGAGCATGGGGCTTCGCCAAAGTTTACGCGGTTTTGGCGGGGTTTTAGGTTGAAATGAGGTGCAGGAATACTGCCCTCACGGGAGGTGTCGGGAGCTCGCCGTACGAGTTGCAGGATGGCAGGCAAGATGAGGGGCTGATCTATACCTGTAATACTCTCCCTCACAGATCGCCATGCCGACGGCGCCCACCCACGTGCCATCGGTGTCCTTTGGAGTGGGGTAGTTTGGGCAGCGTCTCGCGTGCTGGATTGGCGCGGAGGTTATGTTTTTGGGTCGGAGATCAATTTTGTTTTTGCGTGAGTTATTATTCTTTCGGCGCAAGTAACGGGTTATTCTACGGGGGACTTTATTTTTGTCGGTTTTTGCGTGAGTTCGCAACTCTTGCGGGGGTTGACTGTTCTTTTTCGGGGACCATTTTTGTTTTATGCGTGAGTTCTCTTTGATTTGATGCGAGAGTTACGTGTTATTGTATGCGGGGTTTATGGTTGTTGGTTTTCGCGTGAGTTCACAACTCTGCGATGAGGTGTGATCTTGATTTGTGGGGGACCTTACTTGGTTTTATGCGTGGGTTATTTTATTATCTTTCTTGGAGTGATCTTTCTTTGTCAAAGACTTGTCCTGGTTTTATGCGTGGGCTATTTTTGTGTTACGCGGGAGTTATTTTGGGGGTCTTTGCGTGGTCAGTTTGCAACTTTAGAGGTGGGTGGAGTTGACTGGTTTTCGTGTTACGCTACTGCACGAGGGCGAGACCCCCCCGCTCGTGATCGAGACGGGGGGAACTCCGTAGAGAAAGCGCGCGGTGGGCATTCCAGAAGGCCTAAATCACAAGGGGGGCGTCCCATTCACCGCGGTAGTGAGTCACGCGGCGCATGAGTGTACGTGCTGGGAGTGGTTTTCCTATCGGAAAAGGCCGGGTTGTCGTTCCTTCGGCTTGGTTTGCACAGTGTATTTCGGACTTACCGTATTCGATATCGCGTGACTGGCTTCGTCCGGTTGACAAGCTGGGGAGGATGTTACGACGGTTTTTCATGGGCCCGAGGGTATCCAGAGGAGGGCTGGGCATGATGTTCGAAAGGGACAATGTGAACTCGACCCGGAGATGAAACGCCTGCCCTTAAGGACGGGGCGTGGGCTGCGTGAGCCCACAACTCTTTCTCAGCTCCCTATAGGTTGTAATGCTACCCTCGGCGCTGCACTACGCAAGGAGAGTATCAGTTAGGATAGCGCTACACGATGGCTCACCAGCAAGGACCGTAGGCTGCGTGGTACAACAGTCAGTAAGTGCATTAACGTGGAATGAGCGTGAACGAACGTGTTGTATAATTTCCCAATAAGGAAGGCTGGGGAGGATGGCTCTCGAATAATACAACTGATGTGTTTCGGGTGCCGAGCTATGAAATGATATACACACAGCACGTTACTCTGACATGTTAGCTTTGTTCCAAGCGAAACTGAGGCGAACCCATATAAAGGCCAGGGGAGGTCGTGGAAATCGTCTCAGAACCGAACGGTTGTATGGAGCTTGCAGCGATATTCAGATCGCTTTGTTTATTTTTATTAGATCACACAGGGGTATGGTACAACCATACTATTGAGTCACCCAGGTTGGAGCGTGAGACGCGCAAACGCTTCTGCGCGGCGTTGTGGCTTGAAAATATGGATTCGATTTAGATTATTCACGAGAGTCCTACTTCGTACAAACACTGTGATCATATATGCGACATTGGTCAAGCGTGGATACACCGACCACGAGAGGTACGAGCGCAGTCATATATCAGACTGTACGAATAACGTAAAGCTGTCGCTGGGAACTCGTGCAGCAGGATGTTCCTAACTGTCGTCAACTTTGATGCAATGGGTGTTGATTAAAAACGAAAACAAAAATTAACAACAAAATGCCAAAACGTGGATGCGAAAAGCAGGATATGTAACAACTACAGTATCTTATTAATAGTACTGGTACTCCGATCACACCCAGCGCCAATGGCCAGCGTCAAACTGCCCTCTACTGTGCCCGTCGGTGGGCCCTCACCCTAGCCACCTTCGCCGAGCAGCTGTACTGTTCTCGGTCAGGGACACGTTCTAAAACCTCCTCCGCTGTATGAGTGCGCACAGCAGTAAAATTTCGTGAGTGCCCAACCATATGCAAATGTTGATCGGAGGTAGAGGTTGTTGTTGAAGGCGTGGCACAACGGCAAGACAATGAGAGGCCAGCCGAGCGCAGGAGGTATAGCCCATGGAGTAATTTCCACCCGAGAGACTGGGTGCGCACAGACTCGGCGGCGGTTGTCTCGCCGCGTGATGAGATAGCCCAAGGGTTGTGGTCTCGGCATATGCGCAAGAGGAACACCAGACATTCAAAATATATGATTGTGACCACAAACGAACGGTAGTTCGGGTGGGTCCCCTTGCTGTGTAGCAGCAGTGACACGCAGCAGCCGTGACGCTCACTTGCCACAGTGACACTGCCCTGTATGCGCGAGGGTGATCCAGCGTCGGTTCTGTTACCTGTGTTGCGCTTGTTCTGCTGTCGTGATGGTCCACGGACTCTGATTCGTTTTTTTCTTGTTTTTCGTGGAGGATGCTTTGTTGCTCGGGGATCGTGAGGTTTGTCTAACTCACCCCTGCGGTCCTACGTAAATTCGGTCGCCGGCGACTTCGAAGAGAGTCTCCAAAATAAGCGCCATCGGAATTGAAACACTCGCATTCGTTTCAAGGAAGTAGAACCGGTTCGAGACACGGAGGTAGTGAATAGCCGGGGCCGGAATAAGTTTGTAATTATCTAATTTTCTAGTCGAGCCGCTTTTCTAATATAGGGGAAGTGCTAAACTAACCCCCTTCTCAGTGTTACATCACAAATATAGCAAGCTTCGTCACAGAAATGTCGAGGAAATACGTAATCTGAGGCTGTCGCCTAACGTTTGATCGTCGCCTCTGCGGGTGTTGGCGCTTAGGTTCGAATCGGTTGTTGTATTTAATGTGCAAGGCAACTTGGGCCATCTCCTGTCGCCGAAGGAATGCAAGGGCGTTAGTATGGCAATGGGCAAAAAGAAGGATAGTCGAACCATACACGATATGTACAATAGGAATCGAAGAACGCATCGGGAGATACAACATAACAACTTTGCGATCAAGGCTTGAAACAAATATTGTCGAGGTTAAACCTTCTCATGCGCTGTGCTGAAAACGTTTAACGGAAGAGTATAGTACATATATTGGGTTAGACCTCTCTTTGATATAACCCATTGTCTTGCTTTTCTCTATGACACACCGCTCTACCCCCCCGCGATACAGATTGTGATATTCAGCCGTATGCGGTGGCGTGCTTCTTCGATGAACGTACTGGGGCATTCGTTCTAGCATTTCATGTTCGTTTGGGATCTGCCACATGTTGCATTGAAAGAACCAATACAACAAATGTCGCCGTGGCTCTTTTCCAACGACGCCTTGAAAAGTACACTTATCGTTCGCGTTCTCGTTTGTTCTTCTGTTTGTTGTTCCGGAGCGGTATCCTTTAAAATGTAGCCTGGGTAAGGACTCCAAATAACCATTTACAAAAAGTAATAATACCACACACTCAGAAAACAACGCAATATAAAGGCAATTTGAAATGTACTCCCGGCCAAGGGCTGTGGGGGTACTATCATCATGCAACTGCTGTTTAGGGTGAAATATGTTTTATTCAAGGTGGCGCTATTTATTTTGTTTCCGCTTTCAAGTTATTCCGTTACTACTCACTGCCTTCGGTACATGTTCTATGAAGGCATCTGACTTCCACGCAATCCATTGCATGGACGCAAGATACGGAAAGAGGGAGCAGCCAACATTCTGAGCAACCCATCAACTCGTGGTTTTGATGGTTCTTGTTGCCGCGCGCGTTGCGCTGGTCATTTCTAGTTTTGACTCTATATATGGTGTAACGCTCAGCCGTTTGGTTTCCCAACTTCTCCCGTAAACCTCTGCTCGTTTATACGGGGTATTTGTCCAGCCCGCCACTGCGTTCAAGAAGCCCTGCCGATACATGCGGTTATAGCATGTATTCGACGATTGACGCCTAACTCACTATGTATGTTGATATACACGTAATACGAACCGCTACGATTATACGAGTATCTATCGTAGTGTCGATATTCGAGTGAATGCAACATGCGAATAGAATGCGAGGTTTTCTCACTCGTAGAACGATTTACTAATTGTCCAATGCGTCACCATCCATTATGATGCCGAGAACGTTGCTAAAATGATGCTAAAAATTCGCAGAGAAACCTGGAGGGAATAGCGCGGGTGACCGTAGACTACATCGTGGCGTAATATCGGCATTATGCCAATATGATCAAGTGATGGCCAATGCCACTTCTTCACTCCTCACCACAATTTTGCGTCACACTTTCGTTCTCTTGGTCACACCAATCTTCTTTCCACAACGGCCACATAAAGGCGTATTTAACGTACGCTTTCTTTTCTTCATTACAACTGATCTTCACAGACAGAGCATCGGGACGCATCATTCTTTCGAAATGGTTAGTTGGGCCGGTGAGCATTCTCAAATCAATAGTGGTGCCACGGAGATGTTAAAACGGTCTGACCCGATACAAAAATCAATTTTAATTTATCGGGAACGTACCTTGAACAACTTCGTTTTCGCTTTGGCTGCTCAAAACGTGCCTGCTTTACACAATTTCATCGCCAAATTGTCGGCACGGTTAGCCGCCAGGTCCATGGTTACAACAGATGATATGCTAGCGACCGAACCGACACGCGAGCAGCACTCTTTCAAACTGTTATATGCTGTGGTTATACAGTGCGTCTGCTCGTTTGGTCAAAAGCCATCGGCACACGCCACGACGCCGCAAGCTCATCTCTCAGTATATGCCTATATAAGATAAGCCATGCAAAACACATGGAAGTTCTTTGCAATGTAGGTATTTCGGCGAAGCATTCCTACATTGGCCAGCAACAGTACAAGTCACGAATGAGGTTCGTGTGCCCGGCGTTTCAAAGAAAACCTAGCGTCAACCCAGGGTTATGTATTGTTGAGAAAATTCACCACCACAGGTTGCTAACGGCTTATATTGGTGCCCAACGAGGCCATCGCCAAATAACCGCCAATAGTCCATGCTATGGAAACGTAGAGAGGTTGTCGATAAAGAGATGGTGCCGATAATCGTTTCACATCCCGGCACTACCTTGAGACATTTTATTTTATTTTTACGGCGGCACGCACGGCTTTTGCAACGTCTTTTCACCCATAAGACAGCCTATACGTACTGCAGTGTAATTGTTCATATATCGCGTAGAGTGGCGAAGGAGTTGGGGGCTTGCTCGAGTGAAAATTCGTCGGGTGGATGACATACCTTTTATCAAGCGATACTCACGCTTCCATATGGTAAATAGACGTTGATGCTCTGTTGTCGTGTGACACGCTTAACGCTTGGGGCAACGCACGGCATACACGTGCATCGGTACTCTCGTTGAACACGTTTAGGGAAGCTGGTAGGAAAATTAACGGTGTACGCAATGTGCGCATTTCTACTTCAGCATGGGGAAGGGGTTCCACGAGATCGAGTGACCGCTTCTGGCAATACAGTGGGAGAGATTTGACACATTTCAGTCACATGCGGGTACACGACTATGTATATGGTCCTGTATTCCGCATAAGGCCACGCACGTAACTCCTTCCAATTTCCTAGTTCCCTGTTACAGAGTACTGCCACGGTCTGCCAGCTTGTCCTTGTCGCGGTCAGATATGTTCTATGGTCCATCCGGGACATTATTTCCATTCACGTTTTATACTATACCAAGTTAAAAAAATAAAGTTGAACATTGAAAATTGTATATTCGTGATCGCAAAGACAAGACGAATCGATGCTGAGATTTTGAACGGAAACAAATTTTCACACTGATAACAAGTAATTATGCAACACAGCATCATGAAAAAAAACACCAAGACCGGCTAAAATTGGCCACAATCAGTCGTTTTGGGATAAATCTTCAATATCTAACGATCTTTTGCTATTCAGGAAAAACTAAAAAAAAGCCCTGCGCGTATGGCTTGAGTTCATCGTTTGCCGCCCTCTAAAATAAAATTCCACACAAAGTTATTTAATGTAAACTTGAACAAAACGACCTCCGAAATCCGCATTTTTGCCGATATCTCCGTCAGTTTATCGATTTTTTTCAAACAAAAAAAATGCCCAGGCGCAAATATGACGAGCTAGCTAAATACGCAGTCTAAGTATTGTGTGGCAACATTACAATCTACCTAAGCTTGGACCAGAAATTCACGTTTTTCGCAAACATCAGGCGAAATAATAATAATTGAAAAAAAATCAACGTGTTATTACCTCCGTCTCGAGAGGGCCGTTTTAAGGGTATCTCTGTTTTTTTGCAACAACCTTTCCATACCCGAGATACGTGTTCCTTGGTGATGGGGGAATTTCGGATATTTGGAGCCGGACGGACTATACCAGATATAAACTCCAGGAGGTTATTCCCCCCCTCCAGTCAATTTCACGTCCCTCTGCTGCCTCTGCTGCCTCTCGCGCAGAAACCGCCTACTGCAGTACATTCATCGATGAATGCTGAACACTGTCACATTGGCGGCAAATTCATCGTATGCATTGCCAGTTTCCAAACCCGTTAACACTTTCTCGTACAGTATCAGTTTGACACGGATGGGAATGGGAGGTACACCACCAGTGCAGTCCTCACGGATGAGTTTTGATTTGAGGAACTTTCCCTGTGAGGCACTTTTTAGTCACCATAGGTGTTCGAGGGAGATGCTTTGTACTTGAACAAACCAACACGGCAAGCCTTCAGGCTGAAACTGCCGCTTTACGCCTAATACACCAGCCGTCTGTAATGTACCACACCATGGCACGAAGGCACCACCGGTGGCTAACACAAAGCAGAATGCAACAACCGGTTTATCCCCAGACTCACCATACTCACCATAATATGTTGGATGCTGCCCCCTTTAACGGTGTACCTGGTATGAAATTAAAACAATTGACCGTGGACATTACGAGGTGAAAACAAAGCTACGTAAGCGTGCCGGGAGGCACCGTACACGGGTAACTACATTGAAGAGCGGCGGAGCCCTTCGAGACGGGCAGCCCATCATCGTGGACAAAACGCTTGTGCGACACAGATACTGCCCTAACACTGTGTGCAGACGCGCCTTAACCTCTTAGAGGAGCCCCGGTGGCATAATGTTTCGCGCGGTAATAAACACAATAAGTACGGGGTATCCTCGAGTTTTCCACCAGGGGCCTTTTCATCACCGCCCATATACGGTACTCGACTTTGTGTGAGCACGCTAGAATATAAGCCCTTCAACATCGTGTGCACGTATACATGACATGTCGTCCGTGTTGTACTCGTAGTGGTACGCATTCAATAGTGGCATTTATACCTGCAGATACATTGCGGTCAAGAGGTTTGTATCACCAGCCCTGGTACCTTAACGGCCTGTAAACGTGTACACGTTTGTATTGTCCTAGCTTGCTGCATTGCGCTCCTCTGGTTTCTACTTTAGTACGCTAAATGTGCCAAACGCCCCCCACAACGACACACTATCCCCGATGATACATGCAAGTAGAAATAACCAAGCGCATGTCCTTCATCCCCGGGACTCGTTAGATAACACCGCATCACAGGGTAAGGTGAAAACAGCTCAACCCTACCATAAACGGTTTTCACCCGGGGCGGCTTCTTAGATTGAATACGGTAGCCACGCGCAGAGATTAAAGTGCTTTCGTTTTTAAACGGGAACCGGTCATCACGGGAATAATGCAATTATGTGGGGGGATTGGCCACCACGGTATTGACGGGAATGATGATTTTCACCACGGGATTTCACGGGGTGTTAGACAGCGCGTGCGATATGTAATTGTTTGAGCTATCTGTGTGTCAGCTATCATAATAATCATACAGCTACCAGTAGAATCATTGTTGCACCTTTCCATGCGTTTGCACGATACGTTTTATTGTGTCCATATTTTACTTTGTTTGCCATCATACAATAGGTAGCATGCCCTCCAACGCTCATCGCTCATAAACATCATAAACATATCAATATCCCCAGAATGAAGAATATCAAAGGCACCCCAAACAACGTCACCTATGACTGTAGCTTAGTGCCAAAACGTGCTCACGTTTTGACCTCAACGTCCATCGCTCATACCCATCATGAACATATCAATATGCCCAGAATGAAGAATATCAAAGGCAGCCCAAACAACGTCTCCTATGCTTGTAGCTTAGCACCATTACGTGCCTAACTTTTGACCTCCAACGTCCATCGCATACTCATCATAAACATATCAATATCCGCAGAATGAAGAATATCAAAGGCAGCCCAAACGACGTCTCCTATGCTTGTAGCTTAGCACCATTACGTGCCTAACTTTTGACCTCCAACGTCCATCGCATACTCATCATAAACATATCAATATCCGCAGAATGAAGAATATCAAAGGCAGCCCAAACGACGTCACCTATGCCTGTAGCTTAGCACCATTACGTGCCTGCGTTTTGACCTCAAAATCCCTCGGTCAAAAACATCGTAAACATATCAATATCCCCAAAATTAATAATATGAAAGGCAGCCAAAACCACGTCACCTATGCCTTCAGCTTATCACTATTAGCTGCCTAGGTTTTGACCACCAACGTCCATCGCTCATAAACATCATACACATATCAATATCCCCAGGATCAAGAATATCAAAGGCAGCCCAAACGACGTCACCTATGCCTGTAGCTTAGTGCCATTACGTGCCTACGTTTTGACCTCAAAGTCCATCGGTCATAAACATCATAAACATATCAATATGCCCAGAATGAAGAATATCAAAGGCCGTCCAAACAACGCCACCTATGCATGTAACTTCGTGCCACTAGCTGCCTACGTTTTGACCTCCAACGTCCCTCGCTCATAAACATATCAATATCCGCAGAATGAAGAATATCAAAGGCAGCTCAAACAACGTCATCTATGCCTGTAGCTTAGCACCATTACGTACCTACGTTTTGACATCAACGTCCATCGCTCATAAGCATAATAAATATATCAATATCCCCAGAATGAAAATATGAAAGACAGACCAAACAACGTCACCTATGCCTGTAGTTTAGCACCATTAGCTACCTACGTTTTGACCTCAACGTCCATCGCTCATAACCATCATAAACATATCAATATCCCCAGAATGAAAATATGAAAGACAGACCAAACAACGTCACCTATGCCTGTAGCTTAGCACCATTAGCTGCCTACTTTTTGACCTCCAACGTCCATCGCTCATACTCATCATAAACATATCAATATCCCCAGAATGAAGAATAGCAAAGGCAGCTCAAACAACGTCACCTATGCCTGTAGCTTAGCACCAGTACGTGCCTACGTTTTGACCTCAATGTCCATCGGTCATAAACAACATAAACATATCGATATCCCCAGAATGAAGAATATCAAAGGCCGCCCAAACAACGTCACCTATGCATGTAGCTAAGCACCATTAGCTGCCTACGCTTTGACTTCCAACGTCCCTCGCTCATAAACATCACGAACATATCGATATCCCGATAATGAAGAATAGCATAGGCAGCCCAAACAACGTCACCTATGCTTGTACCTGATCACCATTACGCACCTACGGTTTGGCTTCCAACGTCCCTCGCTCATAAACATCATAAGAATATCAGTATCCCCAGAATGAAGAATATCAAAGGCAGCCAAAACAACGTCACCTATGTCTGGAGCTTAGCACCATTATGTGCCTACGTCTTATTCACGTCAAGGTTCTTCCAACTCAGGGCCTTTTCGACGCCCTTTGTATGCACTTCATTGCGCGTGCTTCAACTGCACCTCCGACCACGCGTGCTACGATAAAGGTAGAGGTGCTGTACCTTTTTTTGGCTGAAACGGTTTCTGAACAAAGGGGCTCCTTAACCCAAAATCGTCGAAAATTCGTTTTTTTTCGCATTTGTTTTAACTTTATTTTATGCTCACAGTAGGCCGTAGGATCGTTCATCAGGTATGATAGCACTTTTATTTCCCTCCAAAAACAGATTTTCGGTGAGGGTATAGAGCTCTTCAAGTGGCCTCCCTCGGAAAAGACACGATGCACCTCTACCGTAGCATGCCTCAAGCACAAGCACTCTTGAGCAAAACACATGATTTGATTCGGAGTGAGGCGTTAGCAAAAACCTAGACTACCTCGAGGGAAAGTCCGGTATACACCCCCCAACCCAAAAAATCGCCCGTTTTCCTTCTCCTGAAATCAAAGATAACGAGCTACAAGTATATACCGGGCACCTTTGCGTATGACACAATATTCAAAATCTCGTAAACGCAACGTGCAAAAAAAACTAAAAATAATTTCAAAGCTTATAGACTCCAAACGTTAAAAACAAATCCCAAATAAAGGCATACATAAATTGAAACCTGAAAAACAAAAAACATACAAAAATACCAAAAATATAAAAACCTTTCATATTGCGTTCTGCAGGTGTACGTACAGAACCATACCCTGGGTTTTGTCCGGGATCATACCCGTACCGGAGCTTCTGTGAGTCATGTAACATATTCATAGCCGTATCCGAGCCTTCATGTATGTTCTGTATGCCTGTGCCGCAACACCCGAGTTAAGGGCATGCCCTTTGAAGATTACCCGGCTGCGGATACGGGTACGTGCACAACATTCGCATAGGTTTCCTGCCCGGAACTTCTGTGAGCTCTGTGAGCCTTGCATACCCTTACCCGGGACTTCTGTAAGGCAAGCTCGTGTTCTGCAGGGTACACACCCGGAATATCATCCGAGATACTACACAAACATACAAACATTCATAATACAAGTATGCAATCATATGGCAATACAAAACAACCAGATACCAAAACACAACCAACCATGCCAACGCTCAAAAATACAAGCATACAAACATACAAAGCCAAAGCACAAATATGCGAAAGGAATGCATAGTCTAACAATTTCATAATACCAAAACATAGACCTACCAAAATACCGAAATACCAAACAACAATCCACCGAAGAACCGGGGTAAGTTCGACTGTTTGAAGCTACACCTCCCCAAGACGAAGAAAGGAAATGGTACATATACGTCGTACATACCCTCAGCTTGGCTATGACATCTTCATCCTACGCTACGTGTTTGAACTGAACAAAGTCTACGTGGTGATGCCGTGCACAAGGGAAACGCGGGAGAAACACCGGTGGGTACCAGTGAGTATTGTACTTTGCGCGGTATTGTGAGAGTCGGTATTGTAGGTGCAACCTACGGAACGGGACCTTAAAACACTGGGACAATGAAGATGTCCACGTTCACCGTGTGGATGGGCATACCAAGAATGATTCCACGGGACGCGCTCGGTTTTAACGCCAGGAATAAGCTTGCACTGGAACCGGAATAGTTCCGAAACCTCGTGACATCCTGCTCCACGGCCACCGCAATTTAACGACCAAATACTGCACCGAATAGTCCCAAGCCGTGAAGTGAAATAACAGTGCCACTCCATATTCGAGGCTCGAGGAGGCTCTCAACTCTCACAATGAAGCAACCCCCCCCCCCTCCTGCTGAAGCAATGGTGCCTTAAGTTAGTTCATTTTGCACGTTCAAGAGTTTGAAGAACATACATTCTGCAAGGCGGGGAACGCTCAAGGTTGGCTTCGATTGATTCATGTTTCGCATCCAACTCTTCAAATATCAGTATCTAGGCTCGACAACTTCACCCCCGTCTCTGCACTCTTCGCCTTCTTGTACCGGACGCAAGTCTCTCAAGGACACCGAGTGTGTACGGCGGACAGGTAGTTCAATCACCCTGACCGCATTCTTCATCGCACGCATCTGTTTGGCCAAGAGCACCGTCTGAATCAGCACCGTGACGACCATGAATATGTTCGCGGCGATAAGAACGCCGGAAAAGGTCAAGAGGTACCCTTCGCTGACGGTATCTTGACCGACGTCAGCCCTCGTAAGGAAGGCCACGTACATGCTGGCCACAACGATGCCGTTTCCCCAGCGGTACAGGACAGTGTCTACACCCTTTTGGAAGGGAGACAAGACCTCCGACATAAACACGTACACCGTTGCAAACAAAAGAGCGATTGATATCTGTGCCGTGCTGTTGGGAATAATAAACGCCGCAATGACAGAAAACGAAATACGGCGACCGCACTCTACAACCTCGTAGTAGTATCGAGACGGCTTGTATGCGGCCCAAACACCGTTCAACGGCTTCAGGTGCAACATCGTTCCTCGTTCGGGCTTGACGAGGTCACGCCGGTGGCAGAACAACAGCCCCGCGAACGCCGCAGTTATTCCAATAGGATAGACAACCATCATGATAAACGCGTATCGCTTGTACCAGCTGTGACGAGCTGTTAGGCAGGAAATGCGGTAGTCCGCGCGAAGGTATGTCTCCTCGTCGTCTAGCTCGTCACAGCCGAATGTTTTGAATATCCTGTACGATACCGGCGAGTAGACAAAGAAGGCGATAAAAAGCACCACAGCCTGATGCTTGTGCCGCACCTCGCGCATTGCAGACTCAGAACTGCCGTTTCGTTTCAGTCCGATGAAGTAACTCCCCGCCAGGACGACAAGCGCGAGAAGCGGCGTTATCGTGGCGAAAACCAGATGATCGTAAAAGTCATTGTTTACTAAGCAAGAGTACGAGAAGGCAAAGTCCAAGTCGAAGTTGATCGGGTTTATCTTGGCGACAAAAGCCTGGTACAGGTCCGGGTATATGTCACCTGCGATGGCGTCAAACTGAGGAGAGGATGACGGAAGAAACCGGGGTAACGTGTGGAGCGAGAGGCTGGCCGTCAATACTGATGAATCATGTACTGATTTGGATCAGCCCTCTAAAACCACATACTACTACAAGGGGCAGAATCAGTTGGAACAGGCACAATCTAGCGCACTCCCATTTCGTGAGATGAAAACTTAGCGGCTTCGTATCGCTATTCAGCAGTTTAAAACTCAACATCATCAGCAACACCCACCCCCCGGTTTCTCGCTACGCACACCACATACAAACTAGTGGAATCTTACGAATATCGCGAATCGTAATATACTTTTTGTCCACAAGATTGTGTTGGACTACGTAAAATCGTTCCTATTATATATGACAGGCACGTGAGTTTAGCTGCATGGTGTCATCATCGGGGGCGTGTTAGGCTAATCATGCAACCGGGAGCGCCAACTAAACTGTACGCCACCTGCTCTAGCCTATCGATTCTATCAAGATGTCAGCCAACACATGATTCCCCTCCTAGAAATGCGTTTCCAGACATCGTTGACGTAACTTAACCTAGCCTCCTAAACGGAATGCCCACGGTTGGCATCCCAACAACATCATAATCTACCACGGTATAGGGGACAGACAAACTACGTGCCTGCGTTAACGGACTGAACACTAAGCAGCATTATTGTGCAGACGGCGACACTCGTATACCTGAAACATCAGTCATGTCGATATTGATAGCGCTTAGTGGTACCTCTTAATCGGAACACCCACTTGTGGCATCCCGACAGCAGTATTATGTGACCATCTGTTTTTATGGTAGAGGGAAAGACGAACTACGTGCCTTCACGGACTCTACACTTACTTCGAGGAATCTTGTGTGGACGGCGACACTGGCGTACCTGAGAAATGATCTGCCAGACGGTCACGACCATTTTGATAGCCCTAAGTGGGAGCATGTTGACCAAAGATGCTCGACAAGACCTGCACTTGCTCTTCAACAAGCTTTGGTTTAGATCGACGCTGTCTTCAGTCCCGTCGTGCACCACCCCCCCCAGATGTGCAACCAGTACACCGGCAAACACTATCACAGCCAGACCCACAGCCACCGCAAGGCCCACCGCCGAACTCGTGATATCTCCGGCGCATTCACGACAGCTGTACGCAATCCCTGGAGCAAATCCTTCTGCACAAACTGCGCAGTCTGGAGTGGCGAGTGGGGAGATGAAGCAGGTGTTCAGGCGGCTTGCTTTGAGGTTGTGAATCAGACGCCCAAGAGGACGTATTAATCGAGTTGGTAACTTACGCGACCGATGTTAAGAATCTGATCGTTGGGAATTTGAGACTGATATTTGCGGGGGGGGGTAAAATGCGACCTAGTTGTACTGAAAATAGTGTGGAACACACCCAGTCTTACACAAGAAATTCAATCTGGTTGGAAATAAGAAAGTTTTAACATCTGTCGCGTACTGTAAATACGTAAGCAACTCAAACTCAAAGCAAACGAAGGCCAGCCTTTATATGGGACGTCGATAGTGCAGGGCTCGAGTCTGCCCCGTTATTTTCCCTAGGCCCAAACCAATATATGATTGTTTCGGAGTAACAACAGGCAACTGCCTTCTCACATGGCCCAGTGTAGCCAGCTGCGCATTGTTTGTCCGCCTCCTTGCCGCCATGGCAGGCACTGTCTCGATAGCACTGCACAATAAAGTTGTTCTTCGAGGTGCGAAAGTAGCCTTTATCGGCTATCAGATTTGCGAGGGTTGTGCCTGGTGACGGGGCGGTAGCGCCTGCGGGTGGCTGTTCGCAGACAGGTTCCTCAGTAATTCGGATATCTTGGCGTATGAATACGCCATCGACACCGGTGGAACATCGAGAACACACCTTGTCGAAGCACGACTGGCAGTACGTGTCCTGCGTAAAGGGTAAGGTTGACGAAAGCGACAAGAAACAGATCTGACTAAAAGAACAGGGGAAAGGCTTGACTAAAGCAACAAAGGTAAAGGGTACGAAGAGACTACAATTGTTCGACGAAACGCGATTTGCACGCCAACACTGTCAGATAATAGGTTAATCGAAAATTATGAAACTACTCTGCATCGTGTTGAGAAGCATGAACATTCGAGCAATAAGCACAATATTAACAAAACTGTTTGTGGTTCGTACCGCATCCAAGGAGGCGCTCTGCACTCGCTACCAACCCACATCGAATACATTCGGTTTGGCCTGCAGAAACACGACCACGGTATGCAACGGCTGACATTTTCAGAGCCTGCACCACATCGAATACATTCGGTTTGGCCTGCAGAAACACGACCACGATATGCAACGGCTGACATTGTTCAGAGCCTGCACCAACCTGCGAGCTATAATCTACACGCCATACCTAAAGGAGACCAAAGCAGGGTCAATACTTTCCGTGACGTTTTATATCGAGCTGGAAGCTGTACATTCCAGTAGGTATGACTCATCCCACGGTAGGGGCGTGGCATAATTTTATGACCTCCTCACATGAGGAGCTCAATATCTCACCCGAAACATGACTTCGGAAACATTCGTTGGCGCAACCCGACCAAACCTTTCAATGCGGTAGTCCAAAACAAAAAATACCAGTAAAATATTGACAGTATCCGGTGGTTACTCACGTGAGGACCACAACCGGTCAGACAATACGGAGCCAATATGTGGTACCCCTACCGTGGGATTGCTCGTATACGTGTTAACTTACCGTTCTTGCCTCCATTCGTTTAAGGTGACCGTACGTCCCGGCTGGGCAGTAGTACGCGTTTTCCGAGAAAGTGACGTTAGACATCTTGTCCAGGAACCCAATGCTCATAATAGCGGGGCCATCAATCCCGGCCTGGTTAGCCACGAAACTGGTGTTGAAAACACGCATAATCCCTGTGTGGAAGATCGCCCCTCCCGAAAGTTCTGTGAAAAAGTCAGAGGCCATCAAGATAGGAGATAAAGCCCGTAAGTTCGACCGCGAAGCAGTTAGTGTAACGGAATGTATTAATCGCAACCCACATAGTTGTAACATGTGCAGCGAGCGGACCGTAAATAAGTCAACGCCTAGCAAAACTTGAAAGTGAGGGTTACTTAGACGACCCGCCAGTGGAGCAGGGGTAGCCTTGTGTATGGATGGTAACATAGATCGAGATGTGCCCCCCCCAAATTCAGCGCTAGCAGAAGCTAACGGTGGATCTGATAAGCCATTCCGGCTGGTGCAGGTGCCCTCTGTTAGTTCGTAGGCGAAATATGCCCATACAAACGATGGACCAGGAATGGGTAAGAGCAACGCGAAATATGCAAGGAATGGGTTAGACCAACACACTCGTTGCCGTGCATGCTGTGATGAGTTATAGCGTGGTGGACTGTCGCCTGGTACCGCATCCTTGTAAACTATAGGGCTGTCGCTGTATGCTACATTGTCCCAAGCTACTGCACTGTCTTCCTGTGCTGCATTGTTTGGAGCTAAGCTCTAAGCTCGAACAAGCCTATCTCGGCATTTGTGCTTTTTCCATCCCCTTTAGTATCTTCGCCCTTCTTCTCTCTCTCCCTCTTTATTCGAAATTTAGATCCGGAGTCACTAAGTAGGCTCCTCTCCCCCCTTGCCTTGCACGTTTATTGCGAGAATATTTAAGAACTTTCTTCTATTGTTTCAAAATATCTCCCTTAAACTTTGTACCGTCAAAACATGTTTTCATATCGCATTTTTTACCCTGGGCACACTTGTTGTATACCTGGCATACTTCTTACGAGCTGGTTCTAGTTGAACGGCCGACCTCCCCTCCCCCCGCACAGATTCCGGTACTATCGACTCGAATTGGACGTATTGAGTATCATACCGACCACCATGTACAGCGGAGGAGGGTAACATTGCCAGAAGGGGCTGGCGCTAGCGGCAAAAATGTGTCCCATCCAACCACGAGCCGTAGCAAAGGTCAGTAACAGCAATGCGTTTCTGTGGGGAGAATAGATGTGTTTTTTCATTGTTTCTTTCGGAACGGTCCAGTTACTACTACTTTGGGGCATGGCACTACCAGGTTTAAACATGTTTGATACCGGGCCTGCGTATGCTAAATATGAAGCACGATATACCGCGAATATCGATCCTATACTGAAACTACGTAATTACGAGGCAACGCCTGATGTTTAGCACTTTTTCCGCACTAAATACATAATTTCCGAACCGTTATAGACAGAGAGAGAGAGTCGCGTAAACGTGGCACACATGTTTTTTCGTTTGACACGAATGAGCAGGAAAACTAAAACTAAACCAATTGAAACCCGCTGGATGCGATGTTCGTAAGAACTCGTACATGCCGTGCGTACACGTTCACGGTCTGACTCATACAAAAACTTCGTGGGAATAAAGTTCCGTCGTTCAGCTTGAAGCAACCAGTAGATGCATGCTATTCCTAACCCCGCAGGTTTGCTGACCACCGCCGCCACTATACGTTTAATAGGCTTCGGCTACCCAGTCTTCACTTAACATATAGTCCGACACAGGGGTATGTGTACACGGGATGCTTTAGTGGATAGTCAAACTTGTATTACTTGATTCAAGCTGAGCGCCACATTGTTTGCTCCCGATCAAATTTTCTTGCCGTTTTGTTTACGTAGCCAAACTCTGAATGTTTTGGCACGTCTCTTAGGAGCCACTGCGGAGCCACGACCGATTCGGTTGATTATTCATGACCATTTGCCGTATAGGAATATTGGGGATTATTTTGCGTCTTACGGCTCAAATGTCCGGCGACTAAAGTTACGTTTGCGCAGGGCTTATGCAAAATCGGCGCCTAACCACAGCGGCGGACGAAAAAGAACGGCGGGGACAATTACACTTCCGTGCTGAAATACGTGCACCTTGTTACTATAAGTAGGTGGAATCTTCCAGGAGAGCTTCCACCCGTTCCTCGAAGCTTCCAGCGCTTCAATGAACTCGGGTGGACGCTTCCATGAGAGTACAGAGGCCTGACATATACGCGAAGTATAGGGAGTACTCACGAAGTTTCGAAGTCTTGAGTGCGGAAGTTTCAAGTACCGTATCGGCCGACGAACATGAAATATTAAAAAAAGACGTTATACTCACTTTTTTAGGGGCGCTAAAAACAGTGGACAAATAGATGGTGTTCAGCGACGAGCGCTGAGCTAAAGTTTATAGTGGTGTCTATGCTCGACGGTATTCAACGATGGTATTGCAACAAGGTTTATGCTTGATGGCGGGCCTGTACCGTACCTCTTTCCGTCAGAAACTCAAGAAGCTGGAGACAAACGCAAATGATGTTCATTCGACACTCATTCGAGTACGATGCACAATCAATATTCAACAAACCATTCAAAACGAATTTATTGAAGCAAGTTCCCAAGAACGCGTTCATGTGATCATTACAGCAAAGTTTAAAGTGTAGTAATTCTAGCAAGCATTTGCTTTCAAGTTGAAGGATAGAACGGCGTCTTCACCGGTGTCGTCACTTTGTACCTGTCGCAAGCTTCCACGGATGTCGCAGGCGCTCATCGAAACTTATCGAGGAAAATCAAACTTCAACAGAGACGGTCCCGCCAATTAAAAACATAAGCATCGAGACGACCGCATCATGAACACAACGCGGGAAAGCGATGCACTAACGATGGAAGCGGTTCTACTCGTTCGCCCAAGTTCGCCCGATTCTGTAGACGACTAGTTTGTGCAACTCAACGACTTACAGCACTATTAATCACTGATATGACGGCAACACGCCGGTTCCCCGCATTTTTGGCTTCTTTAGTAAATTACGCTTCCGTGGAAGCTGGCCAAAGCAAGCGGAAGCTTCCATTAGAGTAGGTTATGGACACTTTCATGGAAGGGATAAAGAGAGCTTCCATACCAGTGATCGGAAGCTACCATTGACGTGTCATCTGTGAGGAATGAGGGTGGCGGCAGCTTCCAGAGAAGTGCTAAATGCTTTCGGTCGAAGCTTCCACTGCTTCCGTGGAAGCTTGCATTGAAGCAACTTCCGCGCGAGAACATGGCCACTTCAAGGGACGCAGTAAATACTTTTACGAAATATTTAACGGGAGGTTTTTTGGAAACTCAAGCGTACTTCCATGGAAGATTCCGCAGTTTTCGTGGAAGCTTCTGTCCGCGTCCATGGGGCGTAATTGGAAGCTCCCGTGGGTGTGGTGTGAGCTTCCGTGGAAGCAGTGGAAACGTCCATGGAAGCTTCCACGACCTTCCACATTAAAATAAAATTATGTAAAAGGCTGGTACTGCCTTGTACTCATTGATTGTAGCTTTAAGGCAGGACCGACAAGCAGGGTTGCGTCTATCTTATTACTTTCATCTCTCTCAGTGAGTTCTGCGAGTATCCATGCGAACACATTAGTTTAACATATGTATATGCATTGTTTTTTAGGCCGCCTTGGGACACTGAAATAACATTTCAGGGAAATCTAAATATTTCGACAGTTTACTGTTTAGCCAACATTAAACTGCAAATACTGTAACACTCGGGGACTCGTTGCATAGTTTGAGGAAGGAAACTATGGAGACCATCCACGAGATTTTCAGGCGCGTATACACAACATACTGTAGTTTCGAAACTACGCGCAGTTAGACAGATACACTCGACGATGCCATTTTTTTTGCAATACTCTCCACCTGTTTGGGCATAACCTCAGCCCCAACAAATATATTCGAAACCGGACGCCGATTCTTTGTTCCGTTTTTCATGTGGATAGTGTGTGTTACAAGGTACCCTGGTGTTACGTATGTGATCTTCGAGTAGATAGCACAAGTGGCAATTCAATGGGAGACATAATGCGGCGTTAAGCTTCAGCCAGATCGTATATTATTTTCTATATGGTTCCCCTTCGAGACGTGGTTGAAAGTTGAAAATGGAGAGAACTGTCATCATCTGCATCCCTTAATACTCCGACTTCTGCAGAATACTGCTTGCTGTGTGACAGACTGAGGTTCGACCACGTGTGTTTGACTTTTAAATTGTATGTCGAATCGTGAACTTAGTCCCGTGCATCTCTTGGTGAACACTTTACCCACATATATTATCTGCCAGGTATACTATTAAATGCTGTTGGTCCGTCTGAAATCATGAGCTCGCGATTCAAAGCGCCTCAGCACCGCCTTATCCCATCGGTATAGAGGCTGGATGCCACAACCAGTGAAACACCGTGTCTCCTGCCCCATCCAGTCCTGGGCGTCGCACGCTAAGCATTGTCTCAATCCCAAGGGCAGTCACTGAAACTTTATTCACCAGTGGTTCTGTTATTTCCGTCCAGATTGGTACATCACAGCACACTGTGAGTACTGTAATTATGGTTGCGCCTGTCTCGGGATGCAGAGAGTTTCAGTACCGCCTCGCGGCAGCGGCAGAAAGAGTGTGAAACACCATTAGTGGGACACTGTGTCTCACATAACACCGAGTCCAGGCCGTCGCGTGCTGGGCATCGCCGAAGATCGTGGCCGTGTCACAATCTCGAGGAACTCCTGACGGCCAGTCAGCCAGCCTAGCTGCTGACTTAGAGTTGTGAACTATGACCCGGGCAGCTGATTGGCTGGCCAAACCCATGCCAGCTGTCGCTGGATATTTCTAGAAAATTGGAGCAGAATAACGCCACCGAGGTTCAACCAAAACCAGAAAGGACAGGGTGACATCCCCGGAGTATATATCCCTCCATATATCTACAACTTAAACGAACCGGGGATAAAAATAGCGACCTCCCGGGCCGACACCGCCCCACACGGTATACAAACCTCACACCCATCGGCTGATAGTTGATTACCTGAGGTCTATGGAACCAGCGGCACGCGGGGATGAGCGTCCCATCCTCCTGCCATACACCTACAACCCCAACAACCCGGTGACGAAAACGGATAGCTCGCGGATCGATACCGCCCCGCAAGGTGTGGGAACCCCAACCCCACGGACTGATTGCGGGTTTGAGTGGCTCTCATGCAGCCAGCGCTCGACGACCAGTACCTCCTCGGGGCAACGCGGAGATTCCGCTTCACCCGGGGAGAATAACGTTCCATCGCCGGATAATAACTCCTTCCATACATCCACAACCCCAACAATCCAGGGACAAAAATAGAGACCCCCCAGGTCGATACCGCCTCGCAAGGTGTGAAAATTTCAACCCGACAGGCTGATTGCTGGTTTAGCTGGATCTCAAGGAGACAGCGCGCTGTGAACGATGCCCCATCGGGGCAATGCCGAGGTCCCGGTGCACCCGGGGATGATACCGTCCAACCCCCTTCTCTGGAATCCTGCCATATACCTACAACCCCAACAACCCAGAGACGAAAACGGACACCCCTTGGTCGATACCACCCGGCAAAATGTTGAAACCCCAATACAACGCCCTGATTTGATGATTATGCTGGATCGCATGGAGCCAGTGCGCGGTAATCGTTGACCCTCGAGACAAAGTCGGGGTCCCGCCGCAACAGGCGGTGACAGTGTGTTTTTATTAACACTTCTATACATCTACAACTCTTACAATCCGGGGTCGAACACGGAGTTTGCCGGAGTCGATAACATCTCGCAAGGTGTGGAAACCCCACCTACATTTGTTGCTTGGGCTGGGGCTCATGGAACCAGCACACGGCGAGAGTTTCCCCTCGGGATAATGCCGAGGTCCCGCCGCATTTGGGTACGATAGTGTCTCATCCCCGAATCAGAAACGTTTCCGTACATCTACAACTCCACAATCTGGGGATGAAAACGGCCATCCCGCGCGTCGATACCGTCTCGCAAGGTGTCAAAACCCCAAGGTGTGGAGAACATCACCCCCCGGGCCGATTTCGGAGTTGGCTGGGGTTCCGGTAAACAGCGCGCGGCGGAATTAGCCGCCCTGTACAACGTGGACCTCCCGCTGCATTTGGAGATGGGAAGATCCCATCTCCGGTTCGAACCTTCTTCCATACAACATAAAATCCAACAACCCGGGGAAGAAAACCGCCATGCCCCGGGTCGATTCTGTCTTGCACGATCCGTTCAGAGTGGTACATCACAGCATACGAGCACTACCATAACAGGTACTACATACTAATATGATTAGAAACGCAGGGCTAGCGACACGGGCTGAACCATGACCGTACCGCTATTATAGACGAGACTTCTGCTACAATAGGGGGGGTACCCACATTTTGACTACGAGGTTTTGGCCACTCGGACGAGTGGCTCCGAATGTAACTTAAAATTGGACCTAAACATGGTTTGTTGGCGTTGTGTAACAGAACCTCCCATGGCGATGCACATACAACAACAACAAAAACAAAAAGCTAATATGAGTACAACGCAGAAAAGCAGTCACTCGGATGAGTGGCTCTGTGCAGGTTAAAAGCAAGCACCTAGACATCACCCCCCTACCGTAGCACGAGTCACGAATGCAAAAGCACCGGAGGCAAAAGGATGAAGCGTTGGTTCTGTGGCACTGGTGCTGCTGTAGCGTATACATAACGTGGCTGCACGGTTGCTTTTAAAATCCGGAGTAAGTGTGGATTAGTATCGTCGTCCTGCCCTCTACGCACAGGCACTTGCTTCCGCGTTACTTGATATTATGTACCTGCATGTATGTATTCGTTCGAACTTCCCACGTAGACAGGAAGCATGTTGCGCACATATAGACACACAAATGCACCGTCTTGTGTCTTCACCCAATGGAAGAACTTGATGTGCGACTGCTGTTGATCCGTGGCTACCTATTTTCAACGTAGCCGTGGAATTTTCCTTCGAAACAACACGACGCCGCCCGCTTTGCGGTTCCAAACATTAACCCTAGTCAGTACGTTTTCTATCGATGATCAATTTAGTAGATAGACTCATGGAGGTAATCTTGGCGAACACATCACACAGCGTCGGAATCCACAATGATATTAGAGAAATGTGATGCGGGCCAATACAAAGAGAGTGTGAGTGTAATTCGCGATGTGTCTTCATCTAGACACAGCAAGGTCTGCCGAGCGCCAACATACACGCACAAACCGGCCCACACGCCTACAAGCACGTACACGCAGCACCCGCACTCATATGTTATGTTCACACACACCGACATAGTGTCCGTTGCAGTCAGCACGGGAACGGCTTGAAGGGTATGCTACTACACAGAAGCGGAGCGAAACACGTTGAAATTTCGGGTTTGCATTGTCCTGACAGGCTCTGGCTCGGCGGAAACAGATACCGCAGTTGCTTGTTAGTTTCCGCGACTTACAACGCCCAGAGCACACGCCACGGACGTCGGCCGTAGCCCAAACGTGAGGCGTGTGTATACGCGGGCCTCCTGCATGCTCCGAGGTTGAGAGCACGAGACACGACCCCCGATAGGAAGAGAAAGCAATGCCGATGCCCCGAAAAAGTTAATTTGGATACATGTATACGAGGTATATTGCTATATATGGTTGAGCGTAGCTCAAATATTGGCAACCTGAAGCCACGATACCGCGATTTGTTATCAGACCCGGTCAAATGTGTTACGCTATGTATTACTCTTTCAAGGAGGGAATTATGGGTAACCTGTAACCAACATACCTGCCAAATTGTTGCGGAAGACAGATGTGTCGAAGATGTCAACCCCAGGGCCTGTGCTCAAATAAACTGCGCCCCCGTCTGAAGCCGAGTTGTCTTCCAGAACACAATCGCTAAATAAGGTTTGCTTGTCGTCCACAGCCACAATGTAAACGGCACCGCCGAGCGATGCATTGTTGGACACGAACCATACACCGGTGACTTGAATTTGGTCACACTGCTGAAACAATATTGCGCCCCCCAAACCGCCGGCGGAGTTATTGACGAACCCCACGCTCCAGTTGAAAATGTAGTCGCCGCCTGCTTCGGAGTACATATCACCTGCAACATGTCAACACCCACGAAACAAAACGGTCGGCTACAGACATTTCAGCTGAATGGAAGCCAACACGTGCAAAATCAGGGTGTCTGCATTTCCTTGAGGGTGGGTTGGTCAACACAACGGCCAGCGCAATAATGATGGCGACGCTCACGCCAATACAGCCATCACGCCAACTTCAACATTGGAAAGTACGCCGTGTTCGATATAGGTCATATCCACTAACAGTGTGGCGGATCGGCCGTTCCGCTTGCGGCAGTACGGGATTTACAGGAGCCCATAAACATTACCTGGTATGTGGAAAGTCCATTGACTATAGGGAACGGGACATTGCGGGCTATTCTGGAAGTGAGAATTGTTGATTTGTGGCCCGTACTGGACCTCGGTTTGTGGTTCGGGAACGTGCGAGGGATTGTGGTTGGTGGGCAATCGTGATGGGTAGGAGCTCGCGCTCCCACCTCATCTCACTCCAACCTGCACCCACTCCAAACCCTCTTCTCCTCGTGTTCCCTTGGGTACTGCTGTAATATTCAAGACATAAACACATCATCTTCGTTTCTCTGGGACATACTGCATAAGGCAGTACTTGTCTGGGCTCACAGCTCGGGGCTGTTGGTGCCACTCCGTCTCCTGATCATCACTGTCAATTGAATACGTTAACGTAAAGTTCGAACTTGACTGGTGTTCCGAGATGGACCAAGAGATTATAGAAGACTTGAAGGAGCAGCTCGCAGCGCAGGCAAGGCTATTCGAAGAAAGGCTGTCGGCAGTAGAGGCGAGTCGAGAGGATACTGGCGGGCTGCAAGGGGCGACCGCCGGTGGAGACCAGCCTTCATCAGGTGTAGAAGGTACTAGTGAGCAGGCAGGGTTTGCTTCTAGTCGTAGAGTTGGAGCCGCCACTGACAGTCTGCTGCAAGCTGTCGGTGATGTAGGTACTATAGGGGATAGTCATCTAGCTGTAGGACCACGGGAGACCAGTAGCATCAAATCTGAAATTCCTAAATTCAATGGTAATAGTGTAGAGTACCCACTGTGGAAGAGACGCTTCGAGGGTTATGCGATTGCCAACGGTTGCATACAGGCTTTCACCACTATGTCTGACATGATGGTAGGTGACCCGTCTGTAACTTCGGTATACTTACTGGACCAAGGCTTCAGTGAGTTGGCCATTAAACGGTCCCGACTTGCATGGACCTGTATAACCGAGAGCGTCACCGACCGCGAACTGCTCAGCCGAGTGTATGATACTAACTCCCCTAGCTTAGCTTGGCGTATGCTAGAGGACTGGTTCTTGCCCAAAACTTTGGCTGAAAAGTCGAAGTGGAAGCGGCAGTTCAACGATCTGGTCATGGAAAAGAGAGAAGAACCGATGAGATTTTTCGCTCGTGTAGACAAGATTGTCGGTGTTTTGGGATCCCTGGGAGTTCATTTGCCTGTAGAGGATGTAAACCTCAAAATCGTAGAAGTTCCTACCAGCGACTACGAATTCGAACAGCGCACGATACTGTACAAGGACGACATCATCCGGGCGGAAATAGAGGCGATAGTCAGGCAACGGTATACAATTATGTCTAGGGGTGCAAACACCAAGACCTGTAACGTAGGACAGGCCCTAGTTGCGAACAAGCCCGGTCGCCGAAACCGTAAGGAGGATGGTAGTGGAAAGGGTGACCGAGCTGGTAAGGGAATTTCCGGTGGTGTTATGACAGCCAAGAACAACAGCACTGCCAGCGGTAAGAAGGACGGGGAGAAGAAGTACGACAACATGCGGAACAAGTATCACCGATGCTTGGAGCCAGGCCATCGATGGTTCGACGGCACCGCACACGTCATTCCCGCCGCGAAGAAGTCCCACAACGGCACTGGTGAGATTATAGGCTGTCTAGCGATTGGTATGCTTGGTAAGAGCGATGCGGTAGGAGAGCGCGAGCAGAGTAAGGACGGCACAGAGAAGTGGATAGCTGATAGTGGTTCAACCTTTCACATGACTAGATCAGCTGACTTGCTCCAAGACGTGCAACCATCCGAGGACAAGGTTAAGATTGGCAACGATACTTTCATAGACGTTGTGGGTTACGGGTCGCTGACGGTTGTTTTCCCCAACAAAGAAGAAGGCATCACAGTAAGGCTAGACAAGGTAGCATACGTGCCCAGCTTGGCTTTCAACTTTTTTCCCTAATGGCTGCGCACACGCGAGGAGTAGGTTTCTCAACTGACGATGAGGATATGAGCGTGACCCTAGCGGACGGATGTCTTAGGTTTTGGAGTGATGGTTCTGGTTACTCTAACCACGGTAGACGGCTTGACCCCGATGACGAGTGCATCCCTTTTCCCGTGTCGGCTCTCGAACCCGTCGAGAGCGTCGTACAACCTGCTCTGCCTGCCCCCCTGGGCTTCCCTGTGATAGCCCCCGATAGTGTTGATCAGCGTGAGCCTGAGTCGCTCAGAAGTTTGACATTGGCAAGCGGGAACCTTGAGCAACTTGCTGATTCTGATCCTCTAGCGTTCCCCGTGATAGCCCCTGGTAGCGTGGACTCGCATGAGACTCCTGTAGACATCAACTTTTCCCACTGCGTGCACGGCCATGCTAACGAGTTTTTGTTGAGAGAGACTGCCAAATCACTAGGTGTAGAGCTGCTAGGTAGGTTGAGACCATGCACTGGTTGTTCGATGGCCAAGGGATACTGTAAGCCGGTCGCAAACAGTACAATATCACGCGCGACAGAGAAGCTAGGAAGAGTTTTCGTGGGTCTGAGTGGCCCTAAGAGTGTTCCTTCGTTGCTTGGTAAGAAGTACGTGATGATAGTGAAGGATGATTTTTCCCGGTACTCATGGGTATACTTCCTCGAGCGCAAGTCCGATGCTGCTGACGCATTTAGGAAGTTTTTGGCTGACGTACGTGCGGATGGTGTACCGTCGGAAGTAGAGAGAGTAAGGTCTGATAATGGGGGAGAGTTCTTTGGTGGGGATTTCGGGAACGTGTGCAGGCAGTATTGCATCAAACAGGAATTCACCAACGCAAAGTGTCCAGAGCTAAACGGCGTTGCCGAGCGAGCCCTCGGTATCATCCAAAACTCGGCGCTTGCTGCTCGCATCCAAGCCCCCATCCTCTTCCCACACGTCGAACTGCCACCGTCGGAGACCCTCTGGGCTGAGGCTGTACACTGGGCGTGTGCGGCCCTGAACTGCACCGCGACTGCGTCCAACCCGGGTAACAAGTCGCCGCACGAGATGTGGCATGGTAAGACTGCACCTGCGTCACCGCACCCGTTTCTTCGTCCGGGGTATTGTCGTTGGAACCGCCCGTCAAAGTCGTTCCCCAGGTGCGAGAGTAGCTTCTACCTCGGGCCAGGCATCGACCACCCCCGTGATTCATTGCGCATGCTGACACGGGCGAACAAGGTGATAGAAACAAGGGACGTCACCTGGGAGGCACCTCCGGTCATGGGGGTGCCGCCGGTGCAACTGCAACAGCCGGCATCGCCGGAACTGGCAGGGGCGCCGGAGCTGGGAGGGACGCCAGAGCTGGGAGGGGCGTCGGAGCTGGGAGGGACGCCGGAGCCGGGAGGGCTAGATGAATTCGATTCTGGCCCACCGACTCCATTGCCACTGCTGGGGAGGGGAATCCCCCATCAGCGTCGAGTGGCTCCTCCAGCGGGGAGTGTAGGCCATGGTGGCCAAGGTGAACCGGGTTATGTAGACGGCGAAAGTCTGCCAGCCCCCGACGCCACTATTCCCCCACCAGGTGATTCTGTGTCGTCGGTGGACAGCGAGCCGTCTGTCGACGGCGACCTGTCGGTCGAGGAGAGCGAGACGACGTCATCGGACGAGAGCGATCCTGTTCCTACGATGGCACGGACTGCGGCGCGTCAACTGGAGTCGAGCCTGCTAGGGTTCAGAGGTGGCGAGGAGCTTGGGCGAACTAGGGCGCAGACGCGAGCGCTCAATCAAGATGCAGCTGGCCTGGTGAGTATGTTCGGGCCCGATGAAGGGGGGAAACTAATCCATGGGCTTCTGGCGGTACAGGAGGTTACCCGTAAGCCGGGCGAGTTACCTAAATGCCTCGTCCGGGAAGCGGGACCGGAGCCAGTCTCGTACCCCGCGGCATGCTCGTCGGAGTACTCCGACGTATGGATGGAGGCGATGACGAAGGAGTTCGATGGGCTTGTGTCGGCCGGAACCTTTGCGGAAGTGACTGAAATTCCTGGGGGGTGCAACATCGTAGACGCCAAGTGGCTGTACAAGTGGAAGGGAGATTCGCATGGTATGGTTGACAGGGCAAAGGCCCGCATGGTAGCTATGGGTTACAGCCAGGTAGAAGGAGTAGACTACTTTGAGACGTTTGCCCCTACGGCTTCTGCTACGTCTAACAGGTTGGTAGCGGCGATGGCGTGTAAGCTAGACTGGGACCTGAGGCACTTAGATGTAGACCAGGCTTTCATCCAGTCTGAGTTGGACACCGATATCTACTTACGTCTGCCCCCCGGTTGTGGATCAGTATCTGATGAGGTGGTGCTTCTCAACAAAGCCCTTTACGGCTTGAAGCAGAGTGGTCGAGCGTGGTATCAGCTGTTGTCGTCAACCCTGGTAGAGTGTGGTTTCGAGCAATGCTTGGTAGATCCCTGTGTGTTTCGTTTGGTGGTTGGTGGTGACGTTGTGGCGATGATGGTCTTCCATGTGGACGACATCAAAATTGCAGCTACTGAGGTGGTAACTGAAGTAGTGGTCAGTGCCCTCAACCAGAGATTTCCCACCAAACATCTCGGGGAGGTAGAATGGTACATGGGCAGCGAGTACAAGAGGGACCGGGAGAAAGGGACTTTGGAGATTTCTCAGACTCAGTTCATTCGGAGCGTACTGAATCGTTTTGGTGTTTCAAACTCTAGCCCTATCCCCGCTACCCCTTTCTTGGACCTCAGGCCCTTAAGCGAGGAGGAAACTGTGGTCGATGTACCGTTCCGTGAGATCGTGGGGAGCCTGATGTGGATCGCAAACCAGACAAGACCCGATATCGCAAATGCGGTTCGGGCAATCGCACGGTTTTCACATGACCCCAAGCCGATTCACTACAAGGCGGCGCAGAAGATTCTCGAGTATCTGAATGCCACGTCCGAGTTAGGCTTAATTTTCCG
Organism: Saccharina japonica; assembly: GCA_008828725.1. Classification (NCBI taxonomy): domain Eukaryota; class Phaeophyceae; order Laminariales; family Laminariaceae; genus Saccharina; species Saccharina japonica. Next base: position 235,542 of record MEHQ01003945.1, read on the forward strand.
GAGGGATAGCGACGTGGGTTCTGTTCAGATGGAATTTGATTTGGAGACGTACGTGGACGCAGACTACGCCCATAAGGCGGAGGACAGGCGTTCTGTTTCTGGTGTTGCAGTTTGCTGCGGGGGTACGCTAGTGTCTTGGTTCTCTAGGACGCAGAAATGCGTCACCCTATCTACCACTGAGGCAGAGTACGTAGCAATGGCAGACGGGGTCAAGGAGGCCTTATATGTGAGGGGGATGCTGGCGTTCCTGATGCCCTGTCTAGGGCCGATGGGCATTGGCGTGTACGAGGACAATAAGGGGGCGATAGACCTAGCTAAGAACCCCTTGAGCTCGTCCAACAGTAAGCACATTGACGTACGGTACCATTTTCTGAGGGAGTTGGTTTCCAGTGGTGACATCTCTGTGCAGTATCTTCGGTCGGAAGATCAGCATGCGGATATCCTAACGAAAGCGATTGGTAGAGAGAGTTTCGAGAGGCACCGCGATTTCCTTTTGGGTAGGGGTTAGGTTTCAATATTTTCCTGATCTTCTAGTGGAATATATTATTTGAGGTAGGCTTTCATAGCAAGCGCTTCGATCTAGTTTTGCCGATACCCGCGGTGTCCCCGCACAGGCATGGTAGTGGATACACCAAGGGAGGGTGTTCGATATAGGTTATATCCACTAACAGAGTGGCGGATCGGCCGCTCCGCTTGCGGCAGTACGGGATTTACAGTAGCCCATAAACATTACCTGGTATGTGGAAAGTCCATTGACTATAGGGAACGGGACATTGCGGGCTATTCTGGAAGTGAGAATTGTTGTTTTGTGGCCCGTATTGGACCTCGGTTTGTGGTTCGGGAACGTGCGAGGGATTGTGGTTGGTGGGCAATCGTGATGGGTAGGAGCTCGCGCTCCCACCTCATCTCACTCCAACCTGCACCCACTCCAAACCCTCTTCTCCTCGTGTTCCCTTGGGTACTGCTGTAATATTCAAGACATAAACACATCATCTTCGTTTCTCTGGGACATACTGCATAGGGCAGTACTTGTCTGGGCTCACAGCTCGGGGCTGTTGGTGCCACTCCGTCTCCTGATCATCACTGTCAATTGAATACGCCGCCGTTGATAAACTACTTTCTCGTACCAGTGCAAATGTCTACACAAAAACAGAAGAACGTATGTGGTGGTACCCTCCAAGTTTACGGTGCAGTAGTGGCCTTACGGGTTACGGTGCTGCTGGGATGTGTCTACCCCAAACTTGGTTTGAAACGTACGAGCAGGTTATGTGCCTACTGTCTGGTGTTATACGTGGTTGCTCGTTGCGGCTTCCTTGTTCGCCTGATTGTGGTGCGTTTGAGGCACTCAGAAATGTCCAAACTGTCACGCACGAAATATCCTTTACGATTGCGTTGTAACTCAGGCTAGCACGATAACACGTTGATTGGGAACCAACGGTGAACTCTAGATATATTTCCTGTTTTTGTTTTGTCGGTTCATAAATAAATGTATAGTTGGCAGCGAGCTGCAACACGTACGACCGCTTTACTACGTGTTAGAAAATAAAACGCTCGACAAAACCAAATTCGTATTCCGGTGCACTAAATAGAGTATCCTGGCATAGTTATGACTGCTTGTTGAGCATCTATGTCGCGTTTGTCGCGCAAACGAGACGAGAGTGCGAATGGGGGGTAGGCCCACTCTTCTAGTAATCATGCGAGTAAATGTACCCGTCCTGGACACAAACCTACATCACCACCACTCTATCACAAACTGCGTTGCGCATATGTGAGGTTAAACGTGCACAATTACCTCAAAGTGCAAAGTATATGTCGCTCAGGGGCTGTCTTTAGGGGTAGCATCACGGTTTTATGGTAGGATTTTCGCGGGAGAGGAGACCAGCCCAATCAGCCGAACGAGGACAGCTGCTATAACACTGTCGAAGACAACTTTGGAGTCAACAGCCGTGTATACGTCGTTTCGATACTGGTTAAAGTACGGTGATACACAACACGACTAGACTTCGCCAATGCACAATACCAGAGTGAATATTTACACCGACTGTTTGGCCACGCGATAGGTCTCAACACCCTTTCGCGATATTCGGGAGTTATTAAGATTATGTGTGCTGGATTTCGTAGATTTTTTCCAAGAACGCCCTGGCAGTAACTATCCCAAAAGGCGATGGCACACTTGGTTGAACCAAGCGCTCCGAGAAATCCAACAACAATCGCCGCCTTCCTAGTTGCTTACCTCCATTGCCTGTCAGGTCGCCACGAAGTATTTTTTTATCGGTGATGGTAAAAATTGTATTCGAAGCATACACAGCACCTGCGAGTATTGGCAAAACAAAAGGGTGGGATTTCTTCAGGCCGATGGGGCCGATGCTTTGTTCGAACGTATTGTTTGGAAAAGTAACGAGTACTTCAACGAAACTACTGACGTTGCATGTTGCAGCGAATTCGGAAGATGCTTCAAACCCCTAACATTAAACTTGCATTCCATCGCATCGTCAACGAGAGAGGAACTCGTCAATATATTCGATATTATGAACTTGGCTTAGCACACAATGTACAATGAAGCGATGAGACGAGGGCGTACCTGGAAGTGTAGCGATTCGGAGGACTACGGTGGAGTAATCTGGTATAGACCGGTCGGTTGTTCGGACATATGGACACAATGCTGTCTGCGCCGTACATTCAATACATTGGTCACGACAGTAATAGTGGTCAGGCTCTTCCCAGAGTTTAGTTCCTAGGCACCGATCACGATTCGTCACAGGAATAAGCTCGACACATAGTCAATGGTTGCAGGATGTTAATCCTTGCCGTGCCGATAGAGGGCAGGGGATCTCTGTCGCGTAATGGAAGTATTCCACGATTCGGCCCTCGAGCAAAGGCAACGGTGCTGGGTTCAATCGCATCACATGTAAACATTATCGAAAACCCGGGTTGGATGGGTAGTTCGCACGATGGGCATATATTATTGTTTGAATAGGGCATGCTGCCAGCCCCCGTCTGCACAAAGGCCAGCCGGCAATCGAATACTTGGTCCTATATGTCTTACCGCCAACAACAGCGGCATTATAAAACTAGCCGCGGATACATATTTTGAGTCAAGAGACAAGAAGCGAAACGGGTCGGCCTTGGACTATTAATGGATGATTGATCCAGAACGTGAACGTCTCCAATATTCAGAGTTACTACTGGTTTGAGCTCTCGCCGTAAAGTATGGGTATCCAGCCCCGGAAGAGAACGAAGGCGCGAGGCACACGACACCCCAGATGGGCTACGCGATACGAACATAAACGTATACCGTAACGTACGGGTGCAGATATAACTACAGAAAGTACGGGTGGTATCGCCAGCACCGTATATTGGCATATGCATTACGTTTGCGACCTGGCGCCAAGGCATCTGCCTCGCTGAGAATGTTTGCTTTTTGTGTCCTTGGCGTTTTACTTTGTTGCGAGAGACGGACTGGGGTGAATCCATACCATCCACACAACAACAAGAAAATCCACAGGAGTGATCGCCTCTCATGCCCACTCTGACGACGCACATGCCTTCCACACTGGGTGGCGAACTGTAACCGACGAACGCACTGCTCGACCCCCCCACATGGGAAATATTGATTACTCAGCAACGCAGACCTAAAAGCGCTGTGCATTCGGATGGAAAATTCACAACATCACTCGACGTAGTGAGTCGACCCCAGGCAATACTGGTTCCCGACCATGTTTATCCCATTCGAGGCGCACAGCAAGGGTCCAACACAGCCAGCAAAAGCACCCGTACAAGACAGACTGGACAGGGGTTTCGGATGCATTCATTTATGGTGCATGATACGGTAGCACATATTATTTAACCACCGGTGCTAATATCAAATAGTTCAAGTTTATGGAGCAGGGCAGTATAAATAAGTTGGAGCCAAGAGTGGCAATAGAACTCTTGCTCGCCAAACGATAATACTCATCTGTATGTTTCCAGTCACAGGCGGGCTGGTGGCGTTGGGCGATATGTAAGCCAAGGCTACCCAAGATTGTATGCCGAAAAGCGTTGTGAGAATATTGCTTCCCCAAACTTTGCACCGTAAGCAGGAATTGCGGAATGTTCTACAGTAGACAATAAACTTTAAAACGTACAGAAGCGAAGGTAGGGTTTTGTAGAAAATTGCGGCGCCGTTTTATCTCCATACCATTGCCTTAAAAGCACCTATCAACTTCCATGCTCAGAACGCACCACGCACAACATGCTGTTGTTAAAGCCCCACACAGCACGACAACTGCTGGGAGCACACAGAGTTGGAGAGGTGTTGCTGAGGAATGACGCGGACGAGTGGCGTTTGATTATTATAAATGGCCGCCGCTACAACCCGCACTGCGCGCACTTGGTGTCGTGGAAGATACCTCGTTCGGAAACAAGGAGGATGCGTCGTTCCGAAACGACTCCTGCTATACTCGTGCTCTAACCTCCTTGCTTGTCGAGTGCAACAGAACGGTGACAGTTCGTCTATCGAATTAATTTCACAACACTGCGGCGACAGCAGCAGCAGCAGCAGCCGCGTCGGCGGCAGCGACGGCGGCGGCGGCGGTGGCGACGGTCTGTGATTACCGCTTCCTGAATGCCAATCTATAAAAGCAAGCGGAGCTGATCGCGCCGTTGCGGTGGTCTTCGCAGCTCAGAGCAGGGCGGTCCAAACAATGAAAGTTACAAAATTATCTTGCTAGCTGCTCAGCTGCTGGTGGTTCTATTTATCGTTGCTGCCACCGCGGGGAGCGTCTGTAGTAAATACGGACTGCTGGCTTGTCTGTTGTTGTGGATTGGCACCGACGGTGCTTCGGGTAACTCTACTGCTGCTGGCGTTGTTTGTTTACCGTTGCTACTCAAATGATGTGTTCAGCTTTTGAATCGGAAACTATTATAGGTTGCCGTACCCCCCCCCGCTCCCCTGTCAAATTCGGCGCGAATGGTGTGTGGAGGCGGGTGTTTGGCGTTTCTTCTCCGCAACCACTACACAATCATGATGGGAAGGTAATTCAGTTAGATTAGCAGACGAAACGTTAATTCGTAGAACCTCAGTTTCGTAATCGATATTGTTACTGGGGAAAACACTCGAATATGTGCGCACTGTAACGGTTCACTGGAGGGCGGGCTTGTAAACATGACTCCACTACAGGCCTTCCTGATTGTGCTCCGGCGGTTATATACGGTGCTGGAGTTGTTAATACTTCTGAATTGTCTCCTCACGGCTATATCGTCGTCGATATTTGACGTGAAGCACGCAGAGACCAAACACCGACAAGTTTAGACCCCCAATGTTAGGGCACCCGCAATAGCACAATATATATTGAGCGTTTGGTACGTTTGAAACAAAAAGGAGCGCATTGTCGTACTTATGTACACATCGTGGCTACTACTTTCGGTACACAGCCAATAACCGACTGGTAATACACAAGACGTGCATATACACCTGCAATGAGGGAACAGAGGAAGACCTCCTCCGCCCCCTTTGATGTTTGAAACACGAACGTATTTGAGCAAGGTGCGAAATTAAGCGGTGTCTGAATCAGCGACACACGGGTAAACAAAGGCATCTAGAACCGGAAATTTGAATGTAAGGGGTTTATTACCTACGATGGCTGCAGCGGGAAGGAAACCCATACTACTGTTACCTGATGTTTGTAAGGTACGAGTAAGCAACCGCCTACCGGCGAAAGCGGGGATAGCCGCAAGATTAGTCGGTAAACATGGAGGGGGAAGCCGTAATAATAGAAGAACACCTACTTGAGTTTGTGATTTGTTTTTTTCGGGGTGTGCACAGCAAATATAGTGGCAACCGGTTATCTTGATGCTGGTGAGGGCTAGGCACTACGATTGCTAAGGCAAACGGTATACTCGTTTTCCGGAGAGGTATAACAACGTTTTATACCACCCATCATCCTTGTGGTACATGATCCCCGCATCGGCTTCATCCCACCGAGCTATCAACCCTTATAAACATGATGGGCACATACACTTGTTTGCGTCCATAGGGGTGACAGCGAAGCGGACGTTGTTGGTGCAATAGTAGTAAGCACTCGACACCCCAACCGTCGTAAAGACCACGGGATTCAACGGCTGTAGTACATCGTGCGTCAAGAACCATATAAACTCAACATCCAACCCAGATGGATGATTTTTCTATTGCGTTTGATAACGGCAGCGTAGACGTGGCCCCGCCAACACCGCGATTGATATCCCGACTGCTATGCGCTGGGTTTAAATCACTTGAACATATTGTTGGGTTGTAATTCGGATAATATTGCTCGTGCTCGCGTAAGCACTGGTGGTACCGCGAGACGCGATCTATTCGGTACAGTTGTGAAATCACTGTGCGCACGTAATTGTTGATGGGTGCTATATGCTCCTTATATGTACCCCTTTTATTACCGATTCTTGGAATGTTCGAGACGTATGAGTAGTATTTGCGCAATGTTTGTTCTTCAGCTCGATAAGATGGTACGTACAGTAGCATGTCCCTTCGGCGATCAGGGTGCTTTATTCGCGTAGAATGTGCATTGTTTTGTGCTGTAAGGACGTTGGTGCGTCCCGTGTATGAACACGGACACGTGTGGAATAAGCCATTGGTGTAGAGCTCGAAACCTCAGTATAATCAGAATACGCCTCCACAGGCGCAACATCGAACCTTTTTTTCATATTAAACGACGCCTGCACTGTGATCAGCGGCTGGGAAAGAGTAAGAGTGTGACATGTTCTGCGGTGAGTGCGGATTAAGTGCGGTGCTTCCACCAGAAAGGTCACAAATTGTGCACCTTGCGTTGGCGTGCTCACGGCATTACGAATAACGAGCAATGTGCAAATTCTATACGCAAATAAATATCGTTGGGAAGAAAGATGGCTGATGACCTCGTATTTGTGGAATGCACCGATTCGTTTTACTACCACTGCGAGGCTATCGTGAATTTGTAGCCGATATTTTCCTCAAACGAGTGAATGTCCGATTAATTAAAGCCTGTAACATGGCTGTTCCAACGAAAATATATACCCAATCCAATTCAACATAAAGTCGGGTCGGCCCAGAATGTCGGGCCGAAATATATTGTTTTTTTGTTTAATGACTTGGGGTGTCTAAAAACCACATTTATAGCCACTAATGAGAGCACGCCTTTCATACCATACAATCCAAAACAGTTTGAGCCAATTTGATGAACCCAAACAACCTGTTAAAAAAGAAAGTAAAACCGGAGACGTCACCCAACCATTAGGCTACCGGTACTTAGGTAGGTTGTATAAACACGGCATCTCACCGAGTTTAGGTCGGAGCCTAAGCCCGTGTTATGTTTGTCGGCCATAGTTAGCCTACCATAGACAGAGGGATCGTATGCCTAGACTTCTTGACTAATGCAAAGACATTCAAATAACCGAGAAACAGCCATTTCTGCTTCAAACAACCGCTATTCGACACGTTTCATTTCGAGAGGTTATACTAATTAAAACGTATTTTGGCAAAACCACAGCGGTTGGATTTTTTAGCGTCAGACATTTTGCAGGAAATCAAACGAGCAAACAACGCCGTTGGAGCTCACATGTTGGTTTTTGTTTCACGCTAGCGTTAAGTTAGTTCGATCGTAACGAACATTTGCACATACTATGCAGCTTCTCTGACACACGCAAACAAAACAGATGCGGAATCCGTCTTGATAACGAGTTTGGTTCAGCGAATACATGGGATGCCATACTAATTTAAATGCCAGTGCCGCTCCGGACCCCCGGTAACCGGTAAAACGTAATGGCTACCCAGACCGTACACGACTATGATCGTCCAGCAAAAATAAAGGAAGATCTGTGCAAATGTTCGTCTGATCGAACTCAAACGACTTCGAAAAAGTGATTGTTTCCGCGACTTGGTCATTGCTTACCAGCCGGTAGCGTTCCCGCGCTGAGAGGGTTGATCGGGCTTTATTTTTGGAGTGGAAGTGAGCAAGGAACGGAGCGGCCCAATGTGATCCACATCCAGGCGTATAACGAACTACAGTAGGCTCATTGACGTCGGGCAGGCTGGGATCCTGTCAGTATAATGCCAACGAGCGCTTGTTGGAAGTTGCAGCTAAACTATTATTTGCACCTGTAAAACAACAATTATTTGTACGTCATTGATCAGATGTGTTGGCCGTTTATTGATGGTTCGAAAATCAGGATAGCACACGTGATATTGGCGTTATATCACTTGTTCGTGGCCGTGCCGGTTTATTCTCTGTAGCTCCAATCGAAAGGCTCGCCATTGGCTTGGTAAACTCTTCAACAAGTCTTGGGTACTACCAATGTGACACTGAACATTGGTGCACGGGAGCTGCGAGGCAAAGGGCAAGACACACAAGTCACGTCTATAGAAGGAAGCCGACCAGTGTCACAAAATACACGTCTAGGGTATGTTAAGAACGGCCATCCCTTCACATGTGAATGTTGACGATTCGCTTAGGACATATATATTTTGGTTCGTGAACATTGTATGTAGGCTTGAAAAGTGTATACAATTCTTGAGACGCTTTTGCTAGATTTGTCAGCGTCCTTGAAGTATGAAGGAGTGTGACAATAATTTGTCAGCAAAACGCACCAATTGAAATTCAGACAAGTACGCAATGGCTCCGTAAAATATGGGATTAACGTCTCGGCGATTAAGTTACGAAATAACAGAGCTCTGCGAACGGTGTCAACTTCTCTGATTTGTGTCAGACGCTGCAGAAGCTAATCGGGCCGGTTGTGAGCAATACTTAGTATGATGGGCTACAGAGTCTGAGTAAATTGTACTCCGTTAAGGTTCAGACGGCGCGATCCCAATCACTCAACCGGTGTGCGACAGCGACCGATGTCATGGGTATTCCTGGCAGAAATTGCTTGGCGTCTGAACATCGAGAAACATGCTGTCAACTCGGATAAACACAGCAAACCCAACATTTTAGCGGTAGCTAACCCAGTGATCACAATAACTAACATACGTTTTCACAATGAGTAGTAAAGTCGATCGTGCCAAAAGCCCTGGTATTGAGATATAACGTTCTAGTTGACAAAGTTTAGGAATTCGCGTCAGCCGTGGAACTGGTGTGGCAATGCAGATCATATGGCACAGCCAGTCAAGATGAAACCTGGGCGACAATATTGGATAGATATATCACAGCATTAATAATATTTGGATGGTGATTGGAGGGATTGTCGACTCAACCTACACGAACAGTTGTGACACACTAGGAGACACCGGCGGACAACACATCAAATCCGACGCTAGAGATGATCGAACATTAGTTTCACCAGGAATTGTGTAGGCGCCGATATATGCGAGTCCGTGTTTATCGCGATGTTCATAAACGAGAGAGCGAATTCGCCGTGGAGGTCAGTCCCTCGTGAGTCATTAACCTCTGCCTTTGTAGTACCTCATTGTCTACTCACTCCACAACCGTTCAAGTCGAGCTATAGAGGTAACATTGACAGCTGCCTTCGTAAATACGTGACAATAATCTCTAGGGTACGCTCAGTCAGGTATTGATGTCACGAATATGTTATTAACCCATTTAGGAGTGCAGTCCCGATGTGGGAACAAAACACTTGGAATTAGAGTGAAGTAGTCAGTTCTGAGACAATTCAGTTCTAAAATTGTTAAGGCCCCAGCTCCTGAGTAATATACCCCGAAGCAAGGCATGGAGAAGGAGGAATAGTAGAGAGCAAGGTTATATACACCAATGCCAATATTGAGAGAAAACACGAAAACATGTCTGGTAAACGCCCTGGAGGGCGCTATGACGACCCTAGCGATTGAATTTACCATGGGACATATCTACATGTCACACCGTGTGGTGTTTGCGCGCGGTGCGGTGCGGTGGCGTGTGGTGTGGTAAGGAGCGCAGCGTTTAGGTGCGGTCCCGTGCGGCGCGGTGCGGTGCGGATCGGTTCGGAGCGACGCGGTTCGGTGCGTGTCTTACAGAAGCGACCCACACTGCATGGGTATATTTAAACTCGAACGTACCTCACCTCACTGCTGTACTCGTAGTTTCGCTGAAATAGTCACCCGGACCGAACTGCGTCGTGCCATTGAAGAAGCTAAGCCCAGGCCCGAACGGCACCGTCTAGCTCTAGCACCACCAATAAATACCAGATGGTCTTAGGGTCATTAACAAATGCTATCGTGCGGATACGGCCCGGCGTGTGTTTCACCAGTTTTTCCACAACCGCACCGCATCATACATTTTCAAACCACGCGGCAAGGCATTGAGCCTCGCCAATAGTGCAGTTTCGAATCGCACCGGACCGCATTGTATGGGAGTCAAAAAATGAAATCTGCAGCGCACCGCAATGCAGGGCGGGAAATGCGTGCTAAGATGCGGGTGCATGTTATTAGTCTCGACGTTTTATGGGGATCCCCACATATTTATGAATAGTCAAGTAGAGTGTGGTGTAGGTACACCACACCCAAACCTGCTATTGAAGGTAGGAACTATGATTTACCAGTGCTAACGAAAACCGTAGTGCAGCTCAAATGAAGAACATAGCAGGAGCTCCGCCAGTCAGGCAATGTCTCAGCACAAATGTGTCACGGTGTATAGTGTACAGTGGATAGGGTCCTGTTATAAGAATACTTTTACCGCGGTCTGTTACTGCACGGCAAGACCCCCTTGAACCAAGAGAAATATATCTCCCTGCCGGTAATAACTGCTTGGTTTCGAATTATACATGGTTGCTACTGTAGTCTCCGGTCGTCGAGTATGGGCAGCACGTATTTACCATTGTAAGACGCTACATCACCATCACCACCTCGACCACCACCATCATTTCAAAAGTGCAGGTTGTGACTTACGTAAATTATACCGTTCGCACCTCCTGTGCTTGCTCTTTTCCCCTACCCGAAAAAAACTCCTTACTTCCATACCCAATGGACTTGCCAGCTTGACCCTGAGGCGTAAACTCCAAAAGTTGTATATTCGGCACGTTGTCCGGGACCTATTTCGCATATTTGTGTAGGAGGGGGCGTTTAGCACGGATACACTACTTTTTGAAGTATAACCAGCGCACCGAGGCGTGAGCAGTTAGGGGGGGCTTTACCAGCATCGTCAGGGTATGCGTGGAATATGTCAACAGTAGCCCGTATCTACAGCAACGTTACGGCCAGCTATTGTCGAATTATGACAAGAGACATCCAGCGTGTATATATAGCGGGTTTTGGGCAGGTCTCGATATTCAATAGAAACCCCATGATAGTAGATGTATTGCAAACATTATAAATAAACCAAGAGCGATATGTACAACGACGAATGAGGTTCAATAAATGAACATCGTATTTGGACGGATTAAATGCGAATAGTGGAACATTCTCGGCAGGAATGTTCCTTCCGCGGGCCCACCTGAAACTGCTATAGACCAACCCCGAGATCGGCGTGTGCCTGGAGTTATGTAATGAAGCGCGAAACCAATGCGTGCTATCGCCAGTCCAACACTATAAGACGGCTCTTTAGATTATGCACCAAATACGATATACTTGAATTTGCCTCTCCTCCTTCGACAGCCGCCAAGAAATTGGCACGCGTATCGGCAATTGAAAATAACAGGACAAACTCAACGCGTGAACCGGCGGTAGAACCAACGCAAAACATACTTATATACATATGCTGAACACGTCAAGTGCCTCGTAGGACACAAGAGAAAACGTTGCAACTTGCAGACCGTGTAGTGCATCGTTAGCCTGTAGGTGTTCGCCATAGGACTTGAAATGCGTCCATGTGCTCTGCCGGCAATCTCCAAAGTGAAAGTAGTCTGTTCTTGGCAGTAAGCACAAATATTGAGGGCTCTGGGTACTGACTTACTCAGTCAGTAGGGATTCTACTGTCATCAAATGTATTTAGTGTACTGGATTGTAGCAGTATACTGTCTCTTCTCTCTCTTTTCTTCCCCCGAAACACATTTAATGGGTGTCCTTGTTGTAATGTGGCATGTGTCATGGATGTGCGTAATAAAACACTAACCGGAGAATATTCTGGCCGGGTCAATCAGTAGATTATTACTGCCAGTAGACTACTACTGCCAGTACATACTGTGTGAGTGCCCAGCCATATAAATATTGGCCCGCAGGCGCCGGTGTTGTGGTGGCTAGCGTTTCTGTTGACACTGCAGGTCGATCGGCTCTTATAGTCTTACCTTTAGGTGTACGGCCCGGTACTCGTTATCCCTTGTGTAAACACGTGTACCGAATACACGCCCAGGGGAAGAAAGAGGCAATCTTCCGTGCTCCAGTTTCAATTTATCGAACATTTAGCATGGAGCTGCTCCTGTGCAGGCTGCAGGATTACTGCTGCAGTTTGAATAAACACTTAATGCGTCATAAGTATATCACTTTATCGGGCACATGCTGCACAGTCCCAGCGGCCGCTACCTATTTAACGTGGGGGATGCTGATGGGACACAGTATTAAACAGAGACATCCTTTCTGTGCAACTTCGCATTGAAATTGGACCAGGGTCTGGTGTTGTTTGGCATTTGTCTGCTTCTATTTTCGGGGCATGACGAGGTATGTTATTGTGAGGGCAGACATATCGGAGAGGGCGGTAAACTACAATGAGGAGGCCTGCCACAAAGCTCAGGAGCTCCTAGCATCGAGTTAGATTGACGACTAGGACGACGTTAACCACTTGTTCATTAAACTTGTAGTATACCTGGTACTTTTGTAGGGCCGACTGATGGTGGTTTGAGCTGTTCGCCCGTTTGCTGCGCTTCGCGGAAGTTTCATGCTTTTGTTTGTTTCGACCCCAAAATGTCGAACATTATATGCAAAACACGATACATGCACCAGACACGGTGTACCGATTTGATGGACATACGGAGCTTTACCGACGCTACAGAGGAAGCATGTGAACCGTTTCAACTACCACACATTCTACCCCCTTTCTGTCTTCCATCTAGAGTAGGCGATGACATAAGACATCTGCATTCTTTGGGTGGGAAGTAGCACTGACTGGAACCGCCAGAAACCGCGTACGAAAATCGTTGAACTCGGTTTCACTGACCCCGTGACAAGCAATGGAAGACCCTTACGCACTGCCCGACTCTCATTACTAGCAGCATAATCAAACACAAATCACTATGCTGTTCTTCCCCGCCTTCCACTACTGCCACGAACGTTTCAACATCAAATCAAGAGATTAGTACGCACTCACGGCGCGAATCCAGCGCCACATTACTCCCTTACGTAGCAAGCATTGATTAATACAGAACACGTGGAGTGCCAAAATCACACCATACATATATATTAAAAACACGTTACGTTGAACACAAATATACATACACAGTCTGGTTGCTATAGTTTCCTTAAGGACCAGAAACTTCGTCATATTTTGGGGAAAACGTACGTCGAAAGCGGCAACGTCCGATTATGAACTCATAGGTGTCGGTCATGTGGTGACTGGTGTTGTGTATCATACACGTGATCGATTGTCCGTGAGTGCTTTTCAACTTTGGCTTTAACCCCTACCAGTATAGTTTTTCGCCTTTACTCCACCCGTGAGCCGACTTAAACCCAAAGGAACCAAATTGCATGCCACCGTGCTTCGTAATCTTTCCTTTATAGTACAACGAGGCTACTTTCCTGTAAAACAATACAACCAGGTACTGTAATAGTCATATGCGCTTAATGCCAAGCAATGCACGATGGGCGCTTGTTCTCACCTCCATCTCCAAAAGCCGAGTTATATGTGAACATGGCGTTACCGTCGATTCTGATATTCGAATCAAACTCTGCGTAAACGGCTCCTGCAGGCACGAAATTGGGAAACAGTGGGTGGGTGTTTAATAATCAAGTTAATAACAACGTCGGCGGTGCACGACCTATAACACAACAGCGTAAATACCCTTTATCGGCGAAGTGGAGAGCAAAAGAGCTTCCGCCGAACGGGAACACACTGATACGGGCTGTAAATCACGACGTATCGACGAAACAAACAACTGAGCACTACATCAATTAATAGCTTATCAAATAGTCAAACGGTCGCAACGCAAACATGCATGTAGATACCACGTGCGCCTTTTTCAAAATTGGTATATTAACGAATCACGAATACCATACTATAAGACCCGGTTTATTGATTATCTTTCGAATTGCATTGTCATTATCGTTTTTCTGGGTTGGGGGAGAGAGAGAGTTCTCTTCTCGGCCAGACACACCTATCGCAGCCTCCTGCAATCCCCTATGCATCTCGCCCATACATCTACCGTCTCTCTCTCCCTAATACGATACCAGCCGGGTTCCTAACTATTACCGCCTACAGTCGTCTCGGATGACCAAGCCTCCGAATGGTACCGTACCATTCGACTCCTCCGATTTAACTCAAGCATTAAACAAAAACAATAATAAAAAACAAATACGGAACCCGGCTACTTCTACCTCTCTCCATCCCCCCCCTCTCCCCCTTCGAAAGAAAAACGGGGGCGGGCGGGTGGGAAATAAAGGCTCAAGCGTCAGTCTTCGTTGGCTAGCCAACCGACTTCCGGATGTCTTCCTGCTTTTCCCGCAAGACATCCCTCTGACTCGCTGGTGGCCGGCGTAGGTGTGCCAACGCGTGTGCTCGTTACATACTACTACTGTACTGGCTATTTAGGGTCCCAGTGCCCCAAATACATTTACCATTCTATGATCCCCGATCCCCGATGCTGACATGCCAAATTCTCTTAGGTACAATAAACCACGGTTTGTTCTTTGACACTCCGGTAGCGGAGGCCGATACTGCGTGTATGAACAAACCTGTCCTATATGACGACATCATTGTTCGGTCTGGGCATATGGTAAGGACAGCTGCGGAAGGGTTCATCAGGATAGTCGTGCTCTCGAGAGCATTGACGCAGGCAATAATCACCGGAATCCAATTTCCAAACAAGAAATGATTGGAAATTTTAGAGCGAGCGTATGTATTGACAGTAAAATTGTGTAGTTGGCCAGGGTAGGACGATGTTATTCTAAGAACGTAGACTTGCCTCGTGTACGTCCATGCATGGGGAATGTTGTGTACAAAATCGCGGGTAGGCCCAATCAACCCATAATCGGTAAATATCCGGTAGCGCATGGAGAACTATACCGATGGGGAAATACGCACTATTCAACGATAAAGCATTCGGAAGACACTCGCTGTAGATGATTTTGTGCAAGACAACGGGCCACGACGGATGAATGCACTGTCAAATCCCGCTACGGTTGTTGAGTGAGGCATGCGGAAGGCTTCCCTGACTGGAGCTTTTGTGTAACTACGAACTGGGAATGTTTTATATTCACGAGTCTTGGATTCGTAAGGTTTGGTGGTGAAGTATTTTGCAGCACAAGCAAATCCCAATCGGGCGTTGTTCATCTGGAGCCGAGCATGGCTTATAGTATCAACTACCCGGCTCGCCAGCAATCGAGAGGGAAAGTTCTGCGGTCGACAGCATAACCGAAGGCAAGGACCAGGGAGAAGACAAATGCTAGACAGGGAAAGGAAAGGTGGTAGATGTATAATATAAGGTGCAAAAGCATAAACCGCTGTTTGCTTAAGCTCCGCGAATTAATTTGACGACAGGACCGCAAACTAAACATAGCATGTAGTTTCACGAAAAATTGTTTGACCAGCAGTCCGTCCCTCGACGAAAACGTCCTACACTTCCCAGTGCAGCAAAGCAAACCAGCCGAGCCTCGGGACCACCGAACTGCCAAAGCAGCGGAAGAGCTTAGTCCCAAAGCTCTAGGGATTCGTCAACGCAAAAAAAGAAGATTAGTATTTTTTATGGCTGATGGTGAATACGAAACGTCAAACTGCCCAGCCGCGTCTGAAGAAGTACGGGTTATGCTTATCGAGATTGCAGAAACTGTCTCTTCGCGTTAAGCGGCAGATGCTTAGCAGATGCCGTCTGGTAGCATTGAATTCTGGCAAGAACTACGGTATTGTCTCGTGAAAGTGTAAGCCAATGAGAGTGTCCGACAGGGGAGGAAATGGGGAGCAGGTTTGCGACGCCATCCCACACTATACTCCAAGTTCGCCGACCTTATGGCAAAAAGCCTGCAGGTAAACGACCGGGGACAAGACGAAAATCACGGCAAATACCCGTGGTCGTTGGACACATAATCGGTTGTCTCATGGATGGTCCGATGCTTCGTGATCGACAAAGTGAAAATAAAGTGCGATAAAACCTGTATGCATTAGCAGTGTGCTGTCGTTGGAGCATGACGACTGCGGCGGTCACTGGTCGACGAGAAGTAGGATGGGTTCAACGTGCCGTTGAGAGTGTCATATTTGTGTCGGAAGAATATAGGTTAAAGCACCGAGTGATTCCGCTGAGAATAGATTACACGGCCGCTGATAATAGACTACACGGGAACTGGCAAATTTTTCGTTTGAAGCAAGGGCGCCCAAAAAGCGTCAATACCACGATTTGTTTACCTAGACGACTAGTGCGCGCAACATGGATTTGCACAACTGAGAACCAGAGGTACGTGTAGTCCGGTACACGAGACGCGCGCAAATGTGGAGGTATTTGATAACAAGTTTTATGATGTTCAATAGACCGGTGGAGGTTTTTAACCACAGCCAACGTGTGGCGTCTACTATATCATTGCAAGCTAAAGTTTAACACACAATGCCAGGGGGAAGTGTTTCCTTGTACCAATCGGATTCAGATGTATTGAGTATGTATACAGCTGTTGAGGATCATGTGACCGATATGTTGTTGTGCCTGACGAGTGCAGCCCCTACCTTGCTTAGTACGGATCACAGAAGAAACGTCCAACCATGCGGGGGGTGCTTCTTCGTCGCATGGGATGAAACTCCAACACCCAGTCTGTTTATAGCTTGGACATAACAGTAGGCACATCGCAGGTTTGCTCTCACTTGTTGAGGACGTCCGGGGTTGAGCGTGAAGGCGATGGTACACTGTAACAGGAAACATATATATATATATATACACACAACAGTAAACACCTTTCGTTGGTCGTGCGGCTGCCCTTGTTATTTGGGTATGGCCTATTTTGCGATTGGGGCGGCGTTGCTGCCTCAGGCTGGTCTATACAGGCATGCTACGACATAGGTGCATCTCATTTGTTTCCGGGGCTCCTGACGTGAGGGGTTCAATACTAAAATTAAATTTAAACTGAATGTGTGATTTACGGAAAGTGCAAAACGCCATGAACGATGCCATGGTCGTTCGTTGTAGAACGGAAAATGTTGATGAACAAGAACGTCATTCTGACCATATTGGGTTAAGGAGCCCTGTCATTCAGGAAAAAAACACGGATGTATACTACTAAAAGTGCACCACACTATTACTACCATCACTACAATTGCTACTTTTACTACTATTGATAGTGTTTATTTACTTGGCTGTGTTTAAAAACGAATTCAATGCCTCCGAAAAAAGCATGCCTCACGTACCAAGCAGTCCGCCTCAGGCATGTCGATAGCTTTAAGTTAAGCAAAAACCGTGGCTGGCCACCCAAACGAGGGGGCGCGAAAACACAGCATATGTAGTCATTGACGTGTCCGTACCCAGGGCACGTCGTCACCATGGGAGTGTTCGCGTGCAACGTGTGGAGTACGCGTCAATAAATCAAGTGGGGAATATACACGACGTCAGAGGGGGTGTTTTACGTCCAGACGAGACGCGTAGACGTGGTATACAACAAGCTGCCCAACGCATTCACGATCAATATCGCAACATACATGCATGTGTTCCAATACGTGGGTCGCCCGAATGTCTGATAAGGTAAAGTCGTTGAGCTTCGTATAGCATTCACACAGGGTTTGGTGTGCCCGTATCACAGCCCAAACATAACCTTGCACTACGGAGAGGTATTTCCGTGCCCTGAATGATGTCATCGATAAGTACTACAGGATGAGGTCGCAGCCTCAGCCTAGCGTACTTCCTCAGACCCTCGTCACGAGTGTCGGAATCAGGTACGGGGTACACTCGGCAAAACTACCGCGAGCTAGTGACTATGCCGAGGAAACCCCGAGAGTGAAGTTTGACGCGTTTTGAAATATGTTTGGTGTGCCTTCGACATCAACGATTCAAGGTTACGCTATGTCTTCGAATACCACAGCCCTGACAGACACTTTCACGATGGGTACGATTATTGTACCCTGAATTAGGTAATTGGCAAGGAATAAAGTATGAGGTCCCAACCTTGGTCCAGTGTATCTCCTCGGACTCGCACCCCGCGTGTCGGGGTCAGGTTCACAGTACTACCGGAAACGCCTCCCGCAAGTTCATCAATGCACCGAGAAACCTCTGAGAGTGGGGCTTGACGCATTTTACTTTCACATAACTTCGATCTACCTTGAAAGCACAACTATCCCCTTACCGGGATGCGAACTGTTGTCGTACGAGTAGTGTGTACACGAGTGGATGTGTGTAAGTCTATGTTCGCGCCCGCAACGATAATTGTTCGGCGTTAAGAAAGGAAAGGCACCGAGACTTGTCGGTCTTCGGAAATCATGACTATCAGATCTAGAACGTGGATGTCGCCTGCATTCAGACTAACATCGGAGTTGAGCTTTTGGCGTAAGGACTGCGTGTTTAGCCCCTGAAGATAACGGGGGCGAGACATTATATATATGTAGATGCAGATATCAATACAGAAAGTACGGTTGATATCACCATCACCGCATACTGGAGTATGCATTTCGTTGGCGACCTTACGCCCAGGCATCAGCATAGTTACATAGTTACTTTTGTTTATGTGTTTTTTCAGAGGTAAGCCACGTAGGGGTGTTGCCATATTGAAAGAACCTCCCCACATGGAGAGGTTAATATATAATCGGCCGGATTACTTCGAAGCTTGTTCGCCCCACCCGACCAATATTTATATGCGCTACGTAGTCCGCACACAAATATACTCGCAGAATAGTCACAAGATCCGGTATAGGGCATTACTCGCTTTTGGAGCTCAGAAGGCAGAAACTCTCTGCAACCCTTAGCTACCGGGGGATGAGTCTTCGCCGGCTTCAGCCCTTGATGCCAAGTACGGATTAGGGTCTGTTCATAGCGCCAACACGCACGAAACAAATTCACAGGGTTCCCCCCGTCTCATATCCACTCGATTGACGTGTATACCTTGACCCCTGGGTTGCCTACCGTAACCTACGAACCCACTGTCGACTTCCCGTATAATGAGAATATCCACAAGCCATCAAACCAGGCTACCGAACGCTGCACATTTGTTTGGAAAGGTAACAACTGTAGAGTCCACTGAAACGCATTCGAGACGCAGAGAAACGGAGAAAAAAACCGAAAGAGAAACCCGTGCAAGACGGAAATGGCAAGGAGGTCGGGTTTATTGATTGCTGCTGTGAGATATTGCAGCACCGATTGCAGATTCATTACAGGTGTTCATATCAGTAGTCCTAGTGAACGGGACGGGGCAGTATAACAGGCAGTTGAGGCAAAGAATGTCTATGAACCACATGCTCGTTTATATAGTCCCCATCAGCGTATTTCGATTATCAAGCGGAACCGCCGCGTTGGGTGATTAATATCTAAGGCCATAGTCATATATGTGCCGAGAAGCGTTTTCAGGCATTAACTTTGCCAAATATTTCACCAAGAGCAGGACTGCGGACTTATCGTGAACAAAGGCGGTATCTACTCCATTGAACTGTTTCATGGCATACCATGCCCACGCACAACGATGTTCAATGGAATTGACACGGGACTGCCATCGCAATTCGTCATGGAAACACGCCACGACAATGCTATGGCGACGCCATCGTACTTGCCACGGCATACACCGTCGCACTGGTATGGTTAAAGCACATTTTCACGGATTAAGGTTTTAAAGGTTTTGAAATGCCATTGCCAGGGGCCACCGTCATGGCCATGCGCCATCGGGGCATTGACCCGGACCACCGTGATAATAACTTGGGCCACTATAGTATTACCATGGCATATTAGTGGCATGCCACGTCAATCCCATGAACGGTTACATGCACGTCATGACATCCCCGCCAACCTTCACCGCACGCCGTGGCATTGCCAAGAACCTCCATGACACGCCATGTCATTTCCGAAAATCCTCACGGTACGCCATGCCATTGCCGTCTATCTCGATGGGTTACCATGGGAATTCCGTTGGTCTTCATGTTGTTGCCATGGTGTGTCATAACCATTACATGGGAACTCATGGCATTGCCATGGGCTGTGGTGGCAATACCGTGACGTGTAATAGCATGGACAAGGAACGCATAGCCCACGCTGTCATGGCGAGGCATGATGGACTTCGATGGCGACACCGTGCATACACCTTAGTAACGTCATGGCCGAGCTTGCAAGCACCATGGTGCGACCATTGGATAACACGGGCCGTACCATGCCAACATGTAATGTTTACGGAACATAGCAGGAAAATGATATGGGCCAGTACCATGGCAATCCCATGGTGGGTTTGGTGGCATGCTATAAAATTGCATGTCGTAATACCCCATAGTATTGCCATGAATACTCGTGGCTCCCCCATGCTATTGCCATGACTCACCATAATAGTCCGTGGGAGCCCACGACGTACCACGACGTGCCACGGCAATGCCGTGGTATTGTTGCTACAATTTCCATGGCAAAACCGCGGCACGCAATGACAGTGCCATGGAAACCCATGGCAACCCATGAGAAATAGCATGACTCATGACTCGCCATTAAACAAATAAACAGAGGTACTACACCCCCCCAAAAAAGGCAAACTCTTACTTTAGCAAAGGTGTGAATGTGTCGACTTTCACGGTGCCATTCTCTTATCTAAACCATGGGATTATAGCCACCGATCATCTGCCATGCCTGCCCTGAAACACGCACAATAACCACTGGGAGTGCACAGAGGCTCCCGGGAGGGGGGGTAGCTGGAGTATGACACGGAAGAGATGCGTCGAATTGTACCAGTATGCCGGCGCTACGACTCGTGCTGCGCCCATTTAGGGTCAGACAGAAAAACATCGTCCCAACACGACTGCTCGTAAACTTGTGCTCCTCGTACCTCCTTGCCTGTTGCGTACGACATATTTATTAAAGTCCCTGTATCCCACCAATTACACAACACTGTGACGGCAGGACCAGTCGCGGCGGTGGTGACGGCATGGTGTAATTACCGCTGTCAAAATGCCGATCAACCAAAACAAGCAGAGCGGATCGCGCCGTTGGGGTGGTGTTCTCAGTTTAGAGCAGGGTGGTCCAAACATTGAAAGTTTCAAAAATGTTTGCTAGCTCCTGGGCTGCTTGTGCTGCAATATTTTGTTGTTGCTACCGCCACTGGCGCTTTCACTAGCTTCGGCGAATACTGCCTACTCCTACCCTTTGACTTGGAATAATAGCGAAGGCACTTCGGTTATCTCTAGTGCCGCCGGCGCTGCTGGGTTGCATCTGCTACTCAAACTCCGTGTTCTGCTTTATTGATTGGTAAGTACTACTGTTTGGCAGTATCCCGCCGCTTCCCTGTATGATGCTGCACAAGTGTTCATCAAGGTGTATGATGTTCTTCTTCGCACAGTTTTCGATATCCTTCTCGCAAGGTGATTCGTCTAGTTTGTAATTTCATATAAGCAGTTTTCATCAACTGGGGCAAATACTCGAATAAGTGCACACTCTAAAGCTTTACTCGAGAGTGAGCTTGAAAAACATCACTCGCTTCCAGCATTTCCCCATTGCGCTCCAGTGGTATAATACGGATGCCTGGGGGGGATAGAGCTATCAGAGTTGTCGATTGTCTCATCACCGATAAGTCGGCGTCGAGCTTTGTAGGGAGGCATAAGGGCACCGTAAACCGTCGAGTTTAGACCCTGAGTGTTGGAGCACCCCATTGTCCCCAACATCAAAATAAGCATAATACGTTTAACGCTTTGTAAACAAAAACGCTTTTGAAACAAATTCTAGGATATTCGACACAACTACGTCGAAGTATGTACCTTTCGTAGCTACTAATTTAAACACACAGCGGACTTAGATGCGAGGCGACTAGGGAAGAAGGGGCTGAAGTCTTCTCGCGATAAAACTGCAAGGCACGAACCCTAGTGGGGGAGGAGGGAGAAGAGCCTACTTTGTGACCCCGGATATGAGTTAAAACTAAGATGGAGAGAGAAAGGACGCGGAAAGAGAAAACAAAGGAAGATGAAGAAGCCAACAACGAACTGGTAATACAAAACTAATGCATATACATCTGCAGTGAGGGAAACGAGGATGGGTTATCCCCAACACTCCTTAAGGTTGTTGAAAACGAAACCAAACTTTAGCTTGATACAAATTAAAGAGACGACCCTCTCAGGGACACACGGATACATCGAGTAAAACTGAAACGAAAGGAAAAGCAATGGCTTTATTACCTACGACGGGTTTAGCTGGAACTCAACAGGCTCGAGAAATCAACCACCGACCGTCGAAAGTGGAGATAACCGCACGAGTAACAAGTGATTGGTGGATATCTGGCGAAGCTCATGCAGGACCACGAGATAGAACCGAAATGCCTATTAACTGCCGCCTTCGCGCATACATTTCCCGAGATAGTAACAGGACATTTTCATGAGTTTATGAGTTGAACGTGTGCATGCTTGTATCGATAATATTCGTATCACGTCCGATTTGGCGCTGATCAAGGCTGGGCATTGCCAGTGCTCAAACAGACCGGTTTGTAGGTTCCCGCCGAGAACAGCAACTCTGATTGAAACTAGGCGTCTCTGTCATCATCCTTCCAATGTATCACCATTGAAATTCACGATGGTCATGGATGATTGCTTGATTCCGTAGGAATGACAGCGAAGCGACTGTTGGGGGCTCATTCATAATGACTCGAGACCAAAGCCATCGTAATCATCAAGCAACTCAACGGCTACTGTACATCGCCACAAATACAAACTATACAACATCCAACCACGATATATCTCTTTTGCATGCGTTTGATCCTGTCACTGTAGGTTTGCCCTACCGCAACCGGTGCACCAACTACCACGCGCGTTGGTTTAAATCCCTTAAATATATGGTTCAGTTGTTGGTTGCATACCGATACTATTTATCTTGTATGCACTTGTGGTACCGCGTTGCGCAACCATTTCGGTTGAGGTTGGGCTATTGTTGTGCGCACCTAAAACTTGAACAGAGGTGTTTGCTCTTTATATGCACCCCTGCTATGAAGGAATTTTTGTGTGTTGAGTTGAAATCATATGAGTAGTATCTGCACAGTATGACGTACTCAGCTCGATATGATGGTACGTACAGTAGCATGTCTCTTCGACAATCAGGGCGCTTTGTTCGTGTGGGATATAGTGATGTAAGGGCGCTGGCGCGTCCAGGATATTAACACGGAAAAGTGTGGCACATGCCAGGGGTATGGCTTCATTCCACACGGAAACAACATAACTCGAATTTTCAGTAGCCAATGTCGGGATAGTGAAAATATTGCTTCACGGGCGCGAAATACAGTTTGTTTACTTATACCTAATACGTAAGAGACGACGCCTGCGCTGCAAGAACTAGTTGGAGGAGAGTGGCAGTGTGGCATACTTTGCTTTGGGTTCATTAAGGTGCGCCCAACAGCAATTTCAGGAAGTGTGTACCCTGCGATGGTGTGCTAATGGCATTACGAAAAACGAGCAGTGTACAAACTCTTCAAGCAAACTTCGTCGAGACGAAATATAGCTGAAATGAAATTCGAGACCGTTGACGTTGATGATGAACTCGTGTTTTAGAAATGCACCGACTCGTTGTACTATTCTTGCGAGTCAATCTTGAACAAAGCTGATACATACTCCTAAACGAGATAAATTGTGATCCATCATGGCAAATATAGACTGTTGCAGTTCAGAGATTGACCGGGTCCCATCTAACATCAGGTCGAGCCGGTCCAAAATATCAGCCTGAATACCTATTGGTTTAATATTTTGTTCAAGGATACAATGTGTGCAGCAACGCATGTATGTCCTACCATATGAGCATGGCTCTCATACGCAATGCAAAATTAGTTAACGACAATTTTCATTAACCCGATTATAACCTGGTTCAAAGACAACGCACCCTGAGATATCAAGCACTATATGGGCCAGCGATGTTTGGGTGGGTTGCAGGGTTCGAATTAGTGCTCCAGCAACATGTGCGCGTAGCGCACATCGGGCATATTTGGATGTGCGCGTAGCGCACACCGAGCCGGAGGCGAGGTGCGCTCCCCGCAGGGCCCCCCGGAGGGCCCCCGGAGGGCCCCCGGAGGGCCGCCGGAGGCGAAAATTTTGGACGTATGTGCGTAAATGTACTCAAAATGTGCGTCTCATTCGCTCGTCTTGCAAATAACACAGACAAGCATAGACAGAACCTGCTCCACATAACTGCAATGGATGTCAGCGCGCAGGTCAACTCTGAGGAATCATCAACATGTTGAAATCAATTTATTCGCCCCCTTATCACCGCAATTTTCAGCTAGCACCCTGCAAACTCGCCTTCGCCATCTCACATGCTATACAACAGGTGCTATACAACTGCTATACAACGCTATCATCCCACCCAAAACGAAATATATTTCTCGTTCGTTCCAGTGTTTATTACTTGCGCCTTGCAAGCGCATCGTAACAAAAAAACGTCCGCTTCACGAAGGATGTCGAGTCGCTTTGTCAGGTCAACGCCTTGTTTCCTGTACGTATAAATATACATATATCGTAGATACGTACATAGAGACCAGGTTGAAACCACAAACGCGTGTTCCTCTCTATTTGCGACCATTTCAAGCCTTGTTTCATCCACGGACATACAAAACCGTCATAAATTTGAACTCAGTCCCCTCAAAAAAGAAAGCCACAAACAAATTCGGCAGGAAATTGTCGAATAAATCACAAGAAAAAGGCCTAAAAACATTTTCGCCTGCGGCGAAAACAGACCCAAAACTTTTTCGCCTGCGGCGAAAATAGGCCCCAAAAGTCTTTTTCGCCTACGGCGAAATGGACCCGCACATTTTTTTGGCCTGCGGTCAAAAAGTGTGCGGGGGCCTAAAAGAGATGTGCGGAAAGCCGCACATCTACTGCTTTTTGTGGTGCGCAAAAGCTGATATTTCAGAAATTTGGTGCAATTGCGCACGTTTCACCAACTAATTCGAACCCTGTGGGTTGTATAAACAGGGCATCTCACTGAGTAATAGCTGGAACCTAAGCCAAAGTCGTCCGTTAATATACTGGTCGTCTCCAGTTAGCCAACTATGGCTATAGCGACTGTAGGACAGAAACACTTGGCAAACACACAGATATTCAAACGACCAACGAACTCATATTCTTCGCCCACTGCTCGTCTACACATATTGACACATCCTTTGAACGTATACAGCCAATCAACGATTGGAAGCATGTTGTGGCCCACCACAGAGGTTCGAAGAACCAACGTCAGACACTCTACAGCAAAGCTGAACAACTACACAGATGGAAGTCACAAACATGCTTATAGTTGACGTGGGCATTAGTTCGATCGTGAGAAATGTTCGCATTCAGCTTCTCTGACACATGCCAACAAACCAGATGTGGGATCTGTCTTCATAATGAGTTTGTCTCAGCAATAGCATGGAGTCCAAGCAGATAGTTCAACTGCCGGCGCTGCTCCGGACTCTTAAGTCGGCGGTACACCATTGTTGCCTAGACCGCACACGGCTGCAATACGCCCTGCGAATATGAAGGGCGATCCCTGTGAACGTCGGTGTTGTCGAGCTCAAACGACCTTGAGAAAGTGACGATAACTACGATTTATCCTTCGCTAAACAATATGTAGCGTTTTAAAGCTGAGAGGATAAATCGAACCGTTGGGAGGAAGATGTAGGCCACATTTTGAAATATAACATGTTAAGACAAGAATAATTCACGTAGGAGGGGCTAGGGTCCATTTTAAGGGGCCGTCGTACGATGCTGAGGAAGCGTGTGTTGAAATTTAGAGCAAGACGTTTCTTCGCATTTTTAAACCAACAATATTTTATCTCAAGCAAGATATGCAACAGAATCCGTGTATCCAGGTACCGAAGCAACTGTTGAATTTGAAGAGGCAAAATTAACAACTTGGGCTACCGGGCCATTTCGCGCCATCATTAACTACGCGACGTAATACACTCCAGGGAAAACCTTCCTGGGACCCTCTGTGATTGTTCAATAATGCGTCTCGCCTAAGAGTGGCTCAAACGCTAGAGGCACATCTATGGCCGCCTACTTAAGTTGGATTTCAATTTTTGCTGTGTTGAAGCGTATCTATAAATGGCACGTCCGACCCCTTTTCTGGCAGACCAAAAACGGGTGGTCGTCCACAGGAGAAGCTGGGATCGTTAATTTTGCGACTTCAAAAGTCAACATCATCGGCTGAATATGATACGGATCACTACGAACGTAGCTGGTGCCGAAAACAGCACAAGTCGCCCGCCGTGTAAGAACTTACAGGAGTGGGCCATTCTGCATTTCTGAAGTGGCATATAAATGAGTTTCGCCGTATCTTCAGTATACCCTCTGACTTATTATTTACTACGTGGAAGGACCTTCAACATAAGCTGGTCCCTCGATCTTTCGCTTCCTCCAACGTATTGCACGCGCTAGACGCAATCGGCAAATATGTAGCCACAGGCGGCGAAGCTGTAGGCAAATAACCACGCGACGTCTATCGTCGTATCGCTCTTCGTCGTTGTGTAATGTTATTCCGCACTATCTTTGTCATACCACACAGCCGAATCTGGCTCAGGGAGGCCGGGCCTGGTGATAGTGCAATATACCATGTTCGACTTGATACTGCTGTACGCAGATGATCTGCCCGGCAAAACGTTGGTTGTACATACCACCTGGATTACCTCGCTCTTTAGGATGAATGTTCAGTACACACACTGCTGTGGGTGTGCTGGATGTGTCAGTCGGTTATATTTACCTGTACACCTCCAGCACACCGTTCTGATTCCTGGGAGATGCAAGTTTTGTGATCACAACAATACCTTACGACAGATGCACTAAAACCTATAGTGGATCGCAGTAAGTGGGGTCTACCTGGCGTATACCTCTGCTACGGGGGGGATCTGAGTCCATCAACCATGGTCACTGGGAACGAACGCCGGCATTGTAAGCGTATCGAAGAATGTCATCGTCACTCAGTAGGATTTGCCACTTGTTCGAGGCTATTGTGGTTTACGTATATTCTGGTCGAGACAACGGGAATGACGTAACCGATGTTGCAGTTTGTCTGGTGGGTCAAACCGTTTATCGAAATGTGGAATGTTATCTTCTCATTAATTGCTCGTGTTGAATTTTCCATCTGTCTGGGCTTTCAGGATCGAGGCGCTTTGGTGTTGTTGTGTGATACTGAGGACCGTCCGCCACCGTTTGCCCGAAAAACCCTGTAAGGGCCGTATGATAAAGACCACCGCTGATTGCTAAGTGAGACTATCGGCCGTGTCGTACTTCAACAGTAGAAATACCCACATCTGCGGCCATGCCATACGTAATGCGGCGATACAATGGGTGAGTAAGACGGGCGCAAGTGTAGCTTGGCGACTCGCGACCGACGTCACCGCCCCATGTTTTTTCAAACGGATGCCACTCACGGGTGTCCAAAATGCTGGAAGGAGCATTGCATGGAGGGCTTTCGACCTTTATTATACCGGTTCATGATATCCACGGTACGATACGAAACGCCCGCAGTACAAAGTGATAGTGAATGTTCGGCAATACCAAAGAAGTTTACACTAGAGCATCCGCGATCCACTGCTGTCAGAACGTGGTCGTCATAACTAGCTTTACCGCGTAATGTAATACATAAGGAGGTATGGTCTTAACGTGAACATGCAAGCCGTTGTACCGGAGTCAGAGTGGAACACACTTATTTTCCACTTCGGAGATTCAGAATGGACGCTCGTGTAGGTTGTTACACCGCAGTTGACGTGTGCTGCATTATCGCACAAGCCTCGTGCGCCGTGTTTTGTAGTTTTTTCGGGTGCTTGTGTTGGCAGGAAGGAGCACAGGGTTCACAGTGCCGGCTTCTTGCGCGGACGATCACCCGCATTGCCGCTGCCAGGAAGCGCTCGGTCAAGTAACTTATGGGTACGCTTGAACACACAAACATATGACGCGAAACTTGATTAGCCGTACCTCGAACGTTTTGAATGTCAAATACACGTAGGTGGGCTCAAACACAAATATATATGACCCCTAATTTGAGTAGCCGTGCGTCGAACGATATTAGCCACTTGAAGGTACGATGCACCAATAATGACGAATCACAGAGGGGCCAAAGAAGCCTTTCCCAGGGTTCAATGCGCCGTACTCCCATAAATGACTTGAAACACCTAGGCATACCCTTTTTGTACGTTTGTCCAGTTGGGATTGTGTGCGTGTTGCTACGATCTGACCGAGCGTTCTCCCGAGAGTCTTTTAAATACCACCACTTAGAACCTCGATGAAAATCACGTATTGGTTCACACACGGGAACGTTTACCTTTACCACGTCTTGCTTAAGGCGCCACGGTGAGAACGGTAGCAGGTATCCCCATCCTAACTTCAGTGTTGATCAGAGGTGACATCCGCTTACGAAGTATTTTCGGAACACAGGTTACAACACGTATTGCTGAATATATTTATCCCGCTGTGGCGGTTATTTCTCTGGAGCTCTAATAAGAATCTCGCGATTTGCTGGTGACGTTTTATTCAATATTAGGCACTACCAAGGTGGCACTGCATTGCCAAATCAAAGACTATACGTTGTTTCGCGGAAACGGAGAGGCAATGTGCGAGACACTCAAGTTAATGCTATTGGAAGCGGCAGACCTTTGCCAGACAATGCAGGTTTAGGATCTGACGAGGATTTCCCGATAACAGACATATTTTGACTCGTACTAACTCCAAGCTTGATCAGTGTTAAATGTACTGCTGCTTTTGATGGGGGTATTTTCGTCGTTGCCGTATAGATAAAAGGCTAAACCGCTGGTTGGGGTCAACACAATACATGTGACAGCTTTTGTCAAATAACAGCACATCTAATCCGGACAAACGTGCAATGACTCCCGAACAATGTGCGCTTTCCGTCTTGACGAGAGTAAAGAAGATAACAGAGCCCCACGAACGGTGTAATTTGCTTCATTGCACGCCAGACGATGTAGCAGCCTATCGAGCCGGTTGTGATCGACAATGGATCACTGGTATGCCACTGAGGTTTAGACATCGCCATTGCGATCGTTGAACCGAAGTGGGCCTGTCGGTATACTACAGCGACCAATGCGATGGGTATTACTGGCAGGAACCACTCGGTGCATAAGCACCATCCAAACTTGTGCTGCCAACTCTGATGAATACAGCCGAACCTATTTAATAACCATAGCTGAAACGTTGATCGCAGGAACGATAACACATTTACACGATAAGTAATACAGTTGATCGATTCACCATCGCTGATTTTATCATGCAACGTTGAAGGTGATACCATCTATGATAGGGTCAACGCATCGGCCGTGGAACTCATGAGCCGTTGACGATGATCATATCACAAAGAGCGTCAAGATAAAGAGAAAGTTTATTAGGAATCGGGAACCGATAGAAAAATAAACTGTGGTTTGTTGTCGTAGAGAGAATTTGGCGTTATGGTTCATATTCTTGGCCGAGTAAGAAGTACGTAGCACACTTCAGCAGCAGCTGGCATTGTTTGGTTTATCGTGCTTGTGAAAATACCAAGTGGATACCGCACGGAACGGTGCTGGCAGACTGGTAGAACACGCGAACAGACAGGGCTGTTGTTTACAACTGGACAGCGGTCGCTCGCTGGACCAGATAATTCGTGATTTCTCGAGTTCACCGCTGGGCGGCGAGTCGGGGAATTAGCGAGGGCAACCACAACGTCGGAGGCGAAGCGCTGCATACGAGGCACAGACAGTGAGCACGGAAGCGTCGACACCGGGCATCGCATCGATCGGTATGTTACTACGTGCAGATAGGAGTTGCTATTTGTCTCCTCAATTCCCGACACTGGCGGGCAGGGAGCTTGTGCGTTTGGAAACGGGTGGAGCGAGTTTTGTTGCTTGTGATAAATCCCAAAAACAAAATGCGGGGAAATAGATTTGACAGCAGCAGCTCAACATCATGATCAAGCACATGCGCATCGCGGCAACGAGATATCATCAGACTCTCCCCTCGATCATGTAGGGATACGATGGTGCTCATAATCGTGAAAGCGACCATGTCTAGTCGTACTCGGTGGCCTGGGCGATGTGCAGAATGATGTTTCAAGTATGCATGGAAACGTCGGCCGCACGATCATGTAGGGATACGATGGTGCTCGTAATCGTGAAAGCGACCATGTCTAGTCGTACTCGGTGGCCTGGGCGATGTGCAGAATGATGTTTCAAGTATGCATGGAAACGTCGGCCGCACGAAGCACCCCGGGCTGGGACAAGAGCTACGGTGGTAGCGGTAACAACAAATTCATACAGCAGCAGGCGGTTGGTACGTCGTCAACCGAATATTATTGCTGTGGACCCGCAAACAAATGTGTACAGCAACAGGCGTGTCAACTGCATATTACTGCTGTGTGTTATGCCAGGTACCGAATATTTTTGCTGTGGACCCGCAAACGAATGTGTACAGCGGCTGGTTTATGCAGACGGCGGTCGGCTTGGCGGGTGGCTTTGAAAAATTACTGCTGTTGAGTGTCAACCAAATATTCTTGCTGTGATATATGCTTTTGCGGCTTCACGTCACGTTGGGCGCAGACTAAGTCATATAATTTTTAAGTTGACCACAAAAATCGCTCAACATTACTGCTGTTGGGTGAGCCCTGATTTCATATTGTACCTATTATGACGTATTGCAATTGGGTTCATACGTTGCGGCGAGGCGACGAAACATTATTGCAATTGGGTTCATGTGTTCATGCGTTGCGGCAAGGCGGCGAAAAACATTGCACGTTGTGAGATATCGTGAAAAATTCTTGCCGGTACGCATCGCGCGTTCGCGGTGGGGTTGACGTGTACGTGCACGAGAAAAATATAAGGTACCTATTATGATGTATTGCAATTGGGTTCATACGTTGCGGCGAGGCGACGAAACATTATTGCAATTGGGTTAATATGATATGTTCATGCGTTGCGGCAAGGCGGCGCAAAACATTGCACGTTGTAAGATATCGTCCATCCGGAGCAACTGAAAAATTCTTGCCGGTACGCATCGCGCGTTCGCGGTGGGGTTGACGTGTACGTGCACGAGAAAAATATAAGGTGGCATAATGAACAAGTGATTCCCCATGCGGATGGCTGGGTGAGACATGTTCTTCATAGCCAAACGATCGACTCGAGGGGTCTTGAGCGCGAATTCAAGTATATAATATGGCAACATGAATGAATTGCTTCCCACCCGCATTGGTGGGTAAAGAAAACCTTCACAGCCAAACGCTCGAGAGGACTTGAGCGTGGATACTTGTAGATAGTCAACCGCAAGGGCAGAAATTGCGTATTGTTGGGTGAAAGTGAGTGGCATAACTCACAGGTTGCGGCAGGGCGACAAAAGCTAACAGCGCCGAAAGTACGGCTGGGTATAGTGCAACTGAATATTCTGGCTGGTCACCTCTCGCGCGGTCGCGATGGGGCGCAGAATGTTTCAGAATGGTCACATTGTTTTGTCTGCTGACTAGCAGTACGTATATGCTCAATTTGAATTGCTGTGCGGTGTCACTGGATAATCTTGCTGGTACCTCAAACGCGGTTGGCGCAGATTATTCATATGTTCACACTGGGCGCAGAACGTTTCAGAATGATCAAATTGTTCGTCTGCTGAATAGCAGTATGTGCATGCTCAATTTAAATAGCTGTGCAGGCAGTATCACTGGATAATCTTGCTGGTACCTCACACGCGGTTGCGATGGGGCGCAGATTATTATTATGTTCACACTGGGCGCAGAATGTTTTGCGAGGGGCGCAGATTTTTAATATGTTCACACTGGGCGCAGAATGTTTCAGAGTGATCACGTTGTTCGTCTGCTGAATAGCAGTACGTGTATGCTCAATTTAAAAATAGCTGTGTATGCTCGATTTAAAAATAGCTGTGCAGTGTCACTGGATAATCTCGCTGGTACCTCACACGCGGTTGCGATGGGGCACAGATTATTATTATATCCACACTGTAAGATAAAACCATGTCGAACACATTGGACCCCAGAACATTTTACCACGTTCTTGGTGTACCAAACTGAATATATCGTCGGCTCATCGTACACGGACACTTTCAACACAGTAGGAGCCACCGGCAGAACAAGGAACGAACCCGGCACCGGAAACTATTGAACAGTGGTTGGTCCCCAGTAATTGAGTAGGCAACGATACGTGTGCGTTCTTGCTAGTTTCGATATACGGATGTCATGCTTGAGACAACTTCACGTGAAGTTTGACGTCGACGTTGGTAGGACCGCAATGCCGACTCAACTCACAACGGTCCTAATCGAAAGTTTATACTGAAGATCGAACGCTCCCTTCGTAAATGTCTGGCGTACGATATATTGTATGCCCTGTCACGTATTGTCAACCCTAACATTATATCAACGTGCTGACTCCGGGGAAATTGACGACATGAGCACGCACGGCACAGGGGGAGTCACCACGGGTGTATATTGATCACACGTTTGATAGCTAACTGAATAAAAATTGCTGCTAAACGCCCTGGGGGGCACTATGACACTCCCAGCGTTACAATGCGAACCGGGGCGTTTGCGACGTGACCGAGGCATATTATGGAAACCTATTCCTGGAACCGTCTCCCTCAGGCGCGGTATAATTACACCTAACATTTGTTTCACGTTGTGTTTTTCCTGTACGGTGCGGTGCATTGCGGTGCGGTCCGGTGCTTATTTGGCTGAAGCGACCGCAATTGTACGATTTGTCGTTTCATGCATTCGCACCACACCACACTCTACTCGACGTCCACATAAAATATTCATCCGGAAAGCGCCGCACCATATCATTGCAGAAACGACC
The DNA here is from genome assembly GCA_008828725.1 of Saccharina japonica. Lineage (NCBI taxonomy): Eukaryota > Phaeophyceae > Laminariales > Laminariaceae > Saccharina > Saccharina japonica. The sequence goes on from MEHQ01003945.1 coordinate 268,492, forward strand.
ATCGGCCCTAAACGGCACCATTTAACTGAAACATCACTAATAATTGCGCGAGCGTTTTAGCGCCATACGAATGCGCAAGGCTGCGAGTACGCCGCGGCGTGTTGATTAACCGGCTCCTACCCATCCGGGGCGCATCCTTCGTTTTGAAACCTTACGGTACTGAGTCTAGCTGCACCCATCGTGCGGTCACCGCAGCGCAGCGCACCGCACCGCATCGTATTCGAGAAAGGTACCGAAATTCGCGGCGCACCGCAAGCCAGTGCAGCACACGCGCGTTCTCCTGTACGGGCATACTCCTTAGTATGGTACCCAATTTCTCTGTGAGATCCCACATGGATAAAATAGTAGTGTAGGCACACCACACCCAAGCCTGATATTTCGTGGGAGGTGTAGGCTCAACCGGGCGGACAATTCGATGCCCTACCAAATTTCATATACCAATGCTAACCAGAACTATTGTGCAGGTCCAGTGGGATGCATATCATGATGGGTAGTTCCACCATACAGGGTCTACGCGCGTTGCAAAAGTTTCTGAAAAAATCATCTACAGTATAGTGTACAGTATAGTTTATATAACATAGCAGTGCAGTGTATAGTGCATCGTATATACAGTGTATATCCCTATAGTAGCACACCCCTACATCCTGCGACTAGAACATATCACCGTGGTTCGGTACTGCACCGTAAAAGGCCCTTGAACAAAGGTATGTATCTCTCCTACTCGTACCAGTATATATTTTATATTTTCGACTTATTTATACATTTTGGCTGCGTATTCTGTGACCGTGGTGAATCGAAATACGGACGACGTGCCACCTGAGTGAATTAGAGCGACCACTAGTAGGGTTCGACCGCGCTACTTCATAAAAAAAACAACGCCACCTCTACGCGGAGGCGGGATATTGACTCGTCGGTGCATATTGATTGACCACCCCCCGGCCATTCACGGAGGCTTTGCCGCGTTCACTCCACGGTAGAGGTGAGGTAAAGGAAGTATGGTTAGGACAACGAACAACGACTAATTTTCGACCCCAGTCAAGTGGTCAGCCGATAGTTCCAAGCGCACAAGTGTAGGTAAGACCAGGTACCTCGGGCAGAATGCCTCAACTAACCCAATACCTTATTTAAGTGACCGGCGAAAGTGCACAAGAACATTAGAGTACAATGAAGCTTCAGCCAATTAAAACATCATCGTGGAGACGCGGTTCGACCAGTTAGAATGCTAAGCTACTGGGCCATAACAAAGCACGCGAGATCATGCTGTTTAAACATGCCCAAAACGCCAAAGCATCGAAGCCCCTGAGAAACGATTGAGACGATCTCACCGGACCAGCAAAACAAGTAAACAAGAGTAGTGTATGCGTTCGTAGCCGTTCGTGGCCTGGATGGCCACCGCGCTGAGTACGTATTCAGCACCGGGGTCGCTGTCTCTGTGGTGACACCCCTCTGCTTCGAAGCAGGAGGCCTCGACTAACACAATACTTACTTTTAGTGATCGGTACAAGTGCACAGGAATACTGAAGTGTTTGGTTAGTCGATTCGAATTATTCGTGGAGGATAGTAAACTCGGAGTTTCAATTGAAAGACGCACCGCCACCATCACGACCATGCCCACAAGCACGACCACTACTACAAACATGCAAGAGGTTGTGTAGGTCAACGATGGGTTTCATATCTTCGCAGCGGTGTTTACTGTTACCCCATCTGTAAACAGGTCTATTTCATCGTGTTCAATTGCTTTACGAGCTTGATACTATGTCGTAAATCCCAATAATTGTATCTATACTCGGTACGTTTTCCGTGTTTTCGGCACGTGGTTCGCACTTAGAGTTTAGCACAGGGCGTTTAGCACGGATACTAAGCTTTTTGCTTACTCAAGTCAGCGCCCCATAGGCGTGTATAGTTGGGCGGGGCTTTATCAGCATCGTTTCGGGATACGCGGAACGTAAGAGCAGCAGCCCGTATCTATATAGCGAAACGACACGATGAGCTGTTGAAGAGTTATGACAAACATGTCCAGCGTGAATCTATAGCGGGTTAATGGTGTACTGCAACATATGGTGCTAATGCTGATTGCTACATGTATAATGACGCATGGAAGAGAAATGACAAATTACGTCCTATTTGAACCAACGGAATACAAAATGTGTTGTGCTTGGAGTAGCAATGTTCAGCCAGCGGGTTCACCAAGAATGTATGAGGACTAACGCCGAGATCGGCGTGTCACTGGAGCCACGAAACGTGACGCAAGACCTATGCGCGCTATCCCCGTGCAAAAACGGCCATAAGGCTTGCTACATTCTGCAGTAGAACGAAGTGCACCACCCTGGCGTTTGCGTCCACGCCTTCCATAGCTGCCACGAAGTTGATCGCGCCAAATTATGATATTTGGGCCAACTCGGCTCGAGGAATCGGCGGCAATACACACACCTCACCGTCGTATACGCTGAAGACATAGGGGTCCGAGAGCACAAGAGAAATGATGCAACGTACAGACATAACAGGTAATCGTTCGCGTGCAGGTGTTTTGCTCCTGGGATTCGCCATGCGTCCATGTGCCCTGACATAATAGATAATCGTTCGCGTGCAAGAGGTTTGCTCATGGGACTTGCTATGCGTCCTTGTGCGCTGACAGCAATCTCGAAAGTCAAACGAGACTGTGATGGGCGACCAACATATAGGATCGATCGTAGGCGCCGGATGTTGTGGTGGATGGTGCTACTTATGACGAGAGTGGTCAATCGGCCTTTCCTTGTCGTTTTTCCGCCAGGTGTGCCGCCCGCTACTCGTTATGCCTTGTGTTAACACAGGCGGCGCAGAAGGGCTCAGGGAAAAAAATGCCCATCTTCCAGTCTCCGTCTTGGGTTTGTCAAACAATACCAAGGGGCTGGTCTCGTCTGCGCTACTGTAGAATTTCTCCTCCAGTATTAATGTATCATTACTTTAACATACCAGGTATGCACATCAACATATCGAGCATAAACGTGACCCCCCCAGTGGCAGATATATATATATATATATATAATTTATGCAGTCGTAGCCTTATTCAGATTAGACGAAGAGGGTGCTGATAGAATGAAACCTAATAAAGCGACACCTCTCGTCTGCGTAAATAATGGTTGACGTTCGCTCTGGGTTTGGTATTTCCCGCATTGTTTGTTTTTGGGGCTTAAACATTAAATAGTTTTTTACTGTGAGAGTGGACACGTAACATTAGGTTCAACGCGACAATGCGGAGGCCTTCCACATAGCTTCGGAACACCTAACATCAGGTTGAACTTACGGCTAGGACGATGTGGACCACGTGATTCTTCAATCACTAGTACTCTTTGGTAGGGCCGACCGATGACCTTAGGGCTGTTCATCCATCTACTGCGCTTTGCGGACGGTTCATGTTTGGGTTAGTTCCGACCCTAAAACATAAAAAAAACATTGTTAATATATGCATTGCGATCCTTATACCGGATGCAGTTGAGCGGTTTAATAGGCATACGGAGGTTTGACGATGCTGCAGATAAAGCACGTGCACTTATGTTTTCAACCGCTACACATGCCGTGTCCTCTCCGTCCCCCATTTTGAGCAGTCTATGGCACAAAAATAGCTCCAGTCTTCAGGTACTCGAGGCCTACAGAAACGGTGTACAACTATCGGCCGACTTGTTGATGCTGACCCCGCGACAGGAGATGGAAGACCATTGCTCACTTCCCGTATCTGAGGGCTACCAGCAGGTTCATACAATGACCGAACATCAACCAATCTGTGTTTTTTCTTCTCCGCCTTCCACTACCGCCACACACTTCTCACAGGGATTTCAAGCAACCAGTACATACTCACGGCTGGAATCCAACGTCAAACTAACCCTCTATGTACCAAGAGCCAATGGCAAGAGGGCATACGATAAAGTGGTTCACACCTCGTTGCATTGAGCATCATTATACGTAAACAGTCTGCTTGCAGTGTATTCGTCGAGGGACTGACACTGTGTCTTTTTGTCCTGGCAGCATATACAACGTAGATATAATGCTCCGGGGCATTGTGATTTACTGTGGTTTTAGCCGTGGGTGCAAGTGATGTGGTGGCGGTTGGTGTGAATCACAGTCGCGACCCATCGTTCTACATTGGTTCCATCTTAGTGTTTTTCCCAATATGTTTTCATGTCCTTACTGAATTCCGTGACGCGACTTAACGCCCAAAATCAAGCTATTTTCATCCTGCATTTTGTTTTTTCCCCATCCCATTTATTATCTTCGCACTTCTGTCTTCTCCCTGCCTAGCCGTAATTCAGATCCGGGGTCACGAAGTAGGCTCCTCTCCCTTCTCCCTCACTACGGTTCTTGCCTTGATTTTTATCACGCAGAGGGTTCAGCGTTCCCAACGCTCGTCGATCTTCATCGAATTTTGCTAACTCACGCTCTCGCTTTTCCGCTAGTCAAGGTATGTTTATGCGAGACAACGTCCCTAGGAGCATGCACCCGGGGGGGCTCAAACTCACGATCTTCACTACTCACAGGCTTCGTGGTTATCACTACTGTACCTGCTAGCCCACCGGGGCGATGCAGTGCTTCGGTGTATTTTAACTACATACCACGACGACGTTGCTCTCCTTCAATAACACACTACCAGATATTGGGGTAGTCATTTGCACCTCACCACAAGCACTGCAGGTGGGACCCCGTTTCTCACCTCCATTGCTGACAGCCGAGTTGTGTGTGAACATGGCATTACCACCGATATCCAACTCCGAGTTATCTGCGTAAACGGCACCTGCAGGTTCAATAAAGGGAAACAGCGGGTTTTCGTTCGTGTGAGGTCTACATTGATAACGACGTCAGCGGTGCACGACCGGGCTCACAGTGACGTAGAGCCTCTGTATGGATGCGTTGAAGAGACAATGAGCTTCCGCCGATCGGAAAACAACGTTGAAGACTCAAACTTACGATATCTTCACGAAACGAGCGACCGAACACTGCATCGAGCATATTAATTTGCTGACCGATCGCCACGTGCAAGTTATAAAGGGTATCTGCATGCCTGGCGAGTAACATATTCTAAAACCGGCGGTTGACTACATCATGGTTTGGTTTTGGGGTATGGTAGAAACAGCTGAGGAACGGTTTATCCGGACCATTGCGCGTTCACGAGCATTCGAGCAGGCAATATCACGGAAACCAGGTTTGTCACAAGAGAGGATGGTCTAACTATACGTAGCGCACCAGATATTTGTCACTACGGTAATTAAACCGATTTTGGTGAATGTTCGGATTCCTTAACGAACCTATGCTGCTAAATCGGGCTCTGCCTCGTGTACTTCGAGGTATTGATATTATCTCATATAGGGAATCTGGAATACGCCCAAGGGAGACAATACCAGGTGGAAATCAGGTAACGTACGGATAGAGGAGGAAACTACACCAGTTAGTTGAAGTCGACCCGTTCTTCAGTCGATATGAACACAGTACGGCAAGCACCGTGCTTGGAGCACCCGGGTAAATCGTTACCCGAGTAGGCACTTGGTGCTTCCAAACGATTTGGTGGTAGAAAACAATTATAATTCGCCCACAGGAGGTAAGCTCCACATAGATTGAATATTTTGAAGAGATAGAGCTAGACATAGAGATAAAATACGGCCTGCTGCTACAGCGGGGCGGCCGCGCTTTTAAGTCCTACAAGTTCAGCCGATGATAACCACTTGACCGGGAAACCACCTTATCTTACTCCCGGTATAAGTCTTTGACCCGTTTGCCTTCGTGATACGAAGACCGTCATATCCTTAGTTTCTTCGTGACTCGTCCCACGGTAGTTACGGGTTGCCGTTTTTGCCTTCTTAGGCGATATTAAGTGGTGGACACTTAGTAATAGTACACTCCTCAAGCACTTACCGGCTATACTACTTTTTGTAGTACCCTAATTTTCCTTCTACATTTGTTTTGGAACTAGAGCATAGAAGGCTTGGTCGGGCTTCGCGAAATACAATTTTTTGGGAGTGATGCTTCAGGTGTATGACTTACTAATGAGTTACTAATAGTACTGTAGTATTCTTGTACGCTTTCAACGATCATTTAAAGTAAGTATTGGATTAGTTGAGGCCTCCTGCCCCGAAGCAGGAGGGCCTCGCCCGGGATAAATCACCCCCGTGCTGAGTGCATACTCAGCGCGGTGGCGATCCCGGCCGTTGAAAACTACAAACGCAGAAACTACTGTTAAGTACCTGTCAGCTGGGCGGGTGGGATGGTCAGAATTGTTTATCAAAAGCCTCGATGGTTTGGCTTTTGGTCGTCTTTGAAGAGAATGATCTCGTGTGCTACACCATGACCCAGTAGTTTCGGTTTCTAAAAGTGGAACCACATCCCTACGATCACGTAGTTCCAGTTGGTTGACTCCCGATTTTACTGTAGTATTCTTGTACGCTTTCAACGATCATTTAAAGTAAGTATTGGATTAGTTGAGGCCTCCTGCCCCAGCCAGTGGTCCTACCCATACTTCCTTGGGCTCTTGAACTATCCGTTGACCATTTGGCTGGGGTTAGATAACTATTTCCTGTCCAGTGTATAACCCAAACTTACAGTACAACTTCTCTACCGTGGAGTGTACGCGGAAAAGCCTTCATGAAAGGCTGGGCAGTGGTAAGTCGATGACTGCCGCGGAGTCAATGTCCCGCCGCCGTCTGGAAGCATCGGTCGTGTTTTAGATATATAGGACACCACCGTCAAGACCTACTCGTGGTCGCCCTTATACACTTCCATGACACTTCGTCCGTCTTCAAGCTCCTGATCCTCATGATATCGGCTACAGCCGTACCCGCTACAGATCTACCCGTGTAACGAAATTTGAACGGCCCAAACACCGAGCCCCGCTGGAACGGGCGTCTAAGCGCCACATCGGGTCGGTAACAGAGACAATCGTGTCAACTGTCAGGCGTAGACGATCTACAGTAAATCTTATGCATCACAGAAACGCGAGTTTGTGATTTTGCTGTCGTTTGATTTAGCACGACGGTGTCAAAGGAAATGTGACCGGCGTCAATCGTCTGTACGCGGGGTGGCTATGTAGGGCCTATCACTCATCCCACGGAAAGGGCTTGACTAGATTATAGTATAGGCGCCGTATGGTGTGACCGGTTCAGCTTCTCAAGCGAGTAACCACCGGTTAGAAGAAGGACCGGTTTCCACACTGGAATCAAGTCAAGTTCCCCCACAAGATCCAAAGAATGGTCCTCTATCTGGGGCCAAGTAACTGAGCCCCAGATACACCGATGATTTATTTGTCCGTCTCGTGAACTGTCCCGGCAGGGCGGGGGGGGGGTGTACTTCATTTCCATGCATGGCCGTAGTCGTCTGACCCTAGACCCTCGCATCCCTACAACGCCGGGACGGAGCATGTCGGGTTTTCACCGACCAGGGAGGGGGGGCGCGAGAAGCCGCATATCGATCCATGAAATAAACTACACATAGTCGAGGGCCGTCTCGTCAACGCGTATATTTTCCCTCTCTTGATACGAGACGTCAGCAAATTAAAAACGTATTGCAATTGAAAGGACTGCATACGGTCAATCATCTGTCTGTCTTGTGCGACAGGTATTATTTTGATATTAAAAAATAGAACTAATATTAATATAGCAGGGGTCCCCCAATAAGGCGGTGGTGTGGCAGAGCAATATGACCGCCTTATCTAGGGAAGCCGCCTTATTCATTCCAGGTTATGAGTGCCATTCCCCAGTCGCGCCAAGCGATTTTGACCGCCTTATATCGGGATACCGCCTTACTCGAACCGGCTTATTGGGGAATCCCCACTGTAGTCAGATTTACCAGAGATTTGTACAGTCAGTACCCTACCAGCGGTTATACGTGGTATCATAGTATATATGTTTTATTTACTGTAACCGCCTCTAGCCCTTCGTTTATAACTATCTTTGTTCATTTGTGCACGATTAGCTGGCCCCTGGAAGGCTCCGAGGGTCGAAGCGGCTATTAATACATACGTACCGCTGGTGTCCCAGTAATTCTTGACATAAGGTACGTAGTCAGACTACAATAGTCGTTGTCAGCTGTTAAGTGGTAGTGTTCACATCCACGCATCTCCACAACAAACAAACAAATCCACAAAAACCAACCACAACCAAATAAACCAAGCCACCGTCCGTGGTCAAGGGACAAGCTTCCATGCTAGAAAATATACATATAAACAGTACGATCATATTTACCAGGCACGTCTCGTATAGAATACGTACAAATGATACCCCGGTATGCGTAATTACTAGGTTCCGCCGTCGTCGTCGCTGTCGCGTAGAAGTCGTCTTGGAGAGGTCCCGGAGCGATGGTCCCTTGTAGCCGTCGTTACGGTCGACGTAACCGAGCACAGTTCTTTCTTATGATTAGCAAGGAGAATGCTACCGTCGTGGTACACGACGGGTCTATTATAGTTCTGGCACCGTGGGGGGCTCACCGAGCCTCACCCCAATCGGGCATTAAGGATGGAGGAGCATCGAGTCAGCTTGAGGGGAGAGGTCTACGCTTAGCGGACCTCTAACGCCCTCAGATCCGGTCTGGCCGGATCTTTGGTGCTTGACTTTGTGATGTCTCCGTCCATGCGTACGTGTTCTGAGATCTACGATAGATACGTCTAACCCTCACCGTCACACAGCCTCCCCCTTTATTCGCCGCAACTTCATCTTTGTAAAATATTTCGTTGTGGCGTCATCGGGACGATGAATATAGTGATGGTACAGGGTTGTCGATTTGGATCACTGCGATTTTATCAGCAGCGGACCAGTTGCAAACAAGTACGTTGTTGTTGTTGTTGTCTTCACATTAAACCCGTTCTTTCTACTCAACCACATCAGTACACCCAGTGCCTGTCCTGATTCCCAATCCTAGAGAGATGCAAATTCTGTGGTCACAGACTGTGAAACAGAGAAAAACCAAAACAAAATAAACGCATATTAATGGGTAAAGCAAGTGAGATGCGTAACGTATCGGGTACGAGAACACAGCGACACGAGCCGAACCAAAAAATAAGAACAAAAAAGACAAAATAAAACAAGTTCTGAAATGAAACAGAATACAAATGACGCAGGGAGACAGAAGCGCCAGAAGCGCCAGAAGCGCCCCTAGACGAAAAGCACACGTGCCCAAGAGGAACAGATAACTGCTGCACGAGCGAGGCAACACGAAAAAAGAGAGAGACACCGGCATAGGGTGGAAACAAAGGGAGAAACAAGGCAAAAAAAGCAAGAAAGAAGACACGAGAGAGGAAAAGAGAAAAATAGTTCTCAAGGCGATGGTAACAACAAGTTCCCGTCTCTGCTATAAAAACTGATACGGGGACCATGTCACACCTTCTGCCATCTCATTCCCACTCTAAAAACAAAACGGTGTCAAGAGTCGATACTACCTCTGCCGCGCCCCCCCCAGTAACACATCAACGGAAACAAATAATAGAATTCAAGGACTAGTCGAGCCGATATCTGGCCACACGATCTACCATTTCGTTTCTGCATTCGTCGACAGCTGTATCAGTACGGCCGCCCCCCCCCCCCCCCCCCCCTCTCCTGGTCGCCTCTCTTGACGTCCTCAGCTGTATGCCGTAGCCAGCTCCTCTTCCTTCGGCCCTGTGCCACCTCGCCATGAAATGGTCCGCCGCCTCGCCAACCCCCCGATACCACACCCCCCTCTTTTTTGCCGCCCTCGGCCATAGTAACGTCTCTGCTCCGACGAGTAAAGGGGAGCTTTCTGTGGAGCCCTCTGTCGCTCGAAAAACCCTGAGGTCATCTGCTAGACATTGTGCCCAGTTCTTTTCTGGTCGGCCAGGCCCCGGGTTCGTCCCACCGGCGATCGTCCCAAACATCACCCGCCTGGTCAGCCGCTCATTGGTCGTGCGCTGTACGCCCCCCGCAAAGAGGAGGCGTCGTTTGCGGATGGTCGTCTCAACGCTCTCGCATTGTGCCTTCTTGAGAGCCTTGGCGTACGACATGAGATGGTCGGTGCGTTGTCGGCGCTGGAAACCAATGAGCCGTAGGAGGAATTTGTGGTGTGCCGTTCGGAGCTCAGCGAAGTGCTCCTGGCCAAGGGTCCACGTCACACACCCGTACAGCAGTGTCTCCATCACCTCGGCCTTTAGCATGCGCACCTTTAGAGTGAACGGGGCATCCTCCATATCGTACAGCTCCCGCTTGAACCGATTGTAGCATGCCCATGCGAGTCGGATGCGTCGTTTGATCTCTGGCATAATGTCCGCGTTTGCGACGATAAGACCGCCAAGGTACACAAACTGCGTTGTCTGTTTATACCTCTGGCCCGCTGCTTCGATGACGAGCGGTGAGGTCCGGAGTGCCTGGTTTGGTGTCCGTAGTAGCATAGTCTCCGTTTTCTTTTCGGATACGGTGAGACCAGCTGCTTCGAAAACGGTCACAATAACGGTCATCATCTTCGCAAGCCCTTCCGCCGATTTAGACACAACGCCTGCATCGTCGGCGTACAGCATACCCCATATTGCTCTCCGTACACGTGCTAGTGGGTCCTCCCTCACTCCGTCCGCCCCGAGGTCCTCCTCGAGGTGAACCAGGTCCCTCAAGATGTCTGGGTCCTCACTGAAGCCGTATCAGTACGCCGTGTATCACAGCAGCGAAGGAGACATTGAACAAGAAGCGGTGACAGCACACATCCTTGCCGCAGTCCCTGAGTGACATCGAACCATTCAGAGTGCTCACCGTCATCCGTACGCACGCGAGCTCGCATGCCTTCGTGGAATTGGCGGATAACCGTCAACATCTTCTCTGGTATGCCGAAGCGTGCGAGCACCACCCACAACAACTCTCGGTCGACGGAGTCATAAGCCTTCTGAAGGTCAATGAAGCACATATACAGCGGGATTTGTTTGGCTCGTCCGAGTTCTTGCAGTCGACGCACGACGAATAGCATGTCGACTGTTGATCGTGCTGGGCGAAAGCCGCACTGTTCCTCGGGGAGTATCCCTTCGGCCTCGCAGTAATTGCTGAGACGTGACGCGACCATTTTCAGCAATACTTTGCCTGAATGGGCAACAAGCGAAATCCCTCGGTAGTTGTTGCAATCGGATCGATCCTTCTTTTTATGAAGGACCTTAATGGTCGCATCTTTCCATTGCTGGGGGACGTCACCCGTTCTCCACACATTGACAAGCAAGTTGTGCAGGTACCGGATGAATTCGGGGTGGTCCAGTTTCAGCAACTCGGCCGGAAGGGAATCTGGTCCACCGCTTTCCAGTTTGGCATACCCCGGACTACCGCGGCCATGTCATCCATGGTCGGTTCATCTCCAAGCGATGGTGCCACGGTCGTTGTGGAAATAGGGCGCTGATGGTTGGGTCAAGATTAGGCGATTTCGCGGTCAGAAGAGTGCCGAAAAACCCCGCCCAACGTTCAAGAAGCGCACTTGTCCCTTAGTAGCGTGCCATCCTCGTCCATGATGAACTGTTCGCTTCTCGCTTTTCGACCGTCCAACCCCACCGTGCCCTTCAGGTGCTTGTAGAACCCCGTTGTCGTTGGCAGCCAGAGTCTCTCTGTTTCAGCGATGATACTTTTCGAAGTAGGCATGTAATCCTGCGTCAATCACCCCCTCGCAGATTCGCGCACGCCGTCCTCAGCGTCTTCCACGCAGTTTTGTCCTTCTGAATACGCATGGATCGTCGGGCATCATCCCTCGCATCCCATGCTATTTTGAAGGCGGCTGCGGTTTGAGCGTTCTCGCACCACCCGAGTTTGTGTGTGCGACGTGGCGGGGGTGGTACCTCTTTCGCTACTGCATCAAGAATTATGTCGGCAAATGATTCGGCCATTTCAGATATGCTGTTCGGTTGCGACAACTAAATGTTCAAAAGCGTCGGGTGCCTGGGATCGGGCATTAAGGATGGAGGAGCATCGAGTCAGCTTGAGGGGAGAGGTCTACGCTTAGCGGGTCTCTAACGCCCTCAGATCCGGTCTGACCGGATCTTTGGTGCTTGACTTTGTGATGTTTCCGTCCATGCGTACGTGTTCTGAGATCTACGATAGATACGTCTAACCCTCACCGTCACATATGTACATATTGATAATTCATTGCGCTACGTACGCCTCTATAGGTCGCCGGTCTGCAGATACATTATTGCATCGAATCTACATGCGTATTATGCATACCGTTACATCACGTATGCACGAGCACAAGAAGAGCTATTTATCGATTAATACTACCAGGTAGTACTTAATAGTGAAAAAGAAAAGACGTACATAGAGCAGTACGTGTGCTATATCGCAGGTAGGTGCCGCACCAGTAGAGATGATTGAGTGCGCCTCGCACCCACCCCAGAGACCGTGTCGTTCGAGACGAGGGGGGCGTCAATCTCGTCTTGTATGATCGAGTATTTCGGCAACCTCCGTTTCTCTTCTGCTTGAGGTCAGGTGAAACGGGCAAGTAGCAAGATGCGTACTGCCTTACAAAGTACATGTATATCTTATCAGATAATACGTAATATATTACATATTACACTATGCTCCAGCCTATATTATGCTCGTCTGCGTAACATTGTCGGCCAAGCATCACTTCGTTCTACAGCAGTACTGAACCAATTCACTTCACCAAAGCCGCGTCGACTCCGAATCCGCCATGGGCTGCAGACGCGGGTGATCGCTGTCTTCGACGACCGAGTGCTTCGAGGGTCGTCGGCGTCTCCTTCCATTATGCTCAGAATTGTTTATCAAATGCCTCGATGGTTTCGCTTTTGGTCGCCTTTGAAGAGAATGATCTCGTGTGCTACACCATGACCCAGTAGTTTCGGTTTCTAAAAGTGGAACCACATCCCTACGATCACGTAGTTCCATTTGGTTGACTCCCGATTTTACTGAAGTCCTCATATGAGGATAGTACCCCCGCCCCTATAAGGTGCCATTTCTCTCTCAGCGACAACAACACCCTGTTTTGCGCCCGATTGAGAGTGAGTTACAGAGCCGCTCGCTCCAGTGACGTAAACGTGGTAATAAAAATAAAGGCATCACACCCCCTCTACCGTAGCAGCAGTCGAACATGTAGGGGGGGAGATCGGTGTTGTGCACTTGAAATTATCGTCGATTTGGCCCTCGACCCAAATCCATTGGTGTTGGTGCCAATCGCAATGCACGTATGATAAATTATTGGACAAACGGTCGAGGGCAAGGTTTGCACAAAGGTATACAGTACATATTAATTTGCAAGGCCGACCGGCAACCGAAATATCTCAAAGCCACAACATTGGATACTTGAACGAAGTATATCTCTTACCAAACTGGGCGCAACGATAAGGTTTCGCAGTCATGAAACGACAGGCAGTGATGCGTGTCAGTTTTCGGTAGTTCATGAATGCCACGTCCAGAAAATGAACGTCGCCCATATTCAGACCTCTGTGCTCTACTGCAGTAATGTATACCGTTTGCGACCTTACGCCAAGGGAACAGCCCGACGGAGCAATTATGAAAATAACTATTAATAGCGTAATCACATGTTTGTGTTACTTACAAGAGGCGATCTGTGTGTGTCTTTATTATAGCACCAACACAAGCGCAACCAATCCATATTTATCGCTTCCTCTCGTGTCCACTCGAACAAATACGACAGCCAATAATATTACACGACACGAACGAACGCGATCCCTGGTGGCTGCTCAGTAACAAGTATATAGGGCAAACATCTGCTACTTCGATCGTATCATGTATCGGTAGAATACATTCCATGGAGCAAGCGATCTACAGACGCCGACATGTCTAGACGATAGCATTTATTTGCTGTAGGTTGCGTGTTGTGTACTGTCTAGTAAAGCCATTCATTTGTGTGGAAGGGCTTTTATCGTGCCACTTTTGTTTGGTCGAAGAGGCGCAAGGCTAACCGTGTTTGACGAAAACACAACTATTGTCTTAGGTTACGTTTATACCACAGGAAACCACCCCTGGTGTTGAAAACGAACAAAAAAGGGGAAAAAAACAGATTTATGACCTCAGTACGTCACTGTAGATACCACCCCCCTGGGCTGGTACGGGCCCCGAACGATGTTAATAAAAGTGCATCGGCTACGAGTAAAAACAGGTACTCCTGGTCGGTTTGGGGCCAAAAACAGGTACATACCAAAATCAAGTTTAAAACGCACCCCACGAACCTGCCATTCCTTGCAACGAAAAACAGTTGTTTTTGCACGCGAATGGCGAGCGCCAGCCCCCTCTTCAACAGTTTTGGGGTTTGAGTAATGATATTACTGTAATTGTGTACCAGGTATAGGCCTATTAATAGTACATACTTGGGATGTTTATTTGGGTGTATGTTCTCATATACCAGGTATCTGCTACGCATGTTCGAGTATAAATGTGAGGGAATGTTTTTAGTTGTGAACTGTTGTGATTGCAACGATTATACGAAAGGCACGAGTGAGTATCTGGAATCAACATCAGTAACAACTGCAGTTGTTATGGCTGGGGCATAATATTGCCAAGGACCTTTTGTCAAGTAGCATAATCAGACACGCCGTATGTGGAAGATACCTCATACCTACTTGAAGGCCGTGTATCAGGAACCGCTTCGCGGCGGCCACACAAAGCTCCGGCGTCGAACGATAGACCAAGACCACCTTGATTTCAGGACTGCCGTCGGTGGCCATGGTGCTGCTGCTGTATAGCTCTTATCCGTATGTAGAACTAGCTATAAACTCGATTGGGCTGATCGGTGTTACTTGCCAGGTTAATTGCCCTGTGACTACCCCCCTTCTTTTTTTTGTCGCTTTCAAGATTTTTTTCATTTTTTCGTGCTCGCCCGGTACGAACGCCTGCAGCTGTATTCATCCTTCTCAGCTTGCAACACCCCTGGTATTCCAAGTCAACCACAATCCTGAAGGGGAGCTTTCAATCTCGTATTATTTCGGCGGAGGTGTCCAGGCAGATAGATATGTGTGTCGCTCGAGTGGCGTGTGGTGCGAGGTGCGAAGGGAGGAGGGGGTATCCGCGTAAGTCGGCGTTTGTATAGGGGGCATAGGGTGGAACTATGAAGGGCCTCTGATTGGCTTAAAAACGACAAAAAACGGCGAACGTCAAGCAGAGTAGACAAAATCAGGCAGACCTGGGTTTAAAGAGGCAAAAACAGGCACAACGAGTTTTGGACCAATGGCAGGGCACATGGAGTGCATTTTTGACTTGCTATTAAGTATGTACCTGTTTTTGCCCGCAAACGGACCAGGTATACCTTTGTTTGGCCGCTGCCCTTAATAAAATATCCACGGGCAAATTCCGCCACCGGTACGCCCCTATAAACAATGCAAAACGACACTTGTGCCCGCCATCCACATCAAGTGGTTTTTGCCATTGCACATCACATGCAGCATTCAAATAGTGGCACCAGTCTTTCCGGCGGTGAGGCTGCATCTGGATTATGAAGCAAGTACCGGCTGGTGGTTGGCTTGCCCCGATTTGAAACTGGAGTTACTACCGGTATCATCGTCGGTATGCGTTATACGTGTGAGCACAATAAAAATACCAATACCCTTTCAGGTCAAGTGGTATACATACACGCGTACATATCACGGTAGATGGTAGTACCACCAATAACGAACGACCTAATGTACACAACAGGGGCCCTGTCTGCAGGACCCTTGAACAATACATACATACCTGGTATTACGGAAATGTCTCAACGGGGAGCGCTGCATCTAATCCTATATAAACGCCTATGCTCAAGGGTGTTCAAAGATAGCATCTAACTCAAATTGTGAGGCTTGGGCAGCTTTCATAGCTTTGGTCGCTGCCAGGCCTATGTTGAAATACTGCACATGGATATCATCCCCCCTCGCTATTTCGCAGTCAAGGCCTACTGTACGTATTAGTTCGGACATTTCTAAGCGATTATATTAATAGTCCTGGTTCGCGCTGCCCCCCCCTCGTAAAAACAAACCCTCCGCTACCTAGGTGAGGTTGCCAAGCGTACCAATATCCACCCATCATACATGTATGTTACGTCACAACAGGACCCACCCAACGGCGGCAAAAAACTCAATACAGGAATAGTACATGTCAAATATTACCGGAGTACGTTAGATACGTCGCAAACAGCGGTGGTGCACCAGTAGTAGTGGGTTGCGGGGGGCTATACTGTAGCAGTGACGACGATGCTTAAAGCTGCGTCGGTAACAGTGGCGTCAGCACCGCGGACACAAGTAGTGGCAAGGGCTGTAGCTGCAGCAGCGCTACAAGGGCAACGGTGGTATAGCTGCTACAGCGGAGTACTGATAGTGACGTTGTTACCGAAGCGGTAGAGTTGATACCTAAAGCATATCCGGAACTACAGCCGTTGTAGCCAATACGACACACTGAGAGTAGTTGCGATACGAATTGGTGACGGTTAAAACGGTATCAGTAACACTAGCGATGGCAGACGCGATACATGCAGTAGCGGTAGCGTCCCTGAAGCCGCTGTCGACACTAGCGTTGATAGCATCGATAGCGACGGTAATGTCAGCAAACGTACCCACACAGGTTTAGCGCTATCCCGACCACTCGTTTAACGCAGTATCTTCGGTAACGTTGTACATATACATTTTGTGTGCAGAGAAGAGCCGTACGTTCGGGCATGATAGTCGCGCTAGACGCGTTCTGTGGATTGGGTAACACCCAAACATTCTGACGCAGCAAACTCGAGAAGCTCCCTACCTCTCGAAACCGTGACTTAGAGACTAACAATAGGAATAACTTGATAATCGCAGGCCTACACGCTCGGTGTTCAATGAATAATACTTCGTATTTGCATGACCCAAATAAATGTGATAACTGGTGGTGGCTCCACATATCAGGCGATTATTGGCATGACCACGGCTTAGAATGCTTTACATTAGTCAACATTACGATAGGGCACGCTTCACGAACCTGCGAAGCCTTTGACGAAAGAAAGCTGTAGGAGGTTTCGTTATTTTCGCGCGGAGTTTATAGCGCGTTCGCCTGAATAGGTTAGGATTGATAAACGGTGCTGAGCCGTTGTGAGTTATGTTTATGAAGTACAGCAGTTGTGTCTTATTGTGTGGGGCATATTTCGTTGCTGGGTTTGGGGTCAGATGCACTTGTTAGTTTTCCACGCAGACTGTTTGCACCTCGGCTCAGCCATAGTTGTTTCGTTTTAACTGGTACCATCAACTGATCAAGGGGAACAGACACAATCTGAAACAGGAGAAGAGTCTTCCACAGTGTGGACGAAAAACGTTATGAGAATTTTCCCTATAAAAAAGGCGGGAAAACAAAACAGGACTTTTGTCTGCTCTCCTGATACCATCCAAGCCTTTTCCCACACGATTATGATCCCATTTGGCACCCTGCTCCCGCCCACAAGGTGCAGAAATATAATTGGCCCTCCGCAGAACCCGTCGGAGGCTGTGAACGCGAATCGCGAACCGTAAACGGTCAACATTCCCCAAATTCGTAGAATGGTCAAAAAATAAATAAAAACGTCGTCGCAGCCACCGTGCACTAGGACATAGCACCATATATAGGGAGCTGGACACCGTGGACCGCGCAGCTATATAGCACCCTTCCCATCCCCCACCTCCTCCACATTTTGTTTCGGCTACCTGTATATATATAAAAAGCCAGAGAATATTCCGAGAAAAGTCGTCCTTTACAATGTGGAGTACCCAACTCATGTGAAAAGGGGGCCATCCCCGTTTTGTAAGCGAGCATATAAGTATCTTCGTATTTCCCGTGAAATATTTACGTTTATGTTAAACACCGTATTAAACTACTACTGTAGTACAATGAGTCCACTAGTTGTGGGTGAGCGAAGGTCTACACAGCCTCCACGCATACCTACAATCATATTTTATCTGAGAGGGGTTTGGTTGTAGTTATCCAGGTTTGCAAGTCGAGGGGCGAGATATCGGGTACGGCGAGTAGAAATTAGCACCGTGATCGAGTACATTTGAGATTTCGGTCGAAAACAAAACGCTTTGGTTGCTTGCCCGTTAAATGTTTTGGCGGTAGGTGAGACTGGTTCCTCGAGATATTTAGCGCACTCGAGGAGTGGAGAGAAATCGTCAACACAGCCAGCAGAAAAAGTCGTGCAGAACGGGTTGGACAATGGTTTCGAGTGCAGTTGTTCCTGCTGTAAATGACGGCATCAGCACGGAAGACTGTTTCACTGTTGCTGATGCCGATATTTCAAATGGACGGACGAGAGCGTCAGAAACTACAGTTGTGGCAAAGGGTTGCTATACACCACTTTTCTGTAGCACGATAGGACGCTCAGCGTGTTTAGAGCGGCACACGGGCCGGCGGCGTTATGTGGTAATTAAGCTAAGGCCACCGTAGCGTGTTTTCTGACAAGTGTTTTCACTAACGTATTTTCCATAACCTAACACCGAAGGTAGTAGTTGATGTACTATTTCGAACAACAGTTAAACATGGTGCTTTAGAGGAACTATGAGTTTGACCTAGTATACGGTACCATTCTCGTCTCCGTACCACTGGCGTATTCATCATCATCGAGTGTCCTAAGTGTCCCGCACGCACCATAGACCACCGGCTGTTGTTAAATATCACAATACCTACACAATTATCAAACCGCTGGGAGCACAGAGATTTGGGAGGTAAAGGTCGATCGCGCCGCGGACGAGCGACTTTCGATTGCCCCACTGGACCATCGTGACGGCGCATTATGTGCCCACATTTTGTTATGGGGCGTGATTCCTTGCGACATGACTACTCGACTACTCGTGCTCTTACCGCCTCGCGAATTTTGTTCGCCAGAATTTTGACAAGTCGTGTATCATGCTAAATCCGCAACCCCGCGTTAGAAGCAGCAGCCGCAGAAGCAGACATGGCGACTGTGGCGTGGTGGGAGGTCACCCTGGTATGTGTGTCGACCTACCAAAACGGGCGTCGCGGACAACACCGTTGTGGTGGCGAGTGCAGCCCAGAGCACAGCAATAGCGTTCTTAAGAATAGCTGCTTCTGAAATTGAAACATTGAAAACGAAGCTGCTTGCTGCTTAGCGACTGATGCTTCTTCTAGCCATTTCTACCGCCACTGCCTTTGGTTCTAACTTGCACAAATCAGTGCAGCTGCTGTTGACTATTCTTATGGGATAGCGGCGACGGCAGTGCGGTTAGCCCTTGAACCGTCGGGGCTGTGTTCCTTTGTTTTTTTCTATGCAATGTAGCAGTTGCCTTTCCCGCGCAAACCCCCTGTCAGATGCGGCAAGACGTGTTTGTTTGTGGAATGGGTTTCGGAGGTTTACCCCACCAAAGAAACAAACTCAGTGGGAAAGTAACTCGCTTATCGAAGCGGAAAGTGGTATTACTATGAGTATAACAACTCCAAACACTCTAATTACTGTACACAATAGTTGGATGAGGGGCAAACTCAAACACTTCCCTTGACAGGCGGGTTGAACACCCAACTCCGCTACGCTGCTTCAGTATAGGGCGCCGGGATGTGTGCAGTTTTTTCATTATCGCGCGGTTGTCTCAGCGTCAAGGGTTGAAGTACAACATGATGAGACCCGACACCGCCAGTATCAGATCCCCTTTGCTCGAACCTCACTGTTTCCCCAACATCAAACTTAAAACGATTGGCACGTTTTCATCATAGTTAAGTCGCACTGCAGACACCTTGTAGCTGCAACTGTATGTACAACACAGCCTACCACTGGCAGGAAAACACAACAAATTCGAATACACATGCCGCGAGGGAACAACGCACGAGGTCGCCCCTCCCCTGCGACGGTTCCACGCAAAACGAGCATGTATGTGCTTTCAGGGTGTAAGTATATGCGGGAACACAGTTGAGCAGAAGGACCCCGAAAAAACAAAAACAAAACTGCAATGGATTCATGACGTGCGATGAACAGGTGAACCCCACACCCCCCTTTGTTGTACTTGCATAATAGTTACAAAGCATTTGTTGTATACGTGCGAAGTTGCATCTGTACCTGCTAAGCACTGCCCTACTGTGGTTTGTGGTGACTTGTGTTGCTCGTTCGCTTATCGTACCCCATCCCCCATACGGGCAACTCAGTGAGGGTTGGTGTTAAAGTTAAGCTGGGGGGCACGTGAAAGAGCAAGAAAAGCAGCTCGTTAGTAAATCTGGCTTCGTGATCCTGCGGGCTCATGTTGATTCACTGTCTCGCGTTTCATACAGCAAGCGAACATGACATGCTGGTTGTTACTGTTGGCCGTGTAGATATACTATGGACGGAAACATGCATTATTACATCGCGCTCGTGAGATATCATGTTTGTAAAAACAAGATTGGAACCTGTTGCTCTCATGCTGAAATCGCGGGGGGAATTCTCCAGTATAGAAGGAGCTGTATCTACTGTAGCATACCAGTACAACGTTGCGGTATAGAGCATAAGGCAGCCCTGTCGCTGCTGCTGTTGTTGGTGTTACTTATTTCGCTGTTGTTGCTTCTGCTCTATAGTGTATATCGCGCGCTGGCCACGTTTATATACGAGTAGCCCCTAATTGACACCGAAGTAGGTACGTATAGCAGGGACATGTTTTGTTTGTCAATACGGGCGGAAGGTATGGTTTTTTTTTAGCAGAAAAGGGGAGTGTTCTGGATCGGTCCCATTACGTTCGGCCGCCTCTCTTTGGTTGAAACCAGTGTCCTACTGGTGCAGTCGGTACTTGTGCGTGTTCTTCCGTTTATCTTTTGTTTTTGCCTCTCGACATGTGGCACACCCAGTATCCGTGCCGATTCATCATCCTTGAGAGATGCAGACTGTTTGTTTGAAGACTACCATGCGGCGATGAGGAATCCCCGCCTTATTAGGGAAATGTGCAATGCAGTACCATGATACTGTACTCGTACGACAAGCACATCATACCTACACTCGCGACTCGCAGAAAACAAAGTGTAATACCTGTTATTGATGACAACAGATAAACCTCCGTAGAAAACAAAGCAGAACAAACAAAACAACACGCTACGAGTACCGAAGGCGAATACAAGAACAGTAATCTCAAAACCTGGCAAATATACGCCATGGCTCCTGAACAAAGGGCGCTTGGCGTCTCGGCGAAGGTTCGGTAGGAAACAACAGAACTCGGCGAAAATATAGATTTTCTTCGAACTTTACCAGCTCAGGGAGCAGCTATGCGTGCCCGTTGGTTGTGGGCGACAATGGGTATTTAGATGAAATGTATTCCGCTGAGGGTCATAAAGCGCTAACACGATCGCTCGACGGAATTGGCAATAGTACGCACGGCGCAGGAGGAGGCACCACACGTGTATATTAGTTCCACCGTTGACAGCAAACTGAGCAAATATGGCCATGAAACGCCCTGGGTGGAGCTTTGATGTCCCCATCGTTGAAATGCGCCTCAGGGCATTTGAGATATAACTGTGGCACATTCCGGAAGCACGTTATCGATACGCCTCTCTCCGGCGCGATACAATACACCCATAACTGTTTCACGATGTGTTTTTAATGTACGTTCAGGTGGTGTTCGGTGCGTATTTGTTTTCAACTCAATGCAACCACAGCATACCACACTCTACCCTGCTCGACGTGTCGCAGAAACATTCATCCGGAAATAACCGGACCATACCATTCAAGAAACCGAAATCGGCGCCGAACGGTGCCGTTTGACTCCAACATCGTCTTCGAGATTCAAAATGTCCTCGAGTCTTCAAACGTTGCAATCATTTTGGTTTTCTAATTTTTGCCCACCCGCACCGCATCGTACGCTTTCAACCCGAACCACACTGCATCGAACCGCACTACAGTAGGTTTTCCAAACTACCAGGTACACCACACAGAATCGTATTGGAAAACCTCAATGAAATCTGCGGCGCACCGCAAGACAGTGCATCAGACGCGCCTTCTACGGTACGGGTATCTACTCTGGTATCGGCTTCCTCTGGCGCTCATCACCTAGTTCGAGAAGCATTCAGAGTGCAGTGTAGTGCAGGCACAACGCACATTGAACCTGGTGTTGGGGGAAGGAGTTGGCTACTAATTTTGCAACGCGCATATTGTTCAGTGTGTAATGTGCATATTGCATAGTGTACCGTGTACAAGGTTCGCCTTCGCAATATACGTCACTTGAAATCCCGGGGGCCTCGCAAGTTGAAAAAGGATCGCACATCCTATTATTGGAGCAAACCAGGGGCCCCTCGCACATTATGTTTATACTGCTGGAGTGTTTGAACGTAATCATTTTGGCGAGGGGCATTGCTAACGAAAAATAAATGTCTCGAGAATATATAATATGTGATGTACAGTGGGCTCCCGGTGTTATCTAACTATTTGGTTTAGGATTTAAAGTCGATCCCACTGGTGAACTGTGTTTCTTCAATGAAGTTTTTATTGTTCGTGCCAATCTGAGCTCATTTTTCTTCACACATTGTTTCTTATCTGATCTGCAGGAGCATTTGAATATCACAGGCCAGGCGGAACCGACGGCTGAATAGGCGTTTGAAATATCACAGGCTTTGTCGAACTTCTGTCCGTGATTGGAAAATATATCACAGCCCCAGCCCAGCCCGGCCCCACTCGCGCACAACGCGCAACAATTCTTGGATTTGAAATATGGGCAACTGCCAAACTCAGGTATATACTCAAAACAAGTAAAAAACGCACGCCACGAGCGGCGTTTTTCAGAACTTTTTGGCTGTGAGAAAAAATCAAACATACTTTTGAATTTGCGCCTGAACAGCAGAATTATAGCCAATGTGTGTGTCCTCCAAACTCTTGATAAATGTTGCACAGATCCTCCGAGTATACTCGATACTCCGAGTATACTCCGAGTATCGAGTATTTTTCGTACTCCGAGTACTGAGAGTATTAGAGTACTGGTGGCCTAAATACTCGGAGTACTTGGAATATGAGCAGTACTGAAGGCCCAAATACTCCGAGTACTGGGAGTATGAGCAGTACTCATACTCGAGTATACAAGCAGTACTCGGAGTAAAAACATCTAAATTACTCGGAGTACTCCGAGTATCGAGAGTATTGGACACCGAAATACTGCGAGTACACAAAGTACCTGAAGTATTTTATTCTCGAAAATACTCTAATTATACTCCGAGGTAAAAAATGGGAGCATCTGTGAATTTTGAAATGCTATGAACGTCAGTCACATGCTCCCAGAGCCTGGGAGGAATGACGGCCGAATCTTTAAAATGATGCAAAGATGCTCCTGACGTACTTCATCACACTCCGAGTATACTCCGAGTATCGAGTACATTTCGCGCTCCGAGTAGTTGAGAGTATTAGAGTACTGGCGGCTTGAATACTCGAGTACTTGGAGTATGAGCAGTACTGAAGCCCCAAATACTCGGAGTACAAGGAGTACCCGCAGAATCGGACCCCGAAATACTCCGAGAACAAGCAGTATCGAGAGTGTTCATACCCGAAATACTCCGAGTACGAGCAGTATCCCGGAGTATCGAACCTTAAAATACTCCGAGTACACGAAGTACCTGAAGCATTTTATCTCCAATACTCCTTACGTTACTCCAAGGTACTCGGAGCATCTGTGAAATGTTGTATGTTATTTTCTGTACGGGTATTAATATCTGTCGTATGCTTTCATTGATTTCGTGATCACACTCACTCCTACGACGTGTATTTCCCTATTCCTGTATGTATAGAGTCGTAGCCACATTGATAGCATACGAACAAAACATCGAGTGAATTTAAGACTGAACTGCTCGCGTTCCGTACCGTGTCAGCAAGCAGCAGTACGTAATACCTGGTACCTGGTATATTACAACAGGTCCATTGTGCTGTATGCGTGCGTAGGATACGTTCTGTAGTCGTTATGGCGGGTCGTATGCACCTACCTAGTGTGGTGATGTCTTCGTGTCGGGCGTATAGGAGACAGTGTACGTATGGCCTCTGGTTGGCTCAAAAATCGCCAACATCAGTTGAAAGCTAAACAAAGTCGACAAATCCAGGTGTACCTGACCATTTCATGCCAATATCAGGTACGATGTGAGGCTGGCCAATGAGAGGTGTACTATTAAAATAGCGTGTGATATGTACTTGTTTTTAGTTGTAGTACCTGTTTTCGGCACCAAATTGACCAGGTGTACCTGGTTTTGGCTAAAGCCCCTTGAAATATCCTTGGATGTATTCGTCTTAGACTTTGAACAAATGTCACTATGACGACCGTGACATAAACGGTGACATACGTAATACGTACGTACGTGGTAAAAGCTAATTTTCGCGTCAACACGTGAAATGTCGCCACTCGTGATACAGCAGTATTTTGCCAATAATAATACAAAATATCACGAATCGGGGGTTTTGTGTTTTGTTCGATGTTAATGACTCTGAGCACGCACTCGCAGAATACTACTACAGCAGCACACGTTACGCAGAGCACTGATAGTACAAAGAGTTAAGTACTAAGACTACAGTACATACAGAGCAAACCCGGACTTCACATATACACGAGAAGTGACTGTACACCGAACGGTATCGAGAGCATAGCACAGAGAACATGCAAAAAAGGAATACCCAAAAAGTGAGGGCACAGCGCACACACGCAGTTCGACCTACAGTAGCTGTTCCGCTGTGCTGGATAGCAGCGTGCTCACAACAGCAGTACAAAAGGAGGATGTATCACGTCTGTTAACGACCGCATGCACCGAACATGTACAAACGCGTAGAGAAAGACAGAACATGCCGTAGCTCGTAGCTGTCACAGCTAGGCCTGCTGGGTTCCCCCTGCTAGCTGTGTGCTATAAGTCAAGCGCACGCAACAACGATACTAAGACTTCAAAATTCGTACCTGGTACGTAAATTCGGCACGTTTCCCGTGTCTCCGGCACGTGTCTCGCAATTAGTTTGTGTAGCAAGAGGCGTTTAGCACGGATACGTATGTATATATACCAAGGTCAGAGTCCCGGAAAGTATTCAGTGAGGCAGGGATTTTCCATTCTCGTCACGGCATGCTCGTACTCGGATTATGTAGGCAGCAGCCCGTATCTACCGAAACGCCACGGTCAGCTCCTGGCGAGTTATGCCAGAGATATCCATCGTGTAGCTACAGCGGGATTTCGACAAGAAATGCTGTGCTGCCGGAATATTCAAACGTACAGGGTACCATACAAACAATGACAACTGGACCTCCATGATATAAATGCGTCGTATTGGAGGCGATGAAATAGCAAACGTTCGACAGTTTCGGCATGAACTTTATCTCAGCGAGGCCACCAGAAAACGCTAAATATTAATGCCAAGACCGGCGCGTCAGGGAAGTTATGAGAAAAAACGAAAGACGCATGCGCGCTATCGCCAGTCAAACGCTGTGCATCAAGAGGGCTTGCTAGATTCGAGGACGAAATGCACGAAACTTGAGCTGGCGTCCTGGCCTTGCACACTTGCACACCCACCACGAGTTTAGGGTGCTTACGGTAGAGACAATCCAAAAAAATTGGACCAAATCAACTCGTGAACCCGGCGGCGAAACAAACAACTCACAGTCTTACATGCTGGACACGTGCAGTACCGAGATCGAGCGCGAAACTGTTGCAACAGACAGACCGAATAGTGAACTGTTCGCCTGCAGGGGCTAAGCTTGTTGGACTTGCAATACCGGCAGCCGCCAACTGGAAATAAAACTGTGCTTGGCGGTAGGCACATATGCTAGCGTTCAAGCGTCGGTTTTGTGGTGGCTGGCGTTAGTCTAGAGAAGGGTGATCGATCGGCGATTGTAGTTGAACATAAGGTGTGCTGCCTGGCACTCGTTTTGCCTTGTGTACACAAAACAATGTGGCGCGGCAGTGAGAAAGGAAATACATTGCCCCTGTGCCATTCGCCGTGTCCAGTTTGTTGAGCATTACCAACGGTTCTGCTTCCGTGCAAGCTAGTGTACGAACAATAACTTATACTGAAGCATGTGTAAGAGTCGCCTCATTAAGGAGGGGCAGTACGGCCTTAGCGGCAGTGACCGGCAGTGACACGAATCATGTATGTAGTCGCACCGTTAAACAGGTTATACTTTGCGAATGCCGATGGAGTAAAACTCTGACGATACATGCTATCTGCACAGTATTGGCGATTTCGGATTGAAATTGACCCAGGATGTGGATGATTCGGACACGCTTTGGTTTTCATATCAATATGTTCGAGGGATGTTATTGTTCGGGTGGATACGACGGAGAGCGAGGTACACTACAATGATAGCACTTTCAATGAGGACTACGAGCACCTAGCATCGGGTTCAAAAGATGACTAGGATGTTTGCCACCAGTTTCGTCAAATGCTACAGTAGTATACTCTGGTAGGGCCGCCTGAAGAGCTGTGCGCTGATCGCCCGTCTGCTGAGCTTCGCGGACGCTTCCTGTTTTTGTTTGTTTCGACCCCAAAAATTGTAGTATTATACATATACTTCGTATATGTATATGTAAACCATGGTATACATCGGATACTGTTGACAGCTTGAATAAACACGCGAAAGTCTACCAATGGTGCAGAGGAAGCACGTGCACTCCGATTTTTACAGCTACACATGATGTACCCTCGCTGTCCCCCGTCTGGAGCAGTCGATAGGACCAAAAGAGCCTCATTCATCACGTAGCAAGTACCACTCAGCTGGGCCGCAAGAAACGGTGTACGATCATGATCGCCGGACTCGGTGACACTGACGCCGTCACAAGAAATGGAACACCCTAGGTCATTTCCAGCATCTGACGGCTGCAAGCAGGTTAATAAAATGATTGAACAAAAATCCATATGTTGCTGTTCTTCCCCGCCTTCCCCGTACCGAAACGAGATTTCTACGAGTGATCAAGGCCTCAGTACCTACCCAGTCCGTATCTCCAGCGGCCGCGACCCCCCATGCAATCCATGACTAGCCCGTATCGTGCCGAAAGCACCCGATTACGCGTGGTAAACCGCGACGTACACAGTCTAGCTGCAGCGGCTTTCTTGAAGATCTGACACTGCGTCATTTGGTCCTAGCAGCAGACACAAAGTAGAAACAACACTCCGGAGTGCGGTGATTAACTGGTTTGGACCAGTGAGTGCCGGTTATGTGGCGAAAGGTAGAGCGGATTACAGTCACGATCGATGGTCTTCCATTGTTTTCCATCTTGGTGGTTCTGCCGATACATTTGCATGTCCTTACTAGATTTCCATGCTGCCGCGCTTCGTCGTTTTTTAATCACATTCAAAGTATAACGACGGCGTGGATTACCTTCAACAATACTACCAAATTTTGCAGCATTCACCTGCACCTCGTCACAAGCGATGCACGAGGGGCGTTCTCTCTCACCTCCCCATTCGCCAGCCGAGTTGTATGTGAAAATGGCATTGCCGTCGATACCCAACTCCGAGTCATATGCGTAAACAGCACCTGCAGATACAATGAAGGTAGACAGCGGGTAAGTGTTCGTTGGAGATCCTCCTTGGAAACGACGTCGGCCATGCACGACCGGGCTCGTGATGGCGCAGAGTCTAACTAAAGATGAGGAGAAACGGCGAAAAAACCCCCTCCGAATGACGAACATCGGTAACTACTCAAACCCAGGCCATATCGACGACAAGAGCAACCGAGCACTGCTTCCAGTGTGTCATTTAGCTAAACAGTCACCGCGTAAAAAATGGATACCACGCGCGGTCTGTGACAAGTGGTATCAGCATGGATGGAAAGCAACCAAACCTACGACAGGCGGTTGACGACACTATGGTTCGGTTGGGGTAAATGACAAAAACATCTGAGAAACGGTGCACATCCGGATCATTGTTCTTTTGGGAGCATTGCCGCAGGCAATATCACCGAACCCAGGTTTGTCACGAGAGAGGACTGTGATATTTCGTGTACCGTACCATGAATTTAGTAACAAATCTATGCTAAGAATCTGGACTCGGCCTCGGGTTCGTCGACGTATTGAGACTATCGCCCCGGTGGGCTATTAATAGCAGGTAACCACGAAGCCTATACGAGTCAAGATCGCGAGTTCGAGCCCCCCCCGAGTGCGTGCTCGTAGGGTTTTTTCGCGCAAAACGATATTTTGACTAACGGAAAGCGCGAGAGCGTGAGTCAGCATAATTCGATGAACGTCGACGAGCGTTGGGAAGACCGAACCCTCTGGGCGATAAAAACCAAGGTAAGAACCGTAGTGGAGTAGGAGGGAGAGGAACCTACTTTGTGACCCCGGGTCTGACTTAGGACTAGGGAGGGAGAAAGACAGAAGAGCGACGATATTGAATGAAATGGTAAATAAACCCCAACAAATATAGGGAATCAGGCGTAGGTGCAAGGGGGACAAATATAGGTGGAAATCATGTAAAGCATGCAAATGAAGAGCAAACAATATACCAGTAGCGGTTCTTCCGACGGAACAACGGAGTGCGGCTTGCCCCGTGCGTCAATTAATACGGATAACTGTCATACTCGTATGTGTGGGAACATGGCGTTTCCAAACAATTGTTTTCAAAACGATTAAGATTCCTCCGCAGGAGGTAAGATCCACATATATTGATATATTGGATGTTTCGGAAAACAAAGTGAAGAGGACAGGCTGCTGCTACAGCAGGGGAGCTGCACTTCGCAGTCCTGTAGTTAAGCCGGTGATATCCGCTTGACCAGGTAACCACCGCATCTTTACTCAGGGATATCAAAACTCTTATAAAACTTTTAGTTCGGCGATATTAAGACAGTCATACCTTATACTTTCCTCTGAGCTCATTCCACTGTAGGTAGCAAGTACGGGTGGGAGTCAGGTTTTTCCTGCTGAGGCGATATTTAGTGACTGACACTAGAGAGTAGTATTAGTATACTATTAATAGTGAGCACCCACCGGCTATTCTACCAATAATTGTACCATTGTTTGCATTTTTTTCTTGTTTCAGGAGTAGCGCATACAGCAGTTGGCCCAGCTTCGCGATAAATTTCTTCGAAGGGATGTTTTAGGTGTATGACTTACAGTAGTATTGACTCACTAATGACTCACTATTATTAGTATTGAAGTCCTCATGTAAGGATCTCAGGCAATAAGACTCACACCTTCGGGGTGGAATTAGAGTGATGCACAGAGTCACTCGCCCCAGTAGGGTAAACGCGGTAGTGAAAATAGTGGCATCATACTACATTTACAGCAGCCGCAGCAGTAGAAAGAGACATAGGCAGGTCGACCAAATACATTGGTGTTGGTGCGAATCACATGGCACGTAAACAATCGTGAAAACCCAGTTTGTGGGCGAGGGTAGCCCAAGGTGTTTACACTAGTAATCATTAATTCGAAAAGCCAAAAGGAAACATAAATATCATACAGCGAAGTATATATACTGCCGCCATGGACAGGGAGAACAGGAAATTGCCCGCAACGATACTGTTTTATGGAGTCACGAAGCGACAACCGGTTATACGTGTCGGCCTTCGAAACTGAAGAACGGTCCGAGTCAGAACGTGGATGTCACCCATATTCAGACTTGTGGGCTCTACTCCATTAGTTCGTGTATTCCGTTTGCGACTTGACGTCAAGGTAACAGCCTGGCTGAGAAGTTCTGGGATAAACGTGCTTCCTCACACTTTCGGTTACTTTTAAGAGGCGATGTTTGTGTTTCTCGATGAGATCATCAACACAAGCGCAACCGATCCACATTAGGCGCCCCCTTTCCTGTCCACTTGCACGACATGAATTCATTGAACACTGGGTAGCATATTGTAGTCTGTCGAACACACTCGCGAATTCCAGCACAAGGTACACATTATCAATACTCAACACCCAGTAAAGCAGACGCACGAACGCTGGGTTATCACATCGGAAGTGAAAAACAATAATGCAGTGGATGGAGATGATCGAAGGTAGGTTACACTGGTTCCCGGAACGATTTAGCGCATTCGAGCAGGAAGAGAAAACGCCACCACAACCAGCAAGGAAACTCGTGCAATACGATTTGGACAAGGCGGTCGGGTGCAGTCATTTCTTGTTGAAAACTTCGGCAGCAAGGTTTATCGATTTAGCGATATTGAGGTGAATACTTAAAGTGGACGGAACAGGACGTTACAAGATACTGTCAGGGCAGAGGGTAGCTATAAACCTCTTTTCAGTTGCGCAATACGCCCCCTCAGCGTATTTAGAGTAACACACAGGCCGGCCGCGTTGGTTGATCTATCAACTACTGTAAGGTCACTTTATCGCGTTTGCCGAATATATATATTTTCTCAACCTAAGTTTCCAAAATGAACACCGAAGGTAGTAATAATGGTATGTTCTTGAAACAAAGGGCCACACCGTGCTTTAATGAAGGTAGGAGTTGGACCTAACCTGACGTATCGTTCTCGTCTACGTATTATACCTTTGGCGTTTTCATAACCGTGTGTCTTAAATGCCCGGCACGCACCACAGACCACCGGCTGCTGTAACACATCCAAAATATCCACACAACAACCCCATTGCTGAGAGCACAGTAACGCGAGACGTGTAGCTGAAACAAGACGCGGACGAGCAGCGTTGGATTGCTTCGCCGGCCCATCGTTACGCCACACTCTGCGCCCACTTGATATTGTGGAGCATGTGCCCTTCATACGGGATTGCTCGGGTGCTGGCGCTCACACTGCCTTGCTCTATTTGTGTAACAGCATGATGCCAAGTCGTGTACATGGTTAATTCCACAACACGGCAGAAAAAGCAGCATACAGAAAAACCCGCTGTGACGTGGCGGGAAGTCGCCGTGGAGGAGGTGTTGAACTACCAAAACGAGCTTGGTGGAGCGCGCCGGTGCGGTGGCGAGCGCAGTCAGACCAGAAGAATGCCTGGTCTCGAAAAAGAATAGCATAAATTCGAGCTTCTCGCTGGATACTGTCGGTATTGCTGCCGCCGCTGCCTCTGGTGCAAGCCGGCGCAACTGAATGCTGCTACTCTTGCCTGATTTCTTCGGATATAAGTGACTGCACTGCCGCTAAACCTACCGCGGTCGGCGCTGCTTGTAGAGGTGCACCATGATTTGCCTGAGAGTGGTCACTCGAGAAACTCTGAACATCACCGAAAACCTGATTTTGAATGCAGACGAAAATGCTGCTCGATGAACAGAACGATGGCCCAAAGTATTCAGTAAACATCATTGCAGCACACGAATGTAATGTGAGAAGTTTGAATTAAGGAGCCCGATCATTCACAAACCATTTAAGCCCAAACGCGATATCATACCCCTATGGTAGCATGCAGTAGGGTTGCTTCTTGTACACCCGTGTTCGTCTTAATTTATTTGGTCTATACAATATAAAGGTCGGCCGTCCCCCTGTCAGATGTGGTATTTGTTTTCGTAGTTTTTCCGGACAACACCAATACATTCACGGTGGGAGAGAAGCTCACTCTCTTAATTGGAAAGTAATTTCAACTATAAAACAATTATTTTGCAAATACTCTAATTGCCGTAAACAATGGTGCCCTTAGGTGCACACTCCAAAACTATATATGACAGGCGGCCTCAACATCCAACTCCACTACGCTGTTTTGTGATGGTGCCCCGGCTGTGGTAGTGAGATATTTGTGAGTGCCGGAGTCTGCACACTTCATGATTTTCTCGCGGCTGTATCAGCGTCAANGCGCTGATCGCCCGTCTGCTGAGCTTCGCGGACGCTTCCTGTTTTTGTTTGTTTCGACCCCAAAAATTGTAGTATTATACATATACTTCGTATATGTATATGTAAACCATGGTATACATCGGATACTGTTGACAGCTTGAATAAACACGCGAAAGTCTACCAATGGTGCAGAGGAAGCACGTGCACTCCGATTTTTACAGCTACACATGATGTACCCTCGCTGTCCCCCGTCTGGAGCAGTCGATAGGACCAAAAGAGCCTCATTCATCACGTAGCAAGTACCACTCAGCTGGGCCGCAAGAAACGGTGTACGATCATGATCGCCGGACTCGGTGACACTGACGCCGTCACAAGAAATGGAACACCCTAGGTCATTTCCAGCATCTGACGGCTGCAAGCAGGTTAATAAAATGATTGAACAAAAATCCATATGTTGCTGTTCTTCCCCGCCTTCCCCGTACCGAAACGAGATTTCTACGAGTGATCAAGGCCTCAGTACCTACCCAGTCCGTATCTCCAGCGGCCGCGACCCCCCATGCAATCCATGACTAGCCCGTATCGTGCCGAAAGCACCCGATTACGCGTGGTAAACCGCGACGTACACAGTCTAGCTGCAGCGGCTTTCTTGAAGATCTGACACTGCGTCATTTGGTCCTAGCAGCAGACACAAAGTAGAAACAACACTCCGGAGTGCGGTGATTAACTGGTTTGGACCAGTGAGTGCCGGTTATGTGGCGAAAGGTAGAGCGGATTACAGTCACGATCGATGGTCTTCCATTGTTTTCCATCTTGGTGGTTCTGCCGATACATTTGCATGTCCTTACTAGATTTCCATGCTGCCGCGCTTCGTCGTTTTTTAATCACATTCAAAGTATAACGACGGCGTGGATTACCTTCAACAATACTACCAAATTTTGCAGCATTCACCTGCACCTCGTCACAAGCGATGCACGAGGGGCGTTCTCTCTCACCTCCCCATTCGCCAGCCGAGTTGTATGTGAAAATGGCATTGCCGTCGATACCCAACTCCGAGTCATATGCGTAAACAGCACCTGCAGATACAATGAAGGTAGACAGCGGGTAAGTGTTCGTTGGAGATCCTCCTTGGAAACGACGTCGGCCATGCACGACCGGGCTCGTGATGGCGCAGAGTCTAACTAAAGATGAGGAGAAACGGCGAAAAAACCCCCTCCGAATGACGAACATCGGTAACTACTCAAACCCAGGCCATATCGACGACAAGAGCAACCGAGCACTGCTTCCAGTGTGTCATTTAGCTAAACAGTCACCGCGTAAAAAATGGATACCACGCGCGGTCTGTGACAAGTGGTATCAGCATGGATGGAAAGCAACCAAACCTACGACAGGCGGTTGACGACACTATGGTTCGGTTGGGGTAAATGACAAAAACATCTGAGAAACGGTGCACATCCGGATCATTGTTCTTTTGGGAGCATTGCCGCAGGCAATATCACCGAACCCAGGTTTGTCACGAGAGAGGACTGTGATATTTCGTGTACCGTACCATGAATTTAGTAACAAATCTATGCTAAGAATCTGGACTCGGCCTCGGGTTCGTCGACGTATTGAGACTATCGCCCCGGTGGGCTATTAATAGCAGGTAACCACGAAGCCTATACGAGTCAAGATCGCGAGTTCGAGCCCCCCCCGAGTGCGTGCTCGTAGGGTTTTTTCGCGCAAAACGATATTTTGACTAACGGAAAGCGCGAGAGCGTGAGTCAGCATAATTCGATGAACGTCGACGAGCGTTGGGAAGACCGAACCCTCTGGGCGATAAAAACCAAGGTAAGAACCGTAGTGGAGTAGGAGGGAGAGGAACCTACTTTGTGACCCCGGGTCTGACTTAGGACTAGGGAGGGAGAAAGACAGAAGAGCGACGATATTGAATGAAATGGTAAATAAACCCCAACAAATATAGGGAATCAGGCGTAGGTGCAAGGGGGACAAATATAGGTGGAAATCATGTAAAGCATGCAAATGAAGAGCAAACAATATACCAGTAGCGGTTCTTCCGACGGAACAACGGAGTGCGGCTTGCCCCGTGCGTCAATTAATACGGATAACTGTCATACTCGTATGTGTGGGAACATGGCGTTTCCAAACAATTGTTTTCAAAACGATTAAGATTCCTCCGCAGGAGGTAAGATCCACATATATTGATATATTGGATGTTTCGGAAAACAAAGTGAAGAGGACAGGCTGCTGCTACAGCAGGGGAGCTGCACTTCGCAGTCCTGTAGTTAAGCCGGTGATATCCGCTTGACCAGGTAACCACCGCATCTTTACTCAGGGATATCAAAACTCTTATAAAACTTTTAGTTCGGCGATATTAAGACAGTCATACCTTATACTTTCCTCTGAGCTCATTCCACTGTAGGTAGCAAGTACGGGTGGGAGTCAGGTTTTTCCTGCTGAGGCGATATTTAGTGACTGACACTAGAGAGTAGTATTAGTATACTATTAATAGTGAGCACCCACCGGCTATTCTACCAATAATTGTACCATTGTTTGCATTTTTTTCTTGTTTCAGGAGTAGCGCATACAGCAGTTGGCCCAGCTTCGCGATAAATTTCTTCGAAGGGATGTTTTAGGTGTATGACTTACAGTAGTATTGACTCACTAATGACTCACTATTATTAGTATTGAAGTCCTCATGTAAGGATCTCAGGCAATAAGACTCACACCTTCGGGGTGGAATTAGAGTGATGCACAGAGTCACTCGCCCCAGTAGGGTAAACGCGGTAGTGAAAATAGTGGCATCATACTACATTTACAGCAGCCGCAGCAGTAGAAAGAGACATAGGCAGGTCGACCAAATACATTGGTGTTGGTGCGAATCACATGGCACGTAAACAATCGTGAAAACCCAGTTTGTGGGCGAGGGTAGCCCAAGGTGTTTACACTAGTAATCATTAATTCGAAAAGCCAAAAGGAAACATAAATATCATACAGCGAAGTATATATACTGCCGCCATGGACAGGGAGAACAGGAAATTGCCCGCAACGATACTGTTTTATGGAGTCACGAAGCGACAACCGGTTATACGTGTCGGCCTTCGAAACTGAAGAACGGTCCGAGTCAGAACGTGGATGTCACCCATATTCAGACTTGTGGGCTCTACTCCATTAGTTCGTGTATTCCGTTTGCGACTTGACGTCAAGGTAACAGCCTGGCTGAGAAGTTCTGGGATAAACGTGCTTCCTCACACTTTCGGTTACTTTTAAGAGGCGATGTTTGTGTTTCTCGATGAGATCATCAACACAAGCGCAACCGATCCACATTAGGCGCCCCCTTTCCTGTCCACTTGCACGACATGAATTCATTGAACACTGGGTAGCATATTGTAGTCTGTCGAACACACTCGCGAATTCCAGCACAAGGTACACATTATCAATACTCAACACCCAGTAAAGCAGACGCACGAACGCTGGGTTATCACATCGGAAGTGAAAAACAATAATGCAGTGGATGGAGATGATCGAAGGTAGGTTACACTGGTTCCCGGAACGATTTAGCGCATTCGAGCAGGAAGAGAAAACGCCACCACAACCAGCAAGGAAACTCGTGCAATACGATTTGGACAAGGCGGTCGGGTGCAGTCATTTCTTGTTGAAAACTTCGGCAGCAAGGTTTATCGATTTAGCGATATTGAGGTGAATACTTAAAGTGGACGGAACAGGACGTTACAAGATACTGTCAGGGCAGAGGGTAGCTATAAACCTCTTTTCAGTTGCGCAATACGCCCCCTCAGCGTATTTAGAGTAACACACAGGCCGGCCGCGTTGGTTGATCTATCAACTACTGTAAGGTCACTTTATCGCGTTTGCCGAATATATATATTTTCTCAACCTAAGTTTCCAAAATGAACACCGAAGGTAGTAATAATGGTATGTTCTTGAAACAAAGGGCCACACCGTGCTTTAATGAAGGTAGGAGTTGGACCTAACCTGACGTATCGTTCTCGTCTACGTATTATACCTTTGGCGTTTTCATAACCGTGTGTCTTAAATGCCCGGCACGCACCACAGACCACCGGCTGCTGTAACACATCCATAATATCCACACAACAACCCCATTGCTGAGAGCACAGTAACGCGAGACGTGTAGCTGAAACAAGACGCGGACGAGCAGCGTTGGATTGCTTCGCCGGCCCATCGTTACGCCACACTCTGCGCCCACTTGATATTGTGGAGCATGTGCCCTTCATACGGGATTGCTCGGGTGCTGGCGCTCACACTGCCTTGCTCTATTTGTGTAACAGCATGATGCCAAGTCGTGTACATGGTTAATTCCACAACACGGCAGAAAAAGCAGCATACAGAAAAACCCGCTGTGGCGTGGCGGGAAGTCGCCGTGGAGGAGGTGTTGAACTACCAAAACGAGCTTGGTGGAGCGCGCCGGTGCGGTGGCGAGCGCAGTCAGACCAGAAGAATGCCTGGTCTCGAAAAAGAATAGCATAAATTCGAGCTTCTCGCTGGATACTGTCGGTATTGCTGCCGCCGCTGCCTCTGGTGCAAGCCGGCGCAACTGAATGCTGCTACTCTTGCCTGATTTCTTCGGATATAAGTGACTGCACTGCCGCTAAACCTACCGCGGTCGGCGCTGCTTGTAGAGGTGCACCATGATTTGCCTGAGAGTGGTCACTCGAGAAACTCTGAACATCACCGAAAACCTGATTTTGAATGCAGACGAAAATGCTGCTCGATGAACAGAACGATGGCCCAAAGTATTCAGTAAACATCATTGCAGCACACGAATGTAATGTGAGAAGTTTGAATTAAGGAGCCCGATCATTCACAAACCATTTAAGCCCAAACGCGATATCATACCCCTATGGTAGCATGCAGTAGGGTTGCTTCTTGTACACCCGTGTTCGTCTTAATTTATTTGGTCTATACAATATAAAGGTCGGCCGTCCCCCTGTCAGATGTGGTATTTGTTTTCGTAGTTTTTCCGGACAACACCAATACATTCACGGTGGGAGAGAAGCTCACTCTCTTAATTGGAAAGTAATTTCAACTATAAAACAATTATTTTGCAAATACTCTAATTGCCGTAAACAATGGTGCCCTTAGGTGCACACTCCAAAACTATATATGACAGGCGGCCTCAACATCCAACTCCACTACGCTGTTTTGTGATGGTGCCCCGGCTGTGGTAGTGAGATATTTGTGAGTGCCGGAGTCTGCACACTTCATGATTTTCTCGCGGCTGTATCAGCGTCAACGAGTCTAGTGAAACATGAGCAGACCGGACACGACCAATGTCAGACACCCATTGCTAGAGCCCCCCCGTTTCCCCAACATCCACTTTCGAACGTTTGATACGTTTGCATTATCTTTCATTTGTTTGTTCTTCAGTAACTACGAATCGTATCGGCAACTTTATGTACAACATCGCCCACCACTGGCAAGGGAACACAACGAAAATACAAATACACCTGTCGTGAGGCAAAAGTGAACGACCTCGTCCTATTATGAGATAATCTCCAACCTTTGGAGCAGTGGGGACGATTGATGTATGTCCCCTAGTCCTAGTGTTATTCATGTTTCCCTATGAGTCTGGTGAGGGGACACGAGAAAACCTCCTCCCGTACGACAGGAAGAATCACTCCTTGATTGACAAACGATTGAGCGAGGTGGCAAGGGGGGGCAGCCACACGGACGATTT
Organism: Saccharina japonica; assembly: GCA_008828725.1. Lineage (NCBI taxonomy): Eukaryota > Phaeophyceae > Laminariales > Laminariaceae > Saccharina > Saccharina japonica. The sequence continues at coordinate 305,697 of MEHQ01003945.1, forward strand.
GCTGGCTTATCCGCTGATGCGTACCATTAACGCGCCATAAACCGCGGAGCAGTGGTACACGGGCTACCCTGGTGATCGATAAGTAGCCGTCGCTTTCCCGGACGAGGTCTTGCGATTTGTCAGCAACGTTTGTTTTCTTGGTATCTCGCTACTTTAGCTCGACGTCTCTCCGGAGAGCGAGCAGAGCGCGATATTCGTCGGGAAGTGAGAAGTACGTGCTGTTCGTCGGGAAGTGAGAAGTACGAATATCATCCTAACGTCTGCCTCGATCTTGCCGTCGGGCATTGAAACCCCAACACCAAGCGGGCGCGTGGTACCTCATCAGGACCTGGTGGTAGGGAGTGCGCGTGGTTGCTTCCGCCCTCGGATCCTCTTCAAGAACGACCACAAGCTGGGTATAGCTATATACGGCCAATGCCAGCTCAAACATCGATCTGTCAAAGAACAGTCAATATATATTCATTGACAATTGCCTTATCGATGAGAAAGCATATCAATTTTAGTAGTTTATTGTTTTAAGAGTTGTTTTATGCTCAAAATTAACCTTCGACCTTGAGTATATGTTTCTGGATGGAAAGTGTCGAGCCACACAAGCAAAATCGAAAGCAGCTTGGACAGGCTCGTAAATCAGAGGGTATACGGGAAATCGTATTTAGAGGCGAGGTACCTCGCCCATCTATCCCGCTTTTCTTGGATCTTCGATATCTTGAGACGGCCGTGTTTTATTTCTTTTTTTCTTGTGTCATCGACGGCTCTCACAAATAACAATGTTAGGTTACTCTGTAATTTTTGACCGAGGAAAGTACATCTCTTAAAGGCAGTACAAAGCCCAATAGTTTCGATTTTCATTCTCATCAAAAAGGCCATTCTCAACTAGGAAAATCGGCTGTCAACGATGTTTAGCCAACTGTAAAAACAGGTTAACCATAGTAGATTCAGCAAATGTTCGTTGTTGATCGAGTCGGTCATAGTTTATTAAGCCAGCATGTGTATCCCAACGGTGATACCAGTAAGATCGTGGTGGAGTGTCCGTGGAGAGAACACCCTACCCCCCGCACCGCTTAGGACATCTACATCATCACGCGGTAAGTGTGAATTGCAGAAGTAGTCCCGTGTGCATGCTACTATTCAGACCAACCTTAAGGCTACCGTGCCTGGCGACCTGTTTTACGTCACATATTGTTGTGTGTAGCGTATCGTTGTATTGTACGGCTGGTTCCAGAAAGAAACATAAGATTAAGATTCCATTCCATCTTCGCAACTTTGCACGCTGGTGTTCGAGAGTTCGAAAACGAAATGTGGCAGGCGTGTTCTGTATGGCAGCACGAGAATACGAATGAAAGGCCTTTTATATTTTCGTTTTGTTTACCTCTGTAGGTAGTTTTTTTCAATTGTTGCGGATTTTTGGGCAACTTTGACCCGGAATAGCTCATGACTATTTTTTTGTTTTAAATAATACCCTTCTTGGGGCCCTTCGTCATGTTTTGAAGAACAACCTCGCCACGTTGTGTTTCGCAACTCTAAACCACTTGGGTGCACAAGTGATTTCTCGGAAGAGTAATTTCCCCCCTAGGGTTTCCAAAAGCTCAATACATTGTTCTAGTAGTTTGGCAGGCGTTTCTTATAACAGGCTTGTACGGCTCGCAGAAAAAACGTTTCACGGACGCCTTTCGCTTGTCAACACGATGATATTCATACGTCTAGCGTCGGGTCCTTCGACAGTTTGACCGACCTATGGCCTGTACAGTAAATTGTATGGGTGTTAGTATAGACCGCTTAAATCCCTATGTAACAACACCTCCCCAAGTAATACGAATAATGTCCATATATCGCCAACTACAAACCGCACGCCCAAACTGGCCTCACCGATGTGTTCTCCTTGTTGATGCGGTCATGTGGATAAAAATTGTGTCGAAAAAATCAACGTACTTCCTCTGTCCCATAAGTCTGTGCAGTTATGTTTTTGCGCCCCCTTACCGGCGTCCGATCTGTTGGCCGTTTGTTTGGTTGAATTCTACGGCGTTTTTTGAGTAAGAAAAACTCTTTTTTTTTTTTCAGCTGATGCTTGATTCAGGCGCCTGAACGGCGTAGAAAAATTGAGTCGGCCCAAAAACGGCCATCTTTTGCCCCTATCCAGGGCTGGATGTGTGGGGCACGACGGAAAACAAAACGAAAAAAACCAAGAATATTATCCCTAGCCCTAAACCTACCCCCCTTGTACTCAACGATCCATGCTGGCCCCCCATACTAAAACCAGTATAATAGTGATCCCCTATACAAAAAATAAGACAGCTGGGGGTCCCACACTAAAACCAAGATACTTGGTGGACCCACACTAAAACCAAGACACTTGCGGGGCAAACCAAACAACAGTAGGGCCTTATCCCAACCCCCACGTCTCCATGTTGAAGTCCCTTATACTAAAACCAGTACAATATTGACCCCACACTAAAACCAAGACAGTTGGAGAACCACACTAAAACCAAGACACTTGGGGTCCCACACTAAAACCAATACACTTGGGGTTCCTACACTAAAACCAAGACACTTGGGGGTTCCCAGGGGAAAACAAACGCCCTTGGGCAGCCTCACCTTGCCTGGCGGAATAGCCAGCGCAACCTCCACCGCAAGTGCAATGCGACGGCCTACTGAAAGCTCGCCGCCCTTGGGGCAAGGTGGGGGGGTACTTGGGGGCATATCCATCGTTTGTAGTGTGTGTGGGGGAGGTTTGGGGTGGTAATCACGAAATATCAACATAATTCTCAAAAAATTCTCAAACAATTCTCAAAAAAGTTCCTAAAATAATTCTCAAAATGGGGTCAAAATGGGTATATTTAGGCCATCTCTTATGGATGGGTTCTGAAAACTGAAAATGAACGTTTTCAGTTTTCAAAACCGATTGGCTCTCTTACGGGGTTGAAAGTGGGCCCATTTCCGATCAAGTTTTTCAATTATCACTTTCAAGTCGGCCTCCACTCGGAAATGGGGCCCCATTTCCGATCGAGATCACGATTGAAACTGGCGATTGGATTTGGCATCGGGACGGGTTTCCACACATCGTAGGAGGCAACACGCGTCCAAATGTATCCGGAAACAGCACACAAGACGTTTGTGCGCAGTGTCCTGCTGTGTCCCACTTGGCTCCCGCACGCGCCAGACATCACCACGAGCCCATGGAATCGGATAGTGATGACGACGACTACGAGACCTTGGCCACTCTCGCAGTTGCGATCGCGTCATTCGCCAAGCAAAAGCAGAACTTAGCGAGGACGAGGACAGTCGCCTTGTGGGAGGCGGTGATGAAAGACTTGGACACGGACAGCGACGAGGAAGGCAACGGCCCCCGCGAGAAGCTGACGCGCCAAGTTTACCCTCGCCCCGACTACAATGCGTCTGCGTGGGCTCAGATGCTCCGAGACTCTGATCTCCTCAACCACGAGTCCAACGCAGCGAAAACGTTTCGCAAGCGCTTTCGCGTGCCGCATGTCTTCTTCCTGCAGTTGGTGAAAGTTGTCAAGGAGCGCAGGTGGTTCCCCGTCTCTGAGTGCGACGCTGTCGGACGACCAAGCATCCCCGTCGAGATAAGGGTGAGAGGGAGTGACCGACTACTTATTACGTTGATCTTTGTGTTTTCACGCGTGTAGCTTGCGTGTAGTTGTAGTAAAGGGTTACCAGCACGAGCGTGGCCTTGTTGTGTTTTTTTCTCCAGATGTGTACTCATATGTCCGACAATATAAGCAGCGTTATTATTGTAGTATATACAACAAAGTGTTCTTATAGTGTGGGACGTATTGGTATCTTATTTACAGCAGTACCTGGTACATTACGTAGTACATTCAGGCGCAAGACGTTGACAGCAACCCGGCCGTGTTGGATTACCTATATACGTATGATATCATACGTACAGGACAGAACTTTTGCAGTCTCTATCGGTTGGGTGTCTTATGTCCACGCTGTATGAAGTACATGGCAGCCTACAGCAGTGGTGCGTTTGAAGGAGGTGCGCGTGCATTCTTTCCTCTCAATTAAACCGGGTTTTTGATACCTGGTATATACCAACTGTGATGCACCACCTTGGTGCGTGCGAGAGGACTCCAAATGCCACGCCAATGTACTGCGTTGCACAACCCTGACGATGATCGATGGTAGTCACCGCGGTTGCTCTGACCATGCCTCGACCGCTGTTGCTCCGTGGTGAACAGGTGCTAACAGCCCTCCAGGTCCTCAGCCGGGGGAGCTGCTTTGATGACATCCGCCAATTAGCTTTGATTAGCGAGCAGAGTGCGCAGGCCGGGTTCCACAAGTTCTGCGGACACTTCGCTGCTGACCTCTACGAGGAGCATATTGGTCTACCAACTGGAGAGAACCTGAAGAAGGTGTTAGACGACTACAATCGGCTCGGGTTCACGGGGGCGGTCGGGTCGACGGATGTCACCCACATCCGCTGGAGTTGCTGCAAGCACTCCCTTGCCCTTAGTTATACAGGCAAGGAAGGGTTCCCAACGATCGCGTACCAGGCAACTGTTGATCACTCAGGCCGCGCCCTTGCCATCACCCAGGGCTTCCCCGGTGCCCACAACGACAAGACCATCATCCGACACGACCAGGCCGTCCAGACTATTCGGTACGACCCCTTGTACGCCGAGGACACCTTCCTCCTCAGAGCCGCGGACGGCTCGTTGGTCGAGCAGAAGGGCAACTATCTCATTGTGGACAATGGCTATTATCCGGTGAGTTTGTGGTATTAATGGTGTACACCTGCGGCACTGGGGTAGAAGTTCGTAGCGCTGTCTGTCGCTACGTTGAAGCTTGCAGCAGCAGGTGTGCGTCGGGTATGTAAGAGTACTGCTGTTCTATCGCCTTTGTATTTCATCCTCATCACAAAGACGTCAGGTGTGCCTTCGCCCGATTGAGTGGCAGATACGGACGTATTTGATAGTAGTCTTTGGTTTTTCATCTGCCGGCATCATTTTGCGTACAGTTCTTCTTTTTGCGTCCATTGTTTGACTTGCTGTTGATGTCCCCCGCGGGCCAACAAGGTAGTGAGGGGGACGACAGGCTGGCAATGCGTGCTGAAATCTGGAATCTTGCTCACAACAGCAGACGAGCATACATAATGATCGATGGCTTGGCGTGCGTGGGCCAATAAGAAAAAGAAAACATATGATACGAGTATGGGAAGGTTATTCTTGGTAATTGGAATGTGCTGGCAGAATAAAATATAGCCTATATGCAACCTGTGTGATACGCCCGGCGCTTGTTCCACATCGTATATGTACCGTATGTAGATCATTAGGCATTTGCGAATGAGCCCGTTCCGTATGCATTGTTTTTTAGGTAAAAAAATGGCTCCCTTTTGACTCTTGTGTTTGTGACTTTATTTTTTAAGTCTTGTAGGCACTTGTACATTATTATGCAAGCGTACGAAAAGGCACGTTTTTTTTCATGTGATACGGAGCCCACTGAAGACGAGGGGCCACACCATGTTTTTAATATTAAATAATACCTTTACATAAATACAACACATCAAGGATTTCGTCGAAACTCGTCTTTGCAAGCTGTGTGTGATACCTCGATCGCGCGTGTACTTACGCGTACGGGTTTTGCATGAAATGCCCTCGTGCAGGATGTACATGCTGTATCTGAGGAGAAAAAAAACTGAGGCTGCAGAATTCAGGCAACGTGAACTATCTAAGAAAAATAAAAACTGGGTTTGCGCGTTACTTTGGACTCATCCCACGGTAGGGGCGTAGCAGAATTTTCTGAGTTCCTCACATGAGGAGCTCAATATCTCACACGAAACACGACTTCGGAGACGTTCGTTCGCGCAACCCGATCAAAACTGCCAATGCGGTAGTCCAAAACCAAACGCACCAGTAAAATAATAATAGTATCAGGTGGTTACTCAAGTGAGGAGCTCAGCTGGTCAAAAACATTGAGCCAAAAAGTGGTACCCCTACCGTGGGATTGCTCTTTGCAGTAATAATCATACCTGGTATTTCTGTTTTATATATATATCGTATATTAAGAAACTAAGAACATCTATACGTAATCCTTCGTATTGTGTTCTTCACATGTGCGACATGTATCACACGTATACATGTGCCAGGTATACAGCAGTAGTTTGGGAATACGTTCAAATATGTGTCCCGTATTAAATAAAATTATTATAAATACGTCAGCTGTGAGTACAACCGATTGAATGGAAGATACTCAACTTTGCCAGCTGCGTAGAATGTTAGTTCTACGAGTATCATATATGTTATGTGTATTGTTCGTGTGGGCTTCGTATTGTAGGTTTCTCAAATGAAGCCATGCCCAATTTCGAGAGTTCATGGTCGAAAAAAGACTCTGTAAAAATGGCGCGGAAAAAAAACTAAGGAAACAATATTATGAGTATGTATATTATTTGTAGTATATGAGTCACTGTTCTCAAGTACGGAGTCTTCTTTCAGGGTCGGAGTCTGACATCGTTATCCCTCCACACCGACGACGCCCTTTTTTTTTTGTCCATCCCGTTTAGTATCTTCGCCCTTCTTTTCTCTCTCCCTCTTTAGTCGTAACTCAAACCCAGGGTCACTAAGTAGGCCCTTCTCACCCCTCCCCGCTTCGGTACGTGCCTTGCATCTTGATCGCGACAATATTTCTCCCTCGTCGACTTGCATCGAGTGCAATACAATGACGACAGCTCCCCCCTCCCCCCCCCCCCCCCCCCCCCCCCCCCCCCCCCCCTTCATGTCGACCGTCCAATTGTGTTATTTCAGTGGGGAAAACTCATGGCTCCTTTGAAATGCCCCCTCACGTCTGCCGAGGCGAAGTGGAGCAAAAAGTTGGAGAGCGTGCGGAAAGACGTGGAGTGCTTCTTCGGCGTCCTCAAAGGTCGGTTTAGACTCCTCAAACTTCACATCCCCTACCGCTCCAAGGACGACATCGACAACATGTTCTTCTCTTGCTGCATCCTGCACAACATGCTGCATGCGATGGATGGACTGGAGAAGTTCGAGGAGGGCATGGACTGGGCGGGGGTTGATGGCGAACACGACGACTGGGTTCACGACCCTCACCTAGACGTCAGCTCGTGCGGGAGCAAGGGAGACGATTCGAAAGCCGTGGAGGAGGCAGCTCACAGGCTGTTGAAAGCGAGGCTGATCGCCCACTACGACTATCGTGACACCGTTCTCCACGACATCGAATGGCTGGCTCGTCCGTTTCCCTCCAGTTTGTAAGCGTTTTATTCTGCTGCTACCGCTGGTGTTCGCGGGTGTTTACGGTTGGTAGTATTCATATTCCGAAAGGAGTATGCCTATTATTCGACTTCTGCTGCCGCCCTCAGTCCACTACACCGGAGGGCGGAGGCTGCTAACGTAAAACGTCGTGTAGAACTTTGTTGGCTTGACGTTGTTTTAGTATACGTTTATTAAGTCGTACGTACGCTTCGCTGGCGTAATCTCTCGCAACTGGTCCTGTAACGAAACGGTTGGGGCTGGTCGTCTTGTTGTGCGTATTGGACGACGCCGCGTATTTCGCGTTTGAGGGCCCACGGTAGTAATTTTCGTGCTTTCAATCGATTGTCGTTTGTAAAGCGTGACGGGTATGGAGGAGAAACGTGGAGTCGTATATAGAAGCGACCTGTCGAAACGGGGCTTACTGTGGTGTATTCTCTGCTCTTTATTTGTCGTGGTATATTTCCGATCAAATTGATGGTCCTTTCGTCCTCTGCCGTTCAGTGATTCTGTGTCACTCTCTTCTTTCGTTGCACTTGCTTTATTGGGGATATTTTTGCTTTTCCTGTTGTGTACCGGTAGTTGTCAGACCCTTGTCTCCGCCCTCTGTTTTATTGCGTTTGTGTGCATTTGTCGCCCGTGCCCTCCAGCTGGACATGCCATACTCGTAGGAGCTCTCGTTTTATTCCATAGTAGGCCTCTGAGGTTTTTTTTTGTCTGTTAGTCATCCTGTCTACGAGTACTGTATTACGGGGGATCATATTCATAGTAAATAGGACCAAATATTGCCAGCAACACTAGGTAAACATATAGGTTTTTGCGTGTACCGTTGGTCCTATTAACTGAGGTCCCCCATAACAGAAACAGTAGTTTCGTGTGGTCGTTTTGTTGGCCCACCAGTCGGACATACACGTATAAATATACGACTACGAGTGCAACCGGTAGTTTTATATATCATCAAACAGCAACAACCTTGTCCCTTCGGAACTCGGCTTTTTTGTTCGTTTGTGATGCAAGATAGTATTGTCTTCGTACGAATTATTTCTTTATGTCGTCTTCATTTTGAGCTGTGCGCATCGTGGTCCGATCCCGCGTATTAAACGCCATCGTTTTGTTTCTTCGGGCGTGGAAGCTTCCTTTTGTTATCGTGGAGGGTGTACAGTAATTAGTGTGCGGAGTCTTGTAGCTGCCGCTGGCCTGGTCTCGTATTTACTTTTCAAGATTGTATACTTCGTGTGTACTACGTGTATTAGCCGTGTAGCTCGCCATCAAGCAAGCGTGCGCCGGAAGGCACGTGGTATCGGTAAGGGTCCTTAAAAGCGAACTGCGGAGTAATACGAGTGGTGTATGTAATGATTGTGTTCTTTTTTTTTCTCGCCTCTCCGACTACAAAGCGGGATCTCTCGCCTAAGAAGCTACCTATTTGTTATAAAGGTGATGAACAAGGCATTACCTTCCCATGAATTTTCAGAACGGGAAACCGTCGTACCAAAATACGCCCAAAGCAGTACTTAATCTCCGCAAGGACGAGAGTATGGAGAAAGTCAGAATGTTTGACAGACGAATATGAGCGTGGGAGTGGTTGCCATGCATTTGGCACGTGTGGAACACTCCATCCCCAACACTGCTGTATGCAATGCTGTTTTGATACTGCTCGATTTTGTCACTGAATTATGAGTTCCAAGTCACGCAGGGACGTCTGGGAAAACTGTTAATGATTGTCTGTTGCAATGCTTTTTTTATACTTCTCGATTTTGTTACTGAATTATGTGTTCCTCGTCACGCAGGGACGTCTGGGAAAACTGTTAATGATTGTCTGCTGCAGACTATGCCCTACCGCGCGGTACAAGTACGTAGCTAGACCTGGTACGCCGAAACAAGAACGGAAAGAGACCGCAGCGGTATACTACGCGCTCGAAAAGTTTAGTAACCAACAATACTAGCCCGAGTGCAAGGTGCCGTCCTCACAACCTTCATCGACAGACTACGACTATCTACTTTTTTTCCAAGCATAAGCACCTTTGCCGCGAAACCCCCAACCACCACACGGCGGCAGTAGCACACTCTTTGACGCCGTTCCCAAAACGAAACATATCCTAAAAACCTTTTGAGGGTCCTCTCAAACCAAACGAATCGTACTCTCGCAAGCCGTGAAACTAATAAAGAGAGCCGGCAGCATCTGCACCATATTAAACCGGCCGCAGTGTAGCGACGGCTTATAAATTGTGTCCGTAAGCGTCCCGCGGCAGCAGAAGAACCCTTGAATAATAAAACGCGGCAGCAGCGGAAACACCACCTTTACGAATTACGTACATACAACGAAGTGCGTGACCTGTAAAAAATGAAATGGGGGCAGCAGCAACCCACAAAACAAAACGGCGGTAACTGCATCACGAAGCGTACTCGCGCCCCCCCTAACAAAAAAATGGTGGCAGCAGCAAGCCGCACGAAAGAGAACGAAGTTACTCGTGTCTGCGCATAAGCAACGTCCTGCCACGACAAACTAGGCGGACTAGCGCTCGCCCAAATGAAAACAAAAGCGGCAGCAGCAGCCCCCAACAAATGTTACACGGTTGTTGGCGGGATCTTACGTATGCCATGCAAAACAAAAACACACCAGAAGGTGCGAACGCATTTGGGAAATAACTGCGACAGCAACATCAACACATAAAGCGGCAGCATATACGTTACATACGCCCTCCCACCTAAAAAAAAAAGCCCGCCAAGACGAAGACATTAAATACGCGGCAGTAGCAACCCCGCCCCAGTTAAATATGACTGTAGCAGTACCAGCATCAGCTGGATACACATGCTAACAACGATGAAACGAGTCCTAAAGAACAACAAAATGGGCAGGATCACCCCCCCAAAAAGCACGACGGCAGATGCACCCCCCCCCCGCGACCAAAACTAATCATGACAAAAAACCAACGGCCGTGACCACCCTACAAAGACCGCCTTCTCCAAAACAAAAAACACGACCTGAAAAAAAAACAACAGCAGCGGTAGTATATGTTCATATATAGCAGCACACTTCGGTAAGTACAACAATACACAAAAAAAAAATCGGGCCAGCTACAACGCTACACCTTGTACGTTTTATGCCCCGCAGGCACACGGAGAACGGACTCGTGCACAAGAGTGATTGTTGTGCATCTGTTCCATATTTCACGGCTCGCCAAAAACACTGCCTCGCGCGCGCTCCTTCACTGGCGAGAATCAGGAATAACGTCATGGGATAATTCATAAAACGCGCACCGGATACAATGCCGCGACGCCCCCCCCCCCCCCTACGCATTGCACGTGCGCTCCTCAAGTCGCGCGCAGAGGACAACGGATGGCCGGTATGGATCCTAGATCGATCTTTCCCCCCACGCTGCCCCGCCCCACCCGGAAGTGTTGCCATCAATCTGCTGTAGCACAAGAGGGCGACCGCGTTGAACTTGAACCCTGTCGGGCTCGGAGCTGGACGCACTCAAGACAGCCTTATCCGCAAGAGCGTTACCTCCTCTGGTACCGCTCGGCAGGGCGTCAGGCGTCTCCCCTGTAGCGCCATCACCTCCGGTTCCGTTCGTCAGGTGGTCGTTGTTGTCGGAGATGTCCAGGACAGGCGTCTCCCCTGTAGCGCCATCACCTCCGGTTCCGTTCGTCAGGTGGTCATTGTTGTCGGAGATGTCCAGGACAGGCGTACCCCCTGTAGCGCCATCACCTCCGGTTCCGGTCCTCAGGTGGTTGTTGTTGTCGGAAATGTCCAGGACAGGCGTCCCCCCTGTACCGCCATCACCCCCGGTTCCGCTCGTCAGGTGGTCGTTGGCGCCGGAGACGTCCAGGGCATGTTTCTCCGCGGCAGCACCGTCGCCTCCGATGCCGTTTGACGGAAGGCCGTTCGTGGCGAGGACATCCAGGGCAGGTGTCCCCGCGACAGCAGGTTCGGCAATGGGGTCGGCAGGCGTTGGCATAGCGGGCATTGTGGCGGGTGTCCGGAATAGCTCTAAGAGCTTTCGCTTCACCTTGCGAGCTTCTTCGTGCTCTTCGAAGGATACGAGCATGCTGATCTCGCCCTGAAGGTTCACGATCTCCTGCTTGCGTTCGTCGCGGGCTCTCTTCTGCGCCAGCAGATTGCCGATGTTCTCGACGGCGGCTGCCATTTTTTCCTGTTGAGCATCCGGTGGGGGGTTTTTCATCAGGTCAAGAAGCTCGCGCCGGCTATCGGTGGCCGCCCCTCGGGCATTTTCTTTGGACGAGACTTTCCTCACGTCACCCCTGCTCTGAAACTCCCCGGGCGCAACCATCATCTTGATCGAATGCCTCGACAGGGTACCCAGGTCAGCCTTTTTCCCACCGACCTCGTTCTTGCCGTCGTTGTCGAGATCCCCGTCACCGCCATCATCGCCCGCGTCGAGTTTAGGGTCACCGCTTGCCCGCCTCTTCTTGTTCTTAGGCCCGCTGTTGGGCGCGAGCGCCAAATCGTGGTCCGGCGAGGGACTAGGCCTGCCGAAGAGGGCGAACGCCAGGGACAACTCGTGCACGTAGTCCTCCGGCATGTCGACTTCCTCGGTATGTGTGCCCTCCCCGCTCCCAGCTGTGCCAGGACGCATGCCTCCCTCCGTCCCCTGGACCAACTCGTCCCAGATTTCGCTATTCTTCACCACCCTCTTGCTGCCGGGCTGGAGTGACCACAGTTTTTGGGTGAACTGCTCCGCGATGTCCCCGATTTGTTGGCCTGACGGTGGTTGGCCACCAATCATGAGCCTGCACGAGGAAGACAGCGAAGCACACATCACTGATGAGGTCGACATTACATGAAGCAGTCTTATTGGAGAGGTAGATGTTTGGGGCAAGGCGTGTTTCTGACGAGGCAACCGTCGCGATAGGTTTCATAAAATAAACCTTTTGCTGCAGAAACGCTTTTCGAATAATCATCAAAAACCGCAAACGAAATACGACATAGGTAAAACTACTATTAATAGTTTGTCGAGTTTTGTTTTCACTGTTCCTGTCGCTTGTCGCAAAAAGCAAAACAACGATCACGTACGACACGTATCGTACGTATTAACAATTTACAGTAAACGTGAATACATATGTGTGACACGAATAGTAGAAAGGAGATAAGAGCGCGAACGTCAGAAGGATACGCACTAAGTACGAGTAAAAGAGCATTTAATTTGGCTGTGAGAGCACGAGCTGGTGAGGATGCGACGCACAGGACAACACAACACACCTTACTCGCGTGGTGCGGTGTCGACATGAACGGTGGCGGCGATATATACACGAATGACACAATATAGCTTCTATGATACTGAATACATATATATTGCAGAATCGCTTACTCGTGTATCGAGTACGTTTCATACTCCGAGTACTGGGACTACTGCCTGTACACACCTGTGTTGCAATGCCCACAAAAAAAAACGATTTTATCAAATCTCTTGGCAAAGAGATACGGGAACCACATCTACCCCATTTGTTTTTGCTGTAGGACTTTTCGTAATTATGCTATAGCTCGGAACTTTCCCATTGATACATAATTTGTCAAGGCAGATATAAACTCCTTGGTACACTCCCGGGAGTGTGCCAGAGCGCCAGCAGATTCCATTACCTCCTTCGATGCTGACCTAGTCGTTGAAGTGAAACTATGGTTTCAGTCGCTTCAATATGCGGCTACTCGTACTGTATTCAAGTGTTTTATTTCCTGCTGTAGAACGAGCACGAGGTAGTTTTTGTATATTTATTTCTGCTGCAGAACGAGCACGAGGTCGTTCTACGGTAGGAAAACAAAAATACTTGGCTACAGTACGAGTACTAGAATCCACAAAATCAAGCGCCTGGAACCATGTTTCAATTTTCAGCGACGAGGTCCGCCTCGAAGGAGGGTGCGGAAACTGCTGTCGCTTTGGCACACTCACGGGAGTGCACCAAGGAGCTCATACCTGCCTTGCCAAATATTGGATTAATGGGAAATTTCGGAGCTAGAGCAGAACCACGGAATGTCCTAAAGGAAACAAAAACGGGGCAGGTGTGGTTCCAGTATCTCTTGGTCAATATATATATATATATATATTTGTGGCCACTGCAACGCAGGTAAGTAGAGTACCTGTCGGCCTTCATATTGAGAGTACTCCGAGTATCAGCAAGAACTGAAGGCCCAAATACGGGTGTCGAAGTTCCTACGTACGCTAAACCTGGTATAGGAAAGCACGAGCTGGCCAGGGCACAACGCACAGGGCCACACCATCTACAATAAAAATGGTGCGGTGGTGACATGGCGGCAACTCTCGCCACGGACAAAAAACTACAGATCCGCAGGAGGGGTGGGGGGTGCGGGTCGGAGCGACCACCGGTTTAATCTTCACTGCAAGCTGTTGCGCAGGAGCTGATGTCATCGACAAAAAATAGCTTGAGCTCGCGCTATACTCGCGAAGGCCATCATACGCGGCCGTACACTAAACTGCAGCTCGTACAGAACGGATTTGTACTTGATCAAGATTTATCAACGGAAAAGAGGCAAACACAGCCAGCAGAATGCGTGCAAAGGTATGCGCACTTACCCGTCGTAGATGGGTGTGTGAGTCGTCCTGATAGCCCGCCCAATTTCGCTGAACTTGTTCCAGAGCACTTTGAGCTTGACGTCGAAGAACTTAGACGCTGCTCCTGTGAAAAAAAAAAGTAGCCGTTCGTCTGAGCTGCAGGCGCATTTCCGTGTCGACTTTTCTTCGGCGTGTGTTCGTGATTGGTGGGGCATGGGTGGCTTTTTTCTTGAGTGACCTATGCGTGCGCCTAGGGCGTGCTCGGGATTTGAGCTGTCGGTTAATGTGCATGGTGATACCGCGCTGCTGAACTACTATCAGCAAGACATCCAGAGGAGCGTAGGGATCGAAGTCTGTTCGATGTACGAGCTTGTCTCTCTGAACATTCCAATAATAAGGGGTCGGTGACATATATAATAAGTAGTCTGATCGAATACCTACGAGTAGACACTACTACGAGGAGGTACGATGACGACGAGGACGACATGTCGCTAAGCTGTGGAGCGGTGACCCACATGCTGGCTCTACCTTCCCACCTTGCCTATACCTCGTGCAGCTTTCCGGGACGATAAAGTGAAGACATCTTAAACTATCTTCTCCACACTGTGTGTTACTTGCTCACAGCCTAGTGTGGCTGTTGGGAGCTAATTGTCCTTCGCATAGAAGAAGGATTTAAACGAAGTCAAGCTGTGACCCGGAAACGCTGCATGAAGGAAAGCTTCGAGCCCGCGTCTCCAGAAGAACCTCAAACCGTTTAGCACCCGTATTACAATCGTAGGGTAAGACGTACCTTGAACAAAGCCAGATCCGGCCGGTATAGCGGACAAACATGAATGACTGTACTCGTTCCAACAACAACAGGCCCACCACGTACAGGCACGGAAGCACCCATTTAATTTTCGACCCCAACACCTACCCACCCACTCACGGGACATAACCGTGATCCCATCCATCCACCAACGAAACGAGCCGCCGAGTGCTAAAGCAGTGCAGCAGTAGGCCCAGCACTACGTACAGCAGTACGTGCAGCAGTGTACCTATCATACAGCAGTACGTACAGCAGTGTACCTATCATACGGCAGTACGTACAGCAGTGTACCTATCATACGGCAGTACGTACAGCAGTGTACCTATCATACGGCAGTACGTACAGCAGTGTACCTATCATACAGCAGTACGTACAGCAGTGTACCTATCATACAGCAGTACGTACAACAGTACGTACAGCAGTACGTACAGCAGGACGTACATACAACAGTACGTACAGCAGTACTTACAGCAAAAGTACGCTTTGCATTGGTGGTTCATCCTGGTGCAGTTTCGCCAAAACAGTGGGTACCCCTATTCAAGAGAGGTGCGGTACAGGCCGAAAGCAGCTCTCTTAATTAGCCTTCTCTCTTATCCACGGTGGGAAATACATAGTTTTAGTGTAGGCGGGTCCAGCCGATCTGGCCTCTACTAACTGTACTATTCTCTTATATAGGGTACCCTCTCTTAAATCGGGGCACCCACTACTGTAGCCTAATACGAGTGCGAGCTCGCAACTGTATTGCTTCATTTGTATGCCTGAGGGAAGATACATGTCTCATCTATAGGATCTATCTCATCCTGCAGAGTGGGGGTCGTAAAACCTGCATGATGATTTCTTATGGTCCCCGGTTGGTATCTGTACTGTCATTACACTCTGCTGTAGATCGTGATCTGTCCGGCGTGTCTTCGAAATTATCACGGAGCACCATAGTAAATAGGACCAAATATTGTTACTAACAATAGGGAAATATATAGATTTTGGTGTTTACCGTAGGTCCTATTTACTACAGTCCCCCGTAAATAGAAAAATGACGCCTGATGTGTCGCTGCTCGTTCAGCTATGTACGATCACATTGTACGGCGAACCTGGGTGACCCTCGACACATATTACTCTAGAACAGTCCACACGCGAGTGTGGCACAGTCCACACGCGAGTGTAGCACAGTCCACACGCGAGTGTGGCACTATGCCGGTCCACAGCAGTTGGCGCGCCCAGCTGCGGTGGTCTGGAAGTCAGTTCTACATACTCGTTTGCGCGCGCAAAGAGATGCTGCTCTGTTACTATTGTGCTCACCGTTTAGCGTGGAATGGCCCATCAGATCTTTCGTGACCCAGCTGGGAAGCCTGTACCCTTGCTCTTCCATCCACAGCATGAAGTGAGGGACGGCGAAGTCGCGGTAGGACTCAACAGCCTTCTTGTTGCGCATCTCTAGGGAGAAGGTCGAGCAGCTACGCTTGATGCCGAGGCATGCGTAGTACACCGCTACGCCCTGGAGACACGTGAGGGCGAGCTTGTTCTTCTTCCTCATGCACGGCTCCAACCTATCCATGTACCATTTGAACAGCGGAGTGGGTTCCAGATGCATATCGCTGACAGTGGCCATGGTCGTTGATGTCTGATGGAGTGTCACTCGCGTCTCCGGGTGTCTTCTGCCAGGCGTCAGGCGTCGCGCTGCTGTACAAGATTTTTGAACTAGGTGTTGCCCCCGCACCCGAAACGCCCACGAGTATTTAACAAGAACTGTTCAAAAATAATCGAGAAATTCAATCCACGATAAGATAGCCAACTGAAAAATTCTCAATTGGTTTTGACGCTCGAAAAAAACGTTCATTTTCAGTTTTCAGAACCCATCCATAAGAGATGGCCTTAGACCTAATTTTAGTGTAGAAGATCACCTTCGATTTTTTTTTTTTTTTTAGTGAGCTTCGTATGCGTTTTACCTTTCTAACGCACCCGACTAAAGGCTAAACGTCAACGTACAAGTACCCTTATGACCAAGCGCCCATAACTGCACAGACTTATGGGACAGAGGAAGTATGTATTCATTAAATAGTTGCCCGAAGATAGAATCTTATGATTCTTTCTGGGACCAGCTCGAATATGTAGATAGGTAGTTTGTACTTTGTAACACGTGAGACGTATATTATGATCTACACCTTGCATAAGTTTTTTTACCAGCTATATTGTATCGTATATGCTACATTATATTGTACTCTTGACAGTAAGGATCGGATATGTTGCAATTTACGCCTCGGATCTTGGGTGATACATATTCTTGTCCCCCGTTTACCAGGTATCGTTTATGTTGTGCTTGCAATCGTGGAACCGGGTACTGAGCAATATGTTGGTTTAACATGAACGTCGGTAGTGTTCACCGTTCATTCGACACAGTGCTCGATGCACCATGTTCACAAGACGAATATGGCTGCCCATACAATGGTTAGTTAGCTTCGGGTTTGTCTCATGGTTAGAGTTAATACTATTACTATTGGTATGGTACACAGTGTCCCCCAACCATTGTGTCGAGTAAGTGGTAGAATCCTGTGCGTGTAAAACTACGGGTCACGTGGCTACCGTGTTTGACGAAATACACAACTATTGTCTTAGGTACGTTTGCACCACAGGAAACCACCACCGGGGATGTCAACTTGAAAAAAAAGCATCAATTTGGTAAGTCACTTCTGTAGATACCACCCAGCTGGGCCGGTACGGGATCCGAACGATATTAGGAAATCAATTCACACCTAAATTCCGCCACCGGTACGCCCCTATAAGCAATGCACAACAACACTTACTTGTGCCCGGCATCCACATCGAGTGTTTGTTCACATCAAAGGCAGCATTTACAAATTAGCACCAGTGTTTCGGGCGGTAAGACGGGCTCTGGATGACCACCTCACAGCCTTTGGATGTTGAAGCAAGTACAGGCTGGTGGCTGGCTTTTTTCCGATTTGAAATGAGAGCTACTACAGGTACTGTATCATCGTCGGTTTGCGTTATACTTATCAGCACACAAAAAAAAACTTTATCTTTTCAGGCCAAGGGATATACATACACGCGTAAATATCACAGTAGAGTGTAGGCCCACATATAATAAACGGCCTAATGTGAATATCAGGGACCCTGTTTTCAGGACCCTTGAAAATTACATACCTTGAATATACGGAAATGGCTCAACGGGGGGGCGCTAAATCAAATCCTATACAAATGTCTACGCCCAAGGTTGTTGAAAGATGGCATCACACCTACATCACGTGGCTTGATTAGGTTTCATATGTGTTTATCGTTGCCAGGCCTATGTTGAAGTACTGCACATGGCTATCATCCCCCCTCGCTCTTTCGGAGTCAAGGCCTACGTAAAAGTTCGTTTTTTACAAGGCGATTCTATGAATAGTACGCCCTTAGTAGCACCTCCTCGTCCCAGGCTGGAAGAGTCAAATTGTGGCAAGGGTCCCGGTTTGCGCTATCACCCCTCCCCCCGTGAAAACAATCATTCTGCTACCTAGGTGGGGTTGCCAAGCGTACCAATATCCACCCATCATACCTGTATAATACGTCCCAACAGGACTCACCCACCGGCGGCAAATGAAGCACGACAGGCATAAGACATGTCAAATATGACCGGAGTACGCTAGATACACACGGAATGGGGGAAACCAGAGTACGTCGCATGAAGCGGTGTGGTGCACTAGTAGTAGCCTGCTGCGGGGGGCTATACCGTAGCGGGAACGACGATGCTAGAAGCTGCCTCGGTAACAGTGGCGGCAGCATCGCTGACACAAGTAGTGGCAAGGGCTGTAGCTGCAGAACGGCTGCAAAGGCAACGGTGGTATAGCTGCGATATCGGAGTACTGATGGTGGCGTTGTTACCGAAGCGGCAGTGTTGGTAGCTATAGCACATCCAGAACTGCAGCCGTCCAAACCAATGTGACACACCGAGAGTAGTTGCGATAGTAATTGGTGACGGCTAAATCGGCATCAGTAACACTAGAGGCGGTAGACGCGATACACGCAGTAGTAGCAGTCGCGTCCCTGAAGCCGCTGTCGATACTAGCGTTGATAGCATCGATAGCGACGGTAAGTTTGTGAACAAACGAAGCCATACAAGTTCAGCGCCATCCCGACCACTCGTATAACGCAGCATCTTCGGTAACGGTATCCATTTTAATTTTGGGTGCAGAGAAGAACCGTAATTTAGGGTATGATAGTCGCGCTAGACGCGTACTGTGGATTGGGTACCACCCGAACTTTCTGATGCGGCAAACTCGAGAAGCCCCCTGCCTCTCGCATACGTGACTTAGAGACTAACGGTAGGAAACACTTGATCATGAAAACTCCCTACGCTCCGTAGGTGTTCCATGAATAAAATTTCCTTAACACAAATAAATGCGTACCTGGTGGTGGCTCCACAGATCAGGCGATTGTTGACATGATCACGGCTTAGAAATATATACATCAGTCAACATTACAATAGGGCATACTTCACGAGCCTGTGAAGCCTGCTCGACGTGACTCGGCGAAAATATAGATTTTCTTCGAACTTTACCAGCTCAGGGAGCAGCTATGCGTGCCCGTTGGTTGTGGGCGACAATGGGTATTTAGATGAAATGTATTCCACTGAGGGTTATAAAGCGCTAACACGATCGCTCGACGGAATTGGCAATAGTACGCACGGCGCAGGAGGAGGCACCACACGTGTATATTAGTTCCACCGTTGACAGCAAACTGAGCAAATATGGCCATGAAACGCCCTGGGTGGAGCTTTGATGTCCCCATCGTCGAAATGCGCCTCAGGGCATTTGAGATATAACTGTGGCACATTCCGGAAGCACGTTATCGATACGCCTCTCTCCGGCGCGATACAATACACCCATAACTGTTTCACGATGTGTTTTTAATGTACGTTCAGGTGGTGTTCGGTGCGTATTTGTTTTCAACTCAGTCCAAGCACAGCATACCACACTCTACCCTGCTCGACGTGTCGCAGAAACATTCATCCGGAAATAACCGGACCATACCATTCAAGAAACCTAAATCGGCGCCGAACGGTGCCGTTTGACTCCAACATCACGTTAGAGATTCAGAAGGTTTTCGAGTCCTCAAGCTTTGCAACCATTTTGGTTTTCTAATTTTTGCCCACCCGCACCGCATCGTACGCTTTCAACCCGAACCACACTGCATCGAACCGCACTACAGTAGGTTTTCCAAACTACCAGGTACACCACACAGAATCGTATTGGGAAATCTCAATGAAATCTGCGGCGCACCGCAAGACAGTGCATCAGACGCGCCTTCTACGGTACGGGTATCTACTCTGGTATCGACTTCCTCTGGCGCTCATCACCTAGTTCGAGAAGCATTCAGAGTGCAGTGTAGTGCAGGCACAAGACACATTCAACCTGCTGTTGGGGGGAGGAGTTGGCTACTAATTTAGCAACGCGCATATTGTTCAGTGTGTAATGTGCATATTGCATAGTGTACCGTGTACAAGGTTCGCCTTCGCAATATACGTCACTTGAAATCCCGGAGGTCTCGCAAGTTGAAAAAGGATCGCACATTATATTTTTGGAGCAAACCAGGGGCCCTCGCACAGTGTGTTTACACTGCTGGAGCGTTTAAACATAACAGTTTTCGCGTGGGGCATTGCTCACGAAAACGAATGTGCCGAGATGATATCATATGTGATGTACAGTGGGCTCCCGGTGTTATCCCACGGTTATCTAACTGAAGATTTAAAGTCAATCCCACTGGTGAGCTGTGTTTCTTGAATGAAGTTTTTATTTGTTCGTGCCAATCTGAGCTCATTTTTCTTCACACGTGGTTTCTTGACTCCAGGAACATTGAAATATCACAGGCCAGGCGGAACCGACGGCTGAATACGCGTGTGAAATATCACAGGCTTTGTCGAGCTTCTGTCCGTGATTGGAAAATATTTCACAGCCCCAGCCCGGCCCGGCCCCACTCGCGCACAACGCGCAACAATTCTTGGATTTGAAATATGGGCAACTGCCAAAATCAGGTATACCTGATCCATTTGAGCCAAAATCAGGTATATACTAAAACCAAGTAAAAAACGCACGCCACGAACGGTGTTTTTCTGAACTTTTTGGCTGTGAAAAAAAAATCATACTTTTGAATTTGCGCCTGAACAGCAGAATGATAGCGAATGTGTGTGTCCTCCAACTCTTGATAAATGTTGCACAGATCCTCCGAGTATACTCGATACTCCGAGTATACTCAAGAGTATCAGGTACTTTCCGTACTCCGAGTACTGAGAGTAATAGAGTACTGGTGGCCAAAATACTCGGAGTACTTGGAATATGAGCAGTACTGAAGGCCCAAATACTCCGAGTACTGGGAGTATGAGCAGTACTTATACTCGAGTACAAGCAGTACTCGGAGTAAAAACATCCAAATTACTCGGAGTACTCCGAGTATCGAGAGTATTGGACACCGAAATACTGCAAGTACACAAAGTACCTGAAGTATTTTTTTCTCGAAAATACTCTAATTATACTCCGAGGTAAAAAATGGGAGCATCTGTGAATTTTGAAATGCTATAAACGTCAGTCACATGCTCCCAGAGCCTGGGAGGAATGACGGCCGAATCTTGAAAATGATGCAAAGATGCTCCTAACGTACTTCACACTCCGAGTATACTCCGAGTATCAAGTACATTTCGCACTCCGAGTAATTAAGAGTATTAGAGTACTGGCGGCTTGAATACTCGGAGTACTTGGAGTATGAGCAGTACTGAAGCCCCAAATACTCGGAGTACAAGGAGTACCCGCAGTATCGGACCCCGAAATACTCCGAGAACAAGCAGTATCGAGAGTGTTCATACCCGAAATACTCCGAGTACGAGCAGTATCCCGGAGTATCGAACCTTAAAATACTCCGAGTACACGAAGTACCTGAAGCATTTTATCTCCAATACTCCTTACGTTCCTCCAAGGTACTCGGAGCATCTGTGAAATGTTGTATGTTATTTTCAGTACGGGTATTAATATCTGTCGTATGCTTGCATTGATTTCGTGATCACACTCACTCCTACGACGTGTATTTCCCTATTCCTGTATGTATAGAGTCGTAGCCACATTGATAGCATACGAACAAAACATCGAGTTAATTTGAGACTGAACTGCTCGCGTTCCGTACCGTGTCAGCAAGCAGCAGTACGTAATACCTGGTATATTACAACAGGTCCATTGTGCTGTATGCGTGCGTAGGATACGTATTGTAGTGATGTCTTCGTGTCGGGCGTATAGGAAACAGTGTACGTATGGCCTCTGGTTGGCTCAATATTCGCCAAAATCAGTTGAAAGCTAAACAAAGTAGACAAATCCAGGTGTACCTGACCATTTCATGCAAAAATCAGGTACGATGTGAGGCTGGCCAATGAGAGGTGTACTAGCGTGTGATATGTACCTGTTTCTAGTTGTAGTACCTGTCTTCGGCACCAAATTGACCAGGTGTACTTGATTTTGGCTAAAGCCCTTGAAATATCCTTGGATGTATTCGTCTTAGACTTTGAACAAATGTCACTATGACAACCGTGACATAAACGGTGACATATGTCTAGGTACCAAATGGACATTTTCCCGGAATACTTTCACTTTTCATCTCCGGCCGCGGGTGTTTTCTCGCGCTGTCGCCTGAGGGGCACGCAGTGGGGGCGCGTGTACGCCACGGCGCAAGTGCGGGTCCCGGCCGAGGCCCGTGGGGCGTGCTCTGGGCCTTCAACGTCGCAAATTCTGGCAAATAACTCAGGGGAGGCGTTCCGACTTGGCACCGCCTCGCGACTCTATGAAACACCTGCCGTACGATGAGGTGATATTGGGTTAAAGAGTGTTTCGAGGCGTTACATAGTAGGGACTAGGAGATGAGTCAGCCTCCCAGTAAGCAGGTAGCAGGCTATCCTGCTGAGAGACTGACTGCTAGCCACTGCGGTAAGAGTAACTAACGTACAGAGCGTGATAAGACTGCTGTTAGACTAACAATACTGAGTGAGGTAGAGCTAGCCAGTACAGTTGACGAGTATATGATTGGACAGAGAGTTGAGTAGTCAGAGACTACTCGAATACGAGTACGAGTAAGAAGGACGTTATTTGCTGTGTGCGCTGTGCTTGAGACGTAGACCTGTAAGTTGACGATCTACAACTGCTAGGAGAATGCGCGTAGTTTAACGTAGGAGAACGCGTGCGTGCACGACTCTTGCAGAGTATCTGATAGATCTACTGTAGGAGCGGACGTAGAATTATAGTGACGAGAAGAGTAGGCTGACACAGCCCCTCTTTCAGTCCGGGAACTTGCTTTCATCCTGCTGAGGCGATAATAAAAAGACCAATTTCTTCTTCATCCTTTCTCCTTGACCTGAACTACTGTCTCTGCCATTCCGAACCAACTAAATCCTGAGGGCATCCCCTTCGGTCTGAGATAACGAGAGACTGCCAAAGTCTCTTTCCATCACAGTCTCGTCGACGGCAGGACAAGGCTGAGCTTACGTTCGATTGGAGTACGGAGGACACGAGAGATGCCGTCTACCACGTCCAGCAAGATCTCGAAAGGAAGCAAGGCTTCCACGACTCCCACCAGGCGCTCCACGCGAACCCAAGGCATGGTGGCGTCACCGGCGAGAAGCGCTAGTGGGGACAATGTCCCCGCCACAGCAGCTGCCAAAGCGCCCACCGGGGCAATCAAGGGGAAGGACGTTGTCGCAGCCCCCGGGCGCGCAACAGATGCAGCCACCAGGCGCACACCCAAAGCAGCCCCCAGGCGCTTGGAGGAGGAACAAACCCCTCTAAACATGAAAAGCGGTGTGGACGACGTCATCGCACTCTCGAGGGGACGCTCGGGGAGTGGGGACAGCCCGACCTTGGCGAAGGTGCCCGGCGCTGGGAAGCCGGCTGGTTCCCCGGAGCGTAACTCCGACCACGGCTCGGCCAAATGTGACGAGGGCATGGACCAGGACGAGGTGTTGGGGGTTGACAACCCCAAATTCTCAAACAGGCCTGGGAGCCCTTCCTACTCTGCGGTGACGCAGGAGACAACCTTCCGCCCGCCGTCCCCTGCCGGCAAGGGCCCGCCCGCCGGTGAGTTGGGAGAGATGATCGAGCGTCAACCCAAAGAGACGTCCAAGGGTGGGGACTACTGGATCCCCAAGAACCCGCTGAAGGTGCCACGCGTCCAGTCCTTCGAGGAGGCGCAAAGCGACTCCGACGACAGAAAGGTGAGGGATGACATCATGGAAGCGCTGTCACAAATGGCAGAAGGTCTGTCATTCGAAGACAAATGCGTAGCGTTAGGTGTAGCACCCCACGCTTCCGGAATGTGCGTCGAGACTGCCGCAGGAGTAGGGAGAACTATTGTCCCCACCGGTCGCAGGACTATACCCAGTAAGCGGGCCGAAGCGTTCCCCCAGCCCGAGTACCAGTCGGATGAAAGGCTAGCACGTAAGCTGCAAGCCGAGGAAGATGTCCTCGCGGACGCAGACGCAGAAATCATTCGGAAGGACGCGGAGATCGCGGCCACACTGACTGAGAAATCAGACACCTCGTCGGAGTCTGACCAGACTCCACCGAAGAAAAACACAGAACCACTCCCCACACATGCAAACGGGAACCGGTTTAGCGCCCTGGCATCTAACGATTCCTCAACATCTCCTACCCTCTCGCGACCACAGAGAAAGGTGCTGAAGGCACGTTGCACCACGGATGACGCGGTTTACCTACAAGCATCCCAGGAGGTCCAAAAACAAGACCTCTTGAGAAAACAAGCGTTGACCAGGCAGGCGGTAAAGGCGAAGAAGGTGGACGTCCACAAAGCTAAGCTGGTAAAGGCGCGAGAGATTCTGGAACAGGCCAAAGCGGAGAGAGACGCCGAAATCAGGTCCCGCGAAGCGGACATCTCTGCTGCGGAACTGGCAGTACGCCAGATCGGCAAGGAGGTGCGAGGCTCTGAAGTAGATCTGCAGGAGGAACACGAGGCCATACATTCCATCTCGAGAGCCATGAACGGGAGCCTAAAGAAACGAGAGGATCACCGGCAACACCAAATTCAAGAAGACACCTCGATGCTCCCAGTCCGGAACTGGCCGGAGCCCAACCCAGAGGGGAAAGCGAGGACGGCGACAGCTAAGCCGCAACCGCAAGCGACGGCTCGACCCATGACAAAAAACGGTTCCAAGAACTGCGTAAGTACCAAACATACCATCAACACCTATCGGCCAGCGCTGTTGTGGCCTTCTACAACGATTCTCAGAAAAAGGAACCGGACAGGAAGCCTGAAACAACCAACGAGCAAAAGCGCGGGAGGGAACACATCCGCGGCAGCTATTTTGGCGAGGAAGCCAGCAACCCTCGACAAAGAGAAAGCCGAGGGAGCAGCCGCGAGAGTTCCAGAGGGAGTAGAGGAAGCCGAGGTAAAGGTGGAGGTAGCGGAGGGGGGGCACGGCGGCGGCGGTGGCAACGGCGGTGGCGGTGGTGGGTTCGGCGGCGGCGGCGGTAACCGCAAAGGCAACTTCGGAAGCGGTGGTGGAGGTGGTTTCGGCGGTGGCGGGGGTAACGATAGTGGTTTCGGTGGTAACGGCGGCGGTTATGGCGGTTTCGGCGGCGGCGGAAATGGTGGTTTCGGCGGCGGCGGAAATGATGGTTTCGGCGGCGGCGATAACGGTGGTGGTAACGGCGGCGGTAACGGCGGTTACGGTGGTAACGGTGGTGGCGGTGGTTACGGTGGTAACGGTGGTGGCGGTGGTTACGGTGGTAACGGTGGTGGCGGTGGTTTCGGGGGAGGTTACGGTGGTGGTAACGGTGATGGTAACGGTGGTGGTAACGGTGGAAGTAACGGTGGTGGTTTCGGCGGGGACGGTGGCTTTGGGGGAGGAGGTAACGGAGACGAAAGCAGCGGCTTCAGGAATGGAAACAGGGACCGTAACAGTCGGAGCCCGAGAGACGGGTGCGAGAAAGAGCCAGTGTACGAAAATTACCATGATACGTGTGCGAAAGAGGTAGTTATCAACCATGAGATAGCTGACCCGGCTAGGCGTAACACCAAAACAAATACTCTTCGTAGTAAACCTGCAACCACGCAGGCACTGAGCGCAGCGACGATCCAAAGTATAAGACGAACCATGGCTAGATTCGATACCGGCCTTTTGGTCCCAGGACCTAACACCCCGTTTTCCTCGGACCATAGCGTAGCCGACTTAGTACACTTCACTTCTGCGATGGGTAAAGCAGTGGGAAGTGTAAGAGAAGCCTGTGACGATACAAACACAGTAGACTGGACCCGAGGCTGGGAAAATGTTTTCGAACGCTACATTCTCCGCTCAATTCGCGCTGCATCCCCTCAGGCACCGAAAATGAAGACGCTGGTGACGAGCGCTTTTAAACACAGAACAAAACTCCTGGATGAGGGTAAACGGGGTCAAGAAGTTTTTGACTCAATATTACGCATCCTGTGTAGAGGTTTAACAAAGACTTCACCGGCTGCAGTAATGTAGACACTCCAGAACCTAGTGGTAGAGCCGGGTACAACCTTCTCCGAGTACCTCGGAGAGTTGAGGCTGTTAGTATCCAACGTGAGGTGTATTGGACCGGTAGCCCCGGAAGATGGTACAATGCAGCTAGCAATTAAAACGAGCATTGATTATCAATTTGCACCCCTGAGTGCACAGATTTTTGCTGGTAGAAACATGACTGCGCTACCGTTTGAGAATGTAGACGAGTTGTTGGGTTGCGTTGGATGATTTATCGCTGAATCAGTCGGTTGCGAGCAAGTCGTCACGAGGGAACGGGGAAGGCACGCCGCTGCACAACAGTAGTAATAGGAATAGAACGTACCCGAGAAACTTTAACAACCAGAAGTGCGGGGGGGTCATGGATGTAGACCACAGAGAGGTGGACTTTGAGGACGAAGATCTTGAGTTCGAGAAAGTGTATGATATTATGCAGAGCCGGGGGGGTTTCGGCAGGAATAATAATGAACCTGCTTTTTACATCCATTATGACACGAGGGAGGCAAAAGATGCTGCCCGAAGAGCCTTCGGACCGAGATGCCTGAACTGTGGCGAAGATACGTATTTCGCACGTGACTGTCCCGCACCCTAAATTAACAAATCTCGCATAATTAACCCAGCGGTGGGAGAGGGAACGCCAACAGAGGTATTGACGCGGTGGCGTAGGTGGCAACAGCGGTTGTGCCAATGGCATGCCAACAGGCGGGATGCGCGGGAGCGCAGAGGTAATTGAAAAAGCGACGGTAAATGGGTCGACTTGCCGGTAGCAATACGACCCCCGTTGCAATCCAATTTTTTTCGCACAGGTACAAGTGCGACCGGGAGAAGGGAATCCGGAAAAAGAGGGGAGGCCCTCCCAGCGTCTCAGGACGTGAAGAAGAGTTCGGCGGGAACCACGGTGCACAACGTGAGTCCAAGTCAAGAGGTAGGATACAATCTGCCTGTAGTCGGTAAGAACGGGGGTGAAGTAGATGGTTGTCTCTCTGGAGAGAGCGGAAGTAATTATCCCGACGTCCGATTGTGCACTTTCAACCGAAAATCAACGTTCTGCGCAAGCTCCGGCGCAAGTAGTTGTAGCGTGGCGGGTAGGTTTGGCCGTCCGGACGGCGTAAATCCTGGGTGTGATCTACCGAGAAAAACGCAAGTTCGAAGCAACGAGAAATCGTTGAGTGTGTTGGTTCAGAGTCATACCCACAACAATTCACTGTCTGCTGTCAACAGGGCGAAGGGCACGCCTGCTTCAATCGTACAGTTGAAGAGAGAGTTACCCCCCCACAGATCATAGTAGTAGAGCCCGGGGTGGTGGAAATAGGGGAGCGACGTCTTGCCCATCTAGCAAAGCCCGCGAGTTTTCCCCGCCGGTAATGGCAAAACAGCCTAAGATCGGTAGCGATAACATTGGAAACAACGAAAGAAATGTACCACACTCACGAGTGAAAAATCGTACCCGA
Source organism: Saccharina japonica (assembly GCA_008828725.1). NCBI lineage: Eukaryota > Phaeophyceae > Laminariales > Laminariaceae > Saccharina > Saccharina japonica. The sequence continues at coordinate 333,224 of MEHQ01003945.1, forward strand.
GTAGATACGATGCCGACCATTTTTGAGCGAGAGGCGGTTGAAAAACCGGTTGAAGGTGTTGATGTATCCAACACGACCTCAAATACACAGAGCGCGGATAGAAGTAGAAAGGTTAAACAGGGAGAGTTTTCGAGTAAGCCAGGCATGCCAGATAGCATACATGCACTCGACACCACGCAGAACCAGAGTAATGACGTGCCATCCGTGGTCTTCCCACCTTGCCAGGCGGAGATAGCGAGTGGAGAACGAGCAGATTATTTACCAGAGTTTACAAGAGCCGTGGGGGGGAAGGTGACACTCGACAGGAGACGTCACACTGCAAGAGCACGGATTTTTGGAGGATCCAAGGCTACGCGTACAAAAGGCTGCACTGTGCTACTGGACACTGGAAGTCCATCCACCTTCATTCAACGTAAGGTATGGCAGCGTATGTTGGGGTGCGGGGCGGCGTCTGAGAACGGTCTAACACAAATACCAGAACGCAGATGGGGAGGGTTCCACGGTATACCTTTGATCACATCCAGCAGAGTACGTTCAAATGCGCAAATGGGAGGAGAGGGGGGAATGCTCTCGGGGGGTAGACGAACACCGACTGTGTGTTTAGCGGTATTCGCACATGTAGTACCTGACGATGCAATGAATCATGCAGTTTTACTAGGGCGAGATAGTTGGGCAGATTTTCCAACTAGAAAATACGTTGACATCAATAACACCGAAACCGAGGTAACGTTCACTATGCGCGAAACCGGGACCGATGACAGTGAACAACGATATTCAGAGTGGGTCAACAGTGCGGTTGGGTTAATAGAGTCAAGCAGCGAGGGAACTGTGGTCGCAAAGTTTTCGGGAAAACAGTGCAGAATACCCAGTGCAATGTCGTGGGTGAAAATCGAGATCACTAATACAGACGGAACGGTAGCGTCCGATGGTAGGTATTATATCCGGTTTAATAAGGGCTGGTCACCCAGGGAAGCCTTAGTAGAGGCAGGAACATCTGAAATTCCGCTTCGACATGTGGGAGATCAACCATATTTAATGCAACCGAACATGAAACTGGGAGTAGGAGGTGCACCTTTAGTCCAGAGTGACCTGGCAGAAGCACAGTTTACACCCACCCCTTCAGACACGATAAATGCAGTAAAACCAGTAGAAACACAAACTAAAAAACCTGGCGAACCTCCGCCAGAAGGTTTAGCAAGTTTGGACAAGGAACAGAAAGCAGCTTTCGTAAAGTTGTGGCGACGGGTGCCCCCACACTTACAAGAAATAAACTTCGATTTCGAAAAAGCGCTGTGGACGGCAGCCGATATCGACGCTTTGGGGGAACTGTTGTGTCAGTATGAGCACCGTTTTTCCCATCACAGTACTGATCTGGGACACGTTACAGTTGATCCGTTCCGCATAATAATACTCAAAAATGATGCGAGACCAGCCAAACAGAGACCGTACCGTCACTCCCCAGTATTGGCAGCGAAGATAAAAACGGAAATAGATAAACTAGTGCTGGCAGGACTACTGCGACGATCATACTCCAACTGGTCAAGTCAATTAGTAGTGATCGCGAAAGCCGATGGGAGGATTCGGATAACGTGTACCTACAAGAAGGTCAACGGACAACCTGTCATTCCAGTTTTGCCACTACCAACGGTAGAGGGCCTTTTATCGGATTTAGGGGGAGCACATGTTTTCAGTACGATGGATTTAGTCAGCGGTTTTTTCCAGTGTTCAATGCACGAGGATTCCATACCCCTCACAGCAGTGTGTACGCAATCTGGGAATTGGGAGTGGACGGTCATGCCGATGGGACTTGCATCGAGCCCAGGGTGGTTTCAATCGATCATGTGCCGAGTGTCTGAGGGTCTGGAACAAGTGCGATATTTATTGACGATATCGTCTGTTTTTCGAAAAACGGCCAGGAACATATCGGTGATTTGCGGAATTTTTTCGAGCGGCTGACCACTTTTGACTTGAAGTTAGCGCCGAAGAAAGCACACCTAGGAGTAAAAGTGGTGAAATGTTTGGGCCACAGAGTAACAGCAGAGGGGATAGCGCCTGACCCGGGAAAAGTAGAAGCACTAACGAAACTGGCAATGCCATCGAACGTTAGTCAGCTACGCTCACTGTTGGGAGCGATGAGTTATTACCGGAAATTTTTCCCGAAAATGGCGGCAGAAACAAAAAGCCTAAATTCATTGCTGTAAAAGGGTGTAAAATTTGAGTTCAAACTGGAACACATACAAATAGTACAGACCTTGCTAGGACAACTATCGAGCCCCAAAGTATTAGCTTTTCCGGATTTTGCGGCAGCAATCTCGGGTGACCGGCCATTTCAGTTAATCACAGACGCGTCCGCGGACGGATTAGGCGCAGTGATCGGGCAAGACCAGAGTGATGGTACGACTCGACCGATAAGATTTTTGAGCAGGTCCACACTCCCAAACGAAAAAAATTGGAGTACCACGGAACTTGAGTGTGCAGCAATAGTTTGGGCAGTTAAGAAAAATCGCCAACTATTTTACGGTATACCATTTATCGTGGTGAGTGATCACCAACCGCTGAAAAACCTCGGGAGCTTGGCTACGAAAGTTAACAGAGTACAAAGGTGGTTTGAGTTTTTGAGCGCATATAACTACAAACTGGTATACAGACCGGGGAGGCTAAACGGAAATGCAGACCTTATGTCACGATTACCACTGCCTGCAACAGCGGAAGATACCAGTGCTAACCTACGCCTGTCTGACCCATCGGATGTGGACGTTTATTTTGTAGGTGCAAGTGGAGTGCAGCCGCGACTGGGGAGAGGGAGAGACATCAGCCTGGGTGGGCTGGAGTGTCACACCGAGGGAAAGGGCATCAGCTTGGGTGGGCTGGAGTGTCAAACGGAGAGGAGAGGCATCAGCTTAGGTGGGCTGGAGTGTCAAACCGACGAAATTTTTAAGGAGGGAGAGAGAGAAGTAGAGCTGAGAAGAGCGCCGCGTACAACCGATGAAAAGTCGAAGCTATTATGGCAGCTGATGCAACATGACCGAGTGCGAGATCAATACCAGATGAGACGACCAGAAAGTCCGCGAGTGTATGCAATACGTGACGAGGAAGCGTTGAGCGAACCTGACGATGAATTAGTAGTCAGCGGCCAGCTAGAGCCTGGTGTAATTTTACATGCATGTCCGATGACCGTGGAGGGTAGGGAGCTTTTGAGCTCAAAGGCAATACAGGACGTGGCAGTAATAAGCCCAGACGGGGGGGGAGGTAGCGGTGTGGTAGTAGCTGGCGCAGAGGGACCTTTAGACACACCAGAAGAAGAGTGGGATAATGAAGCAGCGTGCGCGTTCGGTGAAAAATTATGCCAAAAGTCTGCAAGAGATTGGGCTGCGGCCCAGGTAAAAGATGACACCGCCAACGTAGTGATGACGTGCATAGAAAACGACAAATCGAGCAGTGAAATAACCGAAGAAGGCTTAGGTCCAAGTATGGATGTTAAGGAGGGTAAAACGGTTGGTATCACAAGGGGAAATAATGGAACTGCCTAGCTCAGAAAAATTGCTGGTCCGACGGTTGTCGCGCGCCCCTGAAAACCGTCCGGACAGGAATCCCGGACAGTACGAGAGGCTGCTGGGAGACGAGCCAGTGAGGACCTATGTACCGCTGCTTTTGCGACCTTGGGTAATGGACTGTGCGCACAAGGAAGCTGTACAGTTGGGAGAAAAGGTGACTCTTGGGTTACTGTAGAGATATTATTGGTGGATCGGTATGGCTGAGAGTGTAAAATGGTGGATCCGGAGATGCTATAGTTGCCAGGCACGCAAAAACACCCGGAACACAGTACGTTGGCCACTGATATCCTTGCCACTACCCAGTAGGCCCGGACAGATGATATCGTTTGACCTTTTAGGACCCCTGCCGGTAACGGTGAAGGGGAACGAATACGTCTTTTTGGTAGTAGATTTATTTCGCCGTCACGCTGAGGCGTACGCAATTACTAAGGGAGAGAAAAACACGGAAGGTTGTGCAGCGAGGTTGGTCCACGACTATATTCCAAGGTGGGGTTGTCCACATACCTTTCTGTCAGATCGAGGTCCAGAATTTGTGTCAGTAGCGTGTCGAGGGGTTTTCAAGATGCTGGGCTCAGTGAAAAAGTATACAAGCTCATACCACCCCCAAACGAACGACATGGTAGAAAGACTTAATCACACCTTGTGCCAAATGTTGTCATATCTCATCGCGGACGACCAGAAAAATTGGGACGAAGTATTGCTACACGCAATAGCTACCCACAACAATAACGTGAGTAGGGGGATCGGCCTAGCTCCGAACGAAGTACACATAGGACGGTATCCGAGGTTACCGATGACTATATTAGAGGGTAGTGGCGTGAAAGGCCACCAGAGCGCAAAGAGAGACCAGCTTGATTATCTTGAGTTGATGAGGGACAGGCAAGTGCGAGCGTATAGATTAGTTCGAGAGGAGGATCGACTAATAAAAGCGAAACACCAAGCCGCAAACGAAAAAATTGATGCAGCCATGAACAATCGAATGAAATTCGTAGCGGGAGATTGGGCGTGGGTATACGACGACCATAGCACGATAACGGGAGGAGGAAAACATGTGCACAAGCCAGCTGAGGGCAGCTCGGCCAGAAAATCGTTCGCATTAATTAGTAAGCTTGCCCATTGTTGGACCGGACCATACAAGGTGTTATGCGTAGGACCGGGAAAGACGGGTGATGGTAGAGAGGTGGGACCAAAGTTACTGTTGTTGGAGATACTAACAGATGAACCAGGTCGCGGGATAAATGCAAGGGTGTCGGTACACCGGTGCAAGAAGTGTTATAATCCGCACGAGGGAGCGACTGCACCGAAATTTTTGCCATGGTCAATGAGCAACTACGTGCTGAACAAATACTCGGAGATTTCACCCCCGTTCCACCTGACAACCGACGACGTGACAGTAGAATTAGACACTCATCGTGTGACGCCGAGTACGTTAACCAAGCATCGACTGACTAGAGGACTAGGCGGAAAAGTTGCGGTGCAATATTATACGTACTGGGAAGGGTTAGAGAGACCCACATGGGAACATGAGGAGGAATTAACGCAGTATGGAAATTGCGTGATGGGATATTGGGCAGGAGAACCTGTACAAGTCAAGGGGGAAAACGCGAAGTATAGGCTGTACCGAGTAGAAATGGCTAAGAGAGCCATTGCTCGTGCAAAAGGCGAGAGACACGTGCCTGCAGGATACTTTGTTTGCTGTGACACCCGAGAGAGGCCGAGACTGTATACACCTGATATCGTTGGCTCGTACATTTATTTCAATACGACCCATACAGGTTGGCAGCTGGCGAGAGTGGTCGGGATAGCGGAGGACGCGGAGAGCATTAGCCTTCCTCACACCATCAAAATGCTGGATTTGGCGAAGCAGTTCAACGTGAACCTATCACAAAAGACGTTGACAACAGTTGGAGAGGAGCCCGGAGACTGGTGCTGGCACGTACACCGGAGGACCAGAAGCGTCAAGAACTTCAAGCCATCGCTGGAGTAGATGAGACGTGGGGGGGGTTGGTACTATATTGGGCAGGGATGGGGGTTTTAACTACAGTATTGACGTAACAGTCGGTACAGAAACCAATGGGGTTGACACTGTATTGGGCAGGGATGGGGGTTTTAACTACAGTATTGACGTAACAGTCAGTACAGAAACCAATGGGGTTGATACTATTGGGCAGGGATGGGGGTTTTAACTACAGTATTGACGTAACAGTCAGTACATAAACCAATGGGGTTGATACTGTATTGGGCAGGAATGGGGGTTTTAACTACAATATTGACGTAACAGTCGGTACAGAAACCAATGGGGTTGATACCAGTGGTACTGTTGAGAAATTAGGGTACACAAAATTTTATTTTGTAGACGAGATTTTTTTTGCAGTTAATTTTTCAGATGATTTTGTTTTGGGAGTTATGAGTCAATTTGGTATACTTGCATGTTAACCGTAAAATTGTTGGCGAGCAATATTACGTACGAGTAGTTGTTCCACTGCACGCCATAAGAAATGGCGACAGTGGAGCAAGGTGGGCTATTGAGGTGATATTGGGTTTATGGAGTATTTCGAGGCGTTACATAGTAGGGACTAGGGGATGAGTCAGCCTCCCAGTAAGCAGGTAGCAGGCTATCCTGCTGAGAGACTGACTGCTAGACACTGCGGTAAGAGTAACTAACGTACAGAGCGTGATAAGACTGCTGTTAGACTAACAATACTGAGTGAGGTAGAGCTAGCCAGTACAGTTGACGAGTATATGATTGGACAGAGAGTTGAGTAGTCAGAGACTACTCGAATACGAGTACGAGTAAGAAGGACGTTCTTTGCTGTGTGCGCTGTGCTTGAGACGTAGACCTGTAAGTTGACGATCTACAACTGCTAGGAGAATGCGGGTAGTTCAACGTAGGAGAACGCGTGCGTGCACGACTCTTGCAGAGTATCTGATAGATCTACTGTAGGAGCGGACGTAGAAATATAGTGACGAGAAGGAGTAGGCTGACACAGCCCCTCTTTCAGTCCGGGAACTTGCTTTCATCCTGCTGAGGCGATAATAAAAATTCCAATTTCTTCTTCATCCTTTCTCCTTGACCTGAACTACTGTCTCTGCCATTCCGAACCAACTGAATTCTGAGGGCATCCCCTTCGGTCTGAGATAACGAGAGACTGCCAAAGTCTCTTTCCATCACAACGACTGTTTCTTCATTCTATGAATTTTGATGCTTCGTTTTTGACCCGCGACATGAACCGAACACACAACACACACCACGCACGAGACCACAAGGACCACACCGACATGGAACGAGGCACACATCAAGCGTCGTGCAGCAGTAGTTGATACAATGCCGCAGGCGTCTGCTTCGTCTGGGCTGCGTACAGTAGTAGTAGCAGTTGTACGACACGCTTGATAATGTCATGTAAATTTGTGATTCGGTTCCAATTTTTAGGAATCTAGGTAGAGTATAATTTCACGGATCTACGAGAGTACGTGTCTACCAGCATGCAGACTTCGAAGTATCATATCTACGACCTTTCTCTTTTTGCCAACGATAGGCCGATCTACGTACATACGAACACGACCCAGCGAGTATTTTGGTACAGAAAGTAGCACTACTGCTGTACTTTACGGATACATGTCTCCACAGTAGTCTAGGCTACAAACTGCGAAGCAGCCAAGGCGCCGTTTGTCGAACAGCACAGCACAGCACAGCAGTACTACAGCAGAAGAATCTGCAAACCCCGCAGTGTGCGCGGGACAGCTACGAGTAGCAGGGGGGATCTAGCAGGCTAGTTGTGACAGCTACGAAGCACTGACTGGTTTGCTGTGTTCTGTCTCTCATTGTGTATACGTGTGTGTATGTTTGATGTATGCCATTCCAGCAAAACCTCAGGTCCGTATAGAATAGCCACGACGAAAACATTGTCGCAGGTCGTGATTTTGCTTTTTTCAGGTCAATTCACAAAATATCGTCAAGATTCACGAGTTGTTCTTCGTGAACCTACTCGACATGACAAATCACAATTTAACACAATACATACAGTAGTAGTGGGTGTCTGCATTTATCTCATAACTTGTGTGCCAAGAAAACTAAACTCACATTGGCACGAACAGTAGAAGACGTTGGTCTCGAATTTCAGCTCACTACTGTGGGATCGACTTTAAATCCAACACAAAATAGTGAGATCGACTTCGGAAACAAAATAATAAGTCGTTGGGCCTGGACACCAAACTGAAGTTTCTTAACACCAGGAGCCCACTGTACCTCAGATACGATATTATCTCGCGACTTTTTTTTCGGTAGGAATCGACGTCGCTCCTACTTTTTCTTTTAAACAATGCAGCAGCAGTCTATGCCACGGTTTGCTCCAAAAAGAGAACTATGAAGCATGTGCGATCTATTTTCACCTTGCGACACCCCCGCGATTCGAAGTGATCAATATCCCGAAGGGGAACCTTGTACATAATATGCACCTGGTAAAAGCTAATTTTCGCGTCAACACCTGAAATGTCGCGACTCGTGATACAGCAGTATTTTGCCAATAATATAAAATATCACGAATCGGGGGTTTTGTGTTTTGTTCGATATTAATGACTCTGAGCACGCACTCGCGGAATACTACTACAGCAGCACACGTTACGCAGAGCACTGATAGTACAAAGAGTTAAGTACTAAGACTACAGTACATACAGAGCATACCCGGACTACACATATACACGAGAAGTGACTGTACACCGAACGGTATCGAGAGCATAGCACAGAGAACATACAAGAAAGGAATACGCAAAGAGTGAGGGCACAGCGCACACACGCAGTTTGACCTACAGTAGCTGTTCTGCTGTGCTGAATAGCAGCTTGCTCACAAGAGCAGTACACAAGGAGGATGTATCACGTCTGTTAACGACCGCATGCACCAACATATACAAAAGCGTAGAGAAAGACAGAACATGCCGTAGCTCGTAGCTGTCACAGCTAGGCCTGCTGGGTTCCCCCTCCCTGCTAGCTGTGTGCTATAAGTCAAGCGCACGCAACAGCGATACTAAGACTTCAAAATGCGTTCGCAAATTCGGCACGTTTCCCGTGTCTCCGGCTCGTGTCTCGCAATTAGTTTGTGTAGCAAGAGGCGTTTAGCACGGATACGTATGTATATATACCAAGGTCAGCGCCCCGGAAAGTATTCAGTTAGGCAGGGATTTTCCATTCTCGTTATGGCATGCTCGTACTCGGATTATGCAGGCAGCAGCCCGTATCTACCGAAACGCCACGGTCAGCTCCTGGCGAGTTATGCCAGAGATATCCATCGTGTAGCTACAGCGGGCTTTCGACAAGAAATGCTGTGCTGCCGGAATATTCAAACGTACAGGGTACCATACAAGCAATGACAACTGGACCTCCATGAAATAAATGCGTCGTATTGGAGGCGATGAAATAGCAAACGTTCGACAGTTTCGGCATGAACTTTCTCTCAGCGAGGCCACCAGGAAACGCTAAATATTAATGGCAAGACCGGCGCGTCAGGGAAGTTATGAGAAAAAACGAAAGACGCATGCGCGCTATCGCCAGTCAAACGCTGTGCATCAAGAGGGCTTGCTAGATTCGAGGACGAAATGCACGAAACTTGAGCTGGCGTCCTGGCCTTGCACACCCACCACAAGTTTAGGGTGCTTACTGTAGAGACAATCCAAAACAATTGGACCAAATCAACTCGTGAACCAGGCGGCGAAACAAACAACTCACAGTCGTACATGCTGGACACGTGCAGTACCGAGATCGAGCGCGAAACTGTTGCAACAGACAGACCGAATAGTGAACTGTTCGCCTGCAGGGGCTAAGCTTGTTGGACTTGCAATACCGGCAGCCGCCAACTGGAAATAAAACTGTGCTTGGAGGTAGGCACATATGTTAGCGTTCAAGCGTCGGTTTTGTGGTGGCTGGCGTTAGTCTAGAGAAGGGTGATCGATCGGCGATTGTAGTTGAACATAAGGTGTGCTGCCTGGCACTCGTTTTGCCTTGTGTACACAAAACAATGTGGCGCGGCAGTGAGAAAGGAAATACATTGCCCCTGTGCCATTCGCCGTGTCCAGTTTGTTGAGCATTACCAACGGTTCTGCTTCCGTGCAAGCTAGTGTACGAACAATAACTTATACTGAAGCATGTGTAAGAGTCGCCTCATTAAGGAGGGGCAGTACGGCCTTAGCGGCAGTGACCGGCAGTGGCACGAATCATGTATGTAGTCGCACCGTTAAACAGGCTATACTTTGCGAATGCCGATGGAGTAAAACTCTGACGATACATGCTATCTGCACAGTATTGGCGATTTCGGATTGAAATTGACCCAGGATGTGGATGATTCGGACACGCTTTGGTTTTCATATCAATATGTTCGAGGGATGTTACTGTTCGGGTGGATACGACGGAGAGCGAGGTACACTACAATGATAACACTTTCAATGAGGACTACGAGCACCTAGCATCGGGTTCAAAAGAGGACTAGGATGTTTGCCACCAGTTTCGTCAAATGCTACAGTAGTATACTCTGGTAGGGCCGCCTGAAGAGCTTAGCGCTGATCGCCCGTCTGCTGAGCTTCGCGGACGCTTCCTGTTTTTGTTTGTTTCGACCCCAAAAATTGTAGTATTATACATATACTTCGTATATGTATATGTAAACCATGGTATACATCGGATACTGTTGACAGCTTGAATAAACACGCGAAAGTCTACCAATGGTGCAGAGGAAGCACGTGCACTCCGATTTTTACAGCTACACATGATGTACCCTCGCTGTCCCCCGTCTGGAGCAGTCGATAGGACCAAAAGAGCCTCATTCATCACGTAGCAAGTACCACTCAGCTGGGCCGCAAGAAACGGTGTACGATCATGATCGCCGGACTCGGTGACACTGACGCCGTCACAAGAAATGGAACACCCTAGGTCATTTCCAGCATCTGACGGCTGCAAGCAGGTTAATAAAATGATTGAACAAAAATCCATATGTTGCTGTTCTTCCCCGCCTTCCCCGTACCGAAACGAGATTTCTACGAGTGATCAAGGCCTCAGTACCTACCCAGTCCGTATCTCCAGCGGCCGCGACCCCCCATGCAATCCATGACTAGCCCGTATCGTGCCGAAAGCACCCGATTACGCGTGGTAAACCGCGACGTACACAGTCTAGCTGCAGCGGCTTTCTTGAAGATCTGACACTGCGTCATTTGGTCCTAGCAGCAGACACAAAGTAGAAACAACACTCCGGAGTGCGGTGATTAACTGGTTTGGACCAGTGAGTGCCGGTTATGTGGCGAAAGGTAGAGCGGATTACAGTCACGATCGATGGTCTTCCATTGTTTTCCATCTTGGTGGTTCTGCCGATACATTTGCATGTCCTTACTAGATTTCCATGCTGCCGCGCTTCGTCGTTTTTTAATCACATTCAAAGTATAACGACGGCGTGGATTACCTTCAACAATACTACCAAATTTTGCAGCATTCACCTGCACCTCGTCACAAGCGATGCACGAGGGGCGTTCTCTCTCACCTCCCCATTCGCCAGCCGAGTTGTATGTGAAAATGGCATTGCCGTCGATACCCAACTCCGAGTCATATGCGTAAACAGCACCTGCAGATACAATGAAGGTAGACAGCGGGTAAGTGTTCGTTGGAGATCCTCCTTGGAAACGACGTCGGCCATGCACGACCGGGCTCGTGATGGCGCAGAGTCTAACTAAAGATGAGGAGAAACGGCGAAAAAACCCCCTCCGAATGACGAACATCGGTAACTACTCAAACCCAGGCCATATCGACGACAAGAGCAACCGAGCACTGCTTCCAGTGTGTCATTTAGCTAAACAGTCACCGCGTAAAAAATGGATACCACGCGCGGTCTGTGACAAGTGGTATCAGCATGGATGGAAAGCAACCAAACCTACGACAGGCGGTTGACGACACTATGGTTCGGTTGGGGTAAATGACAAAAACATCTGAGAAACGGTGCACATCCGGATCATTGTTCTTTTGGGAGCATTGCCGCAGGCAATATCACCGAACCCAGGTTTGTCACGAGAGAGGACTGTGATATTTCGTGTACCGTACCATGAATTTAGTAACAAATCTATGCTAAGAATCTGGACTCGGCCTCGGGTTCGTCGACGTATTGAGACTATCGCCCCGGTGGGCTATTAATAGCAGGTAACCACGAAGCCTATACGAGTCAAGATCGCGAGTTCGAGCCCCCCCCGAGTGCGTGCTCGTAGGGTTTTTTCGCGCAAAACGATATTTTGACTAACGGAAAGCGCGAGAGCGTGAGTCAGCATAATTCGATGAACGTCGACGAGCGTTGGGAAGACCGAACCCTCTGGGCGATAAAAACCAAGGTAAGAACCGTAGTGGAGTAGGAGGGAGAGGAACCTACTTTGTGACCCCGGGTCTGACTTAGGACTAGGGAGGGAGAAAGACAGAAGAGCGACGATATTGAATGAAATGGTAAATAAACCCCAACAAATATAGGGAATCAGGCGTAGGTGCAAGGGGGACAAATATAGGTGGAAATCATGTAAAGCATGCAAATGAAGAGCAAACAATATACCAGTAGCGGTTCTTCCGACGGAACAACGGAGTGCGGCTTGCCCCGTGCGTCAATTAATACGGATAACTGTCATACTCGTATGTGTGGGAACATGGCGTTTCCAAACAATTGTTTTCAAAACGATTAAGATTCCTCCGCAGGAGGTAAGATCCACATATATTGATATATTGGATGTTTCGGAAAACAAAGTGAAGAGGACAGGCTGCTGCTACAGCAGGGGAGCTGCACTTCGCAGTCCTGTAGTTAAGCCGGTGATATCCGCTTGACCAGGTAACCACCGCATCTTTACTCAGGGATATCAAAACTCTTATAAAACTTTTAGTTCGGCGATATTAAGACAGTCATACCTTATACTTTCCTCTGAGCTCATTCCACTGTAGGTAGCAAGTACGGGTGGGAGTCAGGTTTTTCCTGCTGAGGCGATATTTAGTGACTGACACTAGAGAGTAGTATTAGTATACTATTAATAGTGAGCACCCACCGGCTATTCTACCAATAATTGTACCATTGTTTGCATTTTTTTCTTGTTTCAGGAGTAGCGCATACAGCAGTTGGCCCAGCTTCGCGATAAATTTCTTCGAAGGGATGTTTTAGGTGTATGACTTACAGTAGTATTGACTCACTAATGACTCACTATTATTAGTATTGAAGTCCTCATGTAAGGATCTCAGGCAATAAGACTCACACCTTCGGGGTGGAATTAGAGTGATGCACAGAGTCACTCGCCCCAGTAGGGTAAACGCGGTAGTGAAAATAGTGGCATCATACTACATTTACAGCAGCCGCAGCAGTAGAAAGAGACATAGGCAGGTCGACCAAATACATTGGTGTTGGTGCGAATCACATGGCACGTAAACAATCGTGAAAACCCAGTTTGTGGGCGAGGGTAGCCCAAGGTGTTTACACTAGTAATCATTAATTCGAAAAGCCAAAAGGAAACATAAATATCATACAGCGAAGTATATATACTGCCGCCATGGACAGGGAGAACAGGAAATTGCCCGCAACGATACTGTTTTATGGAGTCACGAAGCGACAACCGGTTATACGTGTCGGCCTTCGAAACTGAAGAACGGTCCGAGTCAGAACGTGGATGTCACCCATATTCAGACTTGTGGGCTCTACTCCATTAGTTCGTGTATTCCGTTTGCGACTTGACGTCAAGGTAACAGCCTGGCTGAGAAGTTCTGGGATAAACGTGCTTCCTCACACTTTCGGTTACTTTTAAGAGGCGATGTTTGTGTTTCTCGATGAGATCATCAACACAAGCGCAACCGATCCACATTAGGCGCCCCCTTTCCTGTCCACTTGCACGACATGAATTCATTGAACACTGGGTAGCATATTGTAGTCTGTCGAACACACTCGCGAATTCCAGCACAAGGTACACATTATCAATACTCAACACCCAGTAAAGCAGACGCACGAACGCTGGGTTATCACATCGGAAGTGAAAAACAATAATGCAGTGGATGGAGATGATCGAAGGTAGGTTACACTGGTTCCCGGAACGATTTAGCGCATTCGAGCAGGAAGAGAAAACGCCACCACAACCAGCAAGGAAACTCGTGCAATACGATTTGGACAAGGCGGTCGGGTGCAGTCATTTCTTGTTGAAAACTTCGGCAGCAAGGTTTATCGATTTAGCGATATTGAGGTGAATACTTAAAGTGGACGGAACAGGACGTTACAAGATACTGTCAGGGCAGAGGGTAGCTATAAACCTCTTTTCAGTTGCGCAATACGCCCCCTCAGCGTATTTAGAGTAACACACAGGCCGGCCGCGTTGGTTGATCTATCAACTACTGTAAGGTCACTTTATCGCGTTTGCCGAATATATATATTTTCTCAACCTAAGTTTCCAAAATGAACACCGAAGGTAGTAATAATGGTATGTTCTTGAAACAAAGGGCCACACCGTGCTTTAATGAAGGTAGGAGTTGGACCTAACCTGACGTATCGTTCTCGTCTACGTATTATACCTTTGGCGTTTTCATAACCGTGTGTCTTAAATGCCCGGCACGCACCACAGACCACCGGCTGCTGTAACACATCCACAATATCCACACAACAACCCCATTGCTGAGAGCACAGTAACGCGAGACGTGTAGCTGAAACAAGACGCGGACGAGCAGCGTTGGATTGCTTCGCCGGCCCATCGTTACGCCACACTCTGCGCCCACTTGATATTGTGGAGCATGTGCCCTTCATACGGGATTGCTCGGGTGCTGGCACTCACACTGCCTTGCTCTATTTGTGTAACAGCATGATGCCAAGTCGTGTACATGGTTAATTCCACAACACGGCAGAAAAAGCAGCATACAGAAAAACCCGCTGTGACGTGGCGGGAAGTCGCCGTGGAGGAGGTGTTGAACTACCAAAACGAGCTTGGTGGAGCGCGCCGGTGCGGTGGCGAGCGCAGTCAGACCAGAAGAATGCCTGGTCTCGAAAAAGAATAGCATAAATTCGAGCTTCTCGCTGGATACTGTCGGTATTGCTGCCGCCGCTGCCTCTGGTGCAAGCCGGCGCAACTGAATGCTGCTACTCTTGCCTGATTTCTTCGGATATAAGTGACTGCACTGCCGCTAAACCTACCGCGGTCGGCGCTGCTTGTAGAGGTGCACCATGATTTGCCTGAGAGTGGTCACTCGAGAAACTCTGAACATCACCGAAAACCTGATTTTGAATGCAGACGAAAATGCTGCTCGATGAACAGAACGATGGCCCAAAGTATTCAGTAAACATCATTGCAGCACACGAATGTAATGTGAGAAGTTTGAATTAAGGAGCCCGATCATTCACAAACCATTTAAGCCCAAACGCGATATCATACCCCTATGGTAGCATGCAGTAGGGTTGCTTCTTGTACACCCGTGTTCGTCTTAATTTATTTGGTCTATACAATATAAAGGTCGGCCGTCCCCCTGTCAGATGTGGTATTTGTTTTCGTAGTTTTTCCGGACAACACCAATACATTCACGGTGGGAGAGAAGCTCACTCTCTTAATTGGAAAGTAATTTCAACTATAAAACAATTATTTTGCAAATACTCTAATTGCCGTAAACAATGGTGCCCTTAGGTGCACACTCCAAAACTATATATGACAGGCGGCCTCAACATCCAACTCCACTACGCTGTTTTGTGATGGTGCCCCGGCTGTGGTAGTGAGATATTTGTGAGTGCCGGAGTCTGCACACTTCATGATTTTCTCGCGGCTGTATCAGCGTCGACGAGTCTAGTGAAACATGAGCAGACCGGACACGACCAATGTCAGACACCCATTGCTAGAGCCCCCCCGTTTCCCCAACATCCACTTTCGAACGTTTGATACGTTTGCATTATCTTTCATTTGTTTGTTCTTCAGTAACTACGAATCGTATCGGCAACTTTATGTACAACATCGCCCACCACTGGCAAGGGAACACAACGAAAATACAAATACACCTGTCGTGAGGCAAAAGTGAACGACCTCCTCCTCCCTCCTTTAGTGCTCCAAAACAAAACTACCATGCGTTTGCAAGGTGCAAGTGTATGTTGCGGGACGTTTGTTGGGGACACACGGTTAAACAGACGAACCAGGAATAATAAAACCAAACACTGTGCTTGATTCATGACGTATGGTGCACAGAGGTTAACCCTGTGACCCGTTGTAGAATAATTGTTCTTTGCCTACTGTAGTTTAGTGTTGTGGGGCTTGTGTAATATCACAATGTTTTAGATCCCTGAGCAAACCGCTTATAAGCCCCGAAACCACGAGCATATTGTACAATAAGGAAAATCGGCTGTTGTATGACAAACGTGGACAAAATCTACTTGAATCGGCCAAAACGGGATCGATCGTCGACCACACGGCTCCAGCAGTGTTCTCGGATACTATAATTTTTATTTTTGCGAGGAAAACAATATGATGCAACTGCGGTGTGTATCTGTCGTTGTTCATCGAAGCTTGCTGTTAAGCTTTGCATTGTCGACGGATTACTACCAATATCCAGGCCGACAGCCCCCCGCGCAGAGAGGGCTAGACAAGCATATTTCAAGTAGATTTTTGTCCCCCCGGTATATATATATTGTTTTTCCTATGTTGACATTATGAGATAATCTCCAACCTTTGGAGCAGTGGGGACGATTGATGTATGTCCCCTAGTCCTAGTGTTATTCATGTTTCCCTGTGAGTCTGGTGAGGGGACACGAGAAAACCTCCTCCCGTACGACAGGAAAAATCCCTCCTTGATTGACAAACGATTGAGCGAGGTGGCAGGGGGGGGGCAGCCACACAGACGATATGCTGGCTCATCCGCTGATGCGTACCATTAACGCGCCATAAACCGCGGAGCAGTGGTACACGGGCTACCCTGGTGATCGATAAGTAGCCGTCGCTTTCCCGGACGAGGTCTTGCGATTTGTCAGCAACGTTTGTTTTCTTGGTATCTCGCTCCTTTGGGCTCGACGTCTCTCCGGAGAGCGAGCAGAGCGCGATATTCGTCGGGAAGTGAGAAGTACGTGCTGTTCGTCGGGAAGTGAGAAGTACGAATATCATCCTAACGTCTGCCTCGATCTTGCCGTCGGGCATTGAAACCCCAACACCAAGCGGGCGCGTGGTACCTCATCAGGACTTGGTGGTAGGGAGTGCGCGTGGTTGCTTCCGCCCTCGGATCCTCTTCAAGAACGACCACAAGATGGGTATAGCTATATACGGCCAATGTCAGCTCAAACATCGATCTGCCAAAGAACAGTCAATATATATTCATTGACAATTGCCTTATCGATGAGAAAGCATATCAATTTTAGTAGTTTATTGTTTTAAGAGTTGTTTTATGCTCAAAATCAACCTTCGACCTTGAGTATATGTTTCTGGATGGAAAGTGTCGAGCCACACAAGCAAAATCGAAAGCAGCTTGGACAGGCTCGTAAATCAGAGGGTATACGGGAAATCGTATTTAGGGGCGAGGTACCTTGCCCATCTATCCCGCTTTTCTTGGATCTTCGATATCTTGAGACGACCGTGTTTTTTTTTTTTTTTTGTCTTGTGTCATCGACGGCTCTCACAAATAACAATGTTAGGTTACTCTGTAAATTTTGACCGAGGAAAGTACATCTCTTAAAGGCAGTACAAAGCCCAATAGTTTCGATTTTCATTCTCATCAAAAAGGCAATTCTCAACTAGGAAAATCGGCTGTCAACGATGTTTAGTCAACTGTAAAAACAGGTTAACCATAGTAGATTCAGCAAATGTTCGTTGTTGATCGAGTCGGTCATAGTTTATAAAGCCAGCATGTGTATCCCAACGGTGATACCAGTACGATCGTGGTGGAGTGTCCGTGGAGAGAACACCCTACCCCCCGCACCGCTTAGGACATCTACATCATCACGCGGTAAGTGTTAATTGCAGAAGTAGTCCCGTGTGCATGCTACTATTCAGATCAACCTTAAGGCTACCGTGCCTGGCGACCTGTTTTACGTCACATATTGTTGTGTGTAGCGTATTGTTGTATTGTACGGCTGGTTCCAGAAAGAAACATAAGATTAAGATTCCATTCCATCTTCGCAACTTTGCACGCTGGTGTTCGAGAGTTCGAAAACGAAATGTGGCAGGCGTGTTCTGTATGGCAGCACGAGAATACGAATGAAAGGCCTTTTATATTTTCGTTTTGTTTACCTCTGTAGGTAGTTTTTTCAATTGTTGCGGATTTTTGGGCAACTTTGACCCGGAATAGCTCATGACTATTTTTTTGTTTTAAATAATACCCTTCTTGGGGCCCTTCGTCATGTTTTGAAGAACAACCTCGCCACGTTGTGTGTCGCAACTCTAAACCACTAGGGTGCACAAGTGATTTCTCGGAAGAGTAATTTCCCCCCTAGGGTTTCCAAAAGCTCAATACATTGTTCTAGTAGTTTGGCAGGCGTTTCTTATAACAGGCTTGTACGGCTCGCAGAAAAACAGTTTCACGGACGCCTTTCGCTTGCCAACACGATGATATTCATACGTCTAGCGTCGGGTCCTTCGACAGTTTGACCGACCTATGGCCTGTACAGTAAATTGTATGGGTGTTAGTATAGACCGCTTAAATCCCTATGTAACAATACCTCCCCAAGTAATACGAATAATGTCCATATATCGCCAACTACAAACCGCACGCCCAAACTGGCCTCACCGATGTGTTCTCTTTGTTGATGCGGTCATGTGGAAAAAAGTTGTGTCGAAAAAATCAACGTATGTATTGATTAAATAGTTGCCCGAAGATAGAATCTTATGATTCTTTCTGGGACCAGCTCGAATATGTAGATAGGTAGTTTGTACTTTGTAACACGTGAGACGTATATTATGATCTACACCTTGCATAAGATTTTTTACCAGCTATATTGTATCGTATATGCTACATTATATTGTACTCCTGACAGTAAGGATCGGATATGTTGCAATTTACGCCTCGGATCTTGGGTGATACATATTCTTGTCCCCCGTGTACCAGGTATCGTTTATGTTGTGCTTGCAATCGTGGAACCGGGTACTGAGCAATATGTTGGTTTAACATGAACGTCGGTAGTGTTCACCGTTCATTCGACACAGTGCTCGATGCACCATGTTCACAAGACGAATATGGCTGCCCATACAATGGTTAGTTAGCTTCGGGTTTGTCTCATGGTCAGAGTTAATACTATTACTATTGGTATGGTACACAGTGTCCCCCAACCATTGTGTCGAGTAAGTGGTAGAATCCTCTGCGTGTAAAACTACGGGTCACGTGGCTACCGTGTTTGACGAAATGCACAACTATTGTCTTAGGTACGTTTGCACCACAGGAAACCACCACCGGCGATGTCAACTTGAAAAAAAAGCATCAATTTGGTAAGTCACTGCTGTAGATACCACCCAGCTGGGCCGGTACGGGATCCGAACGACATTAGGAAATCAATTCACACCCAAATTCCGCCACCGGTACGCCCCTATAAGCAATGCACAACAACACTTACTTGTGCCCGGCATCCACATCAAGTGTTTGTTCACATCAAAGGCAGCATTTACAAATTAGCACCAGTGTTTCGGGCGGTAAGACGGGCTCTGGATGACCACCTCACAGCCTTTGGATGTTGAAGCAAGTACAGGCTGGTGGCTGGCTTTTTTCCCGATTTGAAATGAGAGCTACTACAGGTACTGTATCATCGTCGGTATGCGTTATACGTATCAGCACACAAAAAAAAACTTCATCCTTTCAGGCCAAGTGATATACATACACGCGTAAATATCACAGTAGAGTGTAGGCCCACAGTTAATAAACGGCCTAATGTGAACATCGGGGGCCCTGTTTTCAGGACCCTTGAAAATTACATACCTTGAATATACGGAAATGGCTCAACGGGGGGGCGCTAAATCAAATCCTATACAAATGTCTACGCCCAAGGTTGTTGAAAGATGGCATCACACCTACATCACGTGGCTTGATTAGGTTTCATATGTGTTTATCGTTGCCAGGCCTATGTTGAAGTACTGCACATGGCTATCATCCCCCCTCGCTCTTTCGGAGTCAAGGCCTACGTAAAAGTTCGTTTTTTACAAGGCGATTCTATGAATAGTACGCCCTTAGTAGCACCTCCTCGTCCCAGGCTGGAAGAGTCAAATTGTGGCAAGGGTCCCGGTTTGCGCTATCACCCCTCCCCCTGTGAAAACAATCATTCTGCTACCTAGGTGGGGTTGCCAAGCGTACCAATATCCACCCATCATACATGTATATTACGTCCCAACAGGACTCACCCAACGGCGGCAAATGAAGCACGACAGGCATAAGACATGTCAAATATGACCGGAGTACGCTAGATACACACGGAATGGGGGAAACCAGAGTACGTCGCATGAAGCGGTGTGGTGCACTAGTAGTAGCCTGCTGCGGGGGGCTATACCGTAGCGGTAACGACGATGCTAGAAGCTGCCTCGGTAACAGTGGCGGCAGCATCGCTGACACAAGTAGTGGCAAGGGCTGTAGCTGCAGAACGGCTGCAAAGGCAACGGTGGTATAGCTGCGATATCGGAGTACTGATGGTGGCGTTGTTACCGAAGCGGTAGTGTTGGTAGCTATAGCACATCCAGAACTGCAGCCGTCCAAACCAATGTGACACACCGAGAGTAGTTGCGATAGTAATTGGTGACGGCTAAATCGGCATCAGGAACACTAGAGGCGGTAGACGCGATACACGCGGTAATAGCAGTCGCGTCCCTGAAGCCGCTGTCGATACTAGCGTTGATAGCATCGATAGCGACGGTAATTTTGTGAGCAAACGAAGCCATACAAGTTCAGCGCCATCCCGACCACTCGTATAACGCAGCATCTTCGGTAACGGTATCCATTTTAATTTTGGGTGCAGAGAAGAACCGTAATTTAGGGTATGATAGTCGCGCTAGACGCGTACTGTGGATTGGGTACCACCCGAACTTTCTGATGCGGCAAACTCGAGAAGCCCCCTGCCTCTCGCATACGTGACTTAGAGACTAACGGTAGGAAACACTTGATCATGACAATCCCATACGCTATTAATATTAATAGGTGTTCCATGAATAATATTTTCATAACACAAATAAATGCGATACCTGGTGGTGGCTCCACAGATCAGGCGATTGTTGACATGATCACGGCTTAGAAATATATATATATCACATCAGTCAACATTACAATAGGGCATACTTCACGAGCCTGTGAAGCCTTTGACGAAAGGAAGCTGCAGGACGTTTCGTATTTTTTTGCGCGGAGTTTATAGCGCGTTCGCCTGAATGGGTTCGGATCGATAAACGGTGCTGGGCCGTTGTGAGTTATGTTCTTGAGTTATTTGTGTTTTATAGTTTCGGGCATTATTCGTTACTGCTTTTGGGTTCAGATGCCCTTGTTAGTGATCCACGTAGACTGTTTGCACCTCGGCTCGACCATAGTTTGTTTTTGTTACAGTTACTGATCAAGGGGAACAGACCCAATTTGAAACAGTAGGGTCTTCCACATGGTAGAGGGAGAACGTTCTCGGAATATTCCCCGTAAAACTCGCGCAAACATTAAATAACGTAGTACAATTTGTCCATTAATTGCAGGTGGGTGAAGGTCTACACAGCTCCCACGCATATATAGGTACAATCATAATTTACCAGAGTGGAGTTTGGTGGTAGTTATTATGTTTTGCAAGCCGACGGGCGAGATGTCGGGTGCGCCGAGTAGAAATTAGAACCGTGGTCGAGCATATTTCAGATTTCAGTCGAAAACAAAACTCGTTAGTCTTGTGCGCATGTTTGTGTTTCAACGTATATTTTACGCTGCACGTTAAATTGGGTAGTCTCCGTTGAATGCAGCTTGCGCTTGAGATACTGAATTGGCAGCCCCAGTTTCCTTGCGGTCACGCGCCGCAGGAGAAGGACCATTTGTTTCGAGGCGTGGACACTCGGCAGTGTGTATTGTGTTGGCGGTTGTTCGGCGTCAGGCTGTGCCGGTTCTGTGGTTAGTGACGGTGTTTTTTTACATCGGATTCAGGTGTAGCCGCTCACCGAATATCGCACTGAAGTATCTTGGTTGTACAGTAGTACAGCTGGATTATGTTTGTACGATTTAGCACACGTCGTTTAGCTGCCGTTGCTGTATTTCCTGTACGTTCGATATAATATGTCGAGTTGTGTATTCGGCCTTCTTTGCGTATTTGTCAGTTTTGTTTGACTTTACAAACTACACAACCGCTGTTCAGCGTGTGCGTAGCTTTCTGAGGGCCGCTGTTAGTGCCCGCCATGTGGTTGTTTTATGCAGCCGACAACGCAGCAAATATGCTTTGCTAAAAAGGGACGTTAAGTGATTTATCATACGCTCGGCCGGAGTTCGGAGACTCGTACACATCAAAATATTGCCATGCATCTTGCCCCGTTAATGCCTCATTTCGTGTATTTACATCAACGCACACGCCCGTGAATCTCCCTTAACGAATATCTTCATGTACCCAACACCACATAACCCGGTGTTCGTGCGTATCACTCGGATGCAGTGTGCCTCTAAGTACTTGCTGCTCGAAGTTTACGTTGGGTGAATTTATCCTATCGTGCACCAGGTGCTACTGTAGTTTACCGGTCCTCCAATGTTTCTTCCTGCGGTGATATTTCACGAATGATCATGATTGCCGACCATGCTCCTCGTTCCCGCACAAAGGCAGAGTAGATCGCCCCTCGCTTGCCTCTAGAAAGCGAGGTCGAACAATGGCTTGACATCCTCGTTATAAACCAGGTACGAAGGCCCCGAGATTTCTCCTCTGAAGCAAAGACTGTTTTCTCAGACAACCATAGAAAGTAACCAATGCCATTCCTAGGATTAACATGAAACAGAAATTCGAAACACAAATATCATACTCGTAGGCCAAAATCCCGCTGTGATCAACATGTTGTGTGACCCGGCGAACTTGCCACCATAATATCGGCTGCACCACACTCGCGAAATATTTTTCGTCTCCAATGATTTGCTGTTCAATCCGCTTGTTGTCCAGGGGTTATATCTTTGTGCTACCCCTACAATATATGTTACATAACATGCACTTATAAACATCACGCCAAGAGGGAGGGTAGGGTTACCCTGTGTAGCCAATGAATATAGTTACAGGTAGTGGACAGGTTATATATAATAGTTCATCCCGTATTCCCGGTGAGCTTGCCACCAGAATCACAAATGTTCTCAATGTTTGCTTTCAGGTGGGGTAAACTATAGCGCCCCTCAAAGGTTTATGCAGTCGTATCGTACGATGCGATCACAGACCCAAAACAAACTTTCAAAATGGGAAGGTAACGTTTGCAGATGGAGAGCTATTTTCGTACGCTGGAGTACGTCATTGATACATAAATACCCACATGAGGTCCTAGCCTCGGCCCAGCCTATATCCTCTGACTCGCATCCCGCGTGTCCGAGTCAGGTACACATGAATTGCCCGTAAAACTTCCTGCGGGTTGGTGACTCTGCGTGGGAAATCTTGAAAGTGGGGGTTGAAGCGTTTGCACAACGTTTCCGCATCTACCCTGCAAACACCACTACTTCACACCTCGGATAGGTCACATCTCATATACGGGATCAAGGTGTTTTTCGATAGGTAGATCGTTGATCTATACATTTTGTGGGATCACGATCATGGTATCCGTTCGGTGTCTGTACGATCTACCTTGTACACACATATTTACCTGGGGTGCAGTTTACGCTTTAGATCAATCGCACATGCTTGCCTGAGTGGGATATGTACGATCTGCATGCCATGCACATGTTTAGGGAGTGTGATCTCAACCCAATTGCGGGACATAGATCGTATGGTATCGATGCTATTTGTATGATCTGCGGTACAGTAGTCAGATCATATTTAGCTGATGGGATATTTATGATGTAGATATTTCGCACATGATTACCTGGGTTGGGTCTGTACGACCTGTTGTGTGCCCGCGGATGATATATACCAGTACCTGGTACATCCTAACGGTAGCGGAATCACCGCCGGTACCTGAACTATTCAGGTTATATGTGAGATCGGAGCTACATACGGCATGGTGGCACTTTAGCATTGCCGGTCAAGCTTCCATGCACACACTGGCCCCTGATTCATACGCACATAATCACGTGATGCTGCAACAGAGCGTAGGCGTGAAAATTGTCGGGGGCAGCAACTCTAGCAGGTTTGCAGCCGCGGATAATCTCAGTAGCAGGTAGCAAGGAGGTTCCTCTGCGGATCCGGGAGTCGATATTATCGAATATCTGGGGCATGCCGTTGAGGATGTTGGCTGCGCTGACTTTTGGTTTCTAAGGCATACTTCTCGTCGATGTAGCTTGAAAGAGACACACTCGCTGTAAACCTTCGCCGGCTTGCATGGCCTCATCTGTATGCCTAGTTATACGACCTACCGGTACGAGGCACGATCTACCTTCCCAATAAACCTACTAAAGGGTGAAATGCTTCACGGAGAGTTCCCACCCACCTATGTGCTGCCTTCTGTGCGCTGTAAACAACTGTGTCTTGCCCGCAACGTGAACGATTTCCTGGGTCAGACGTACTCAATCTAGCCTTTATTCCACACTCGTGTGCGAACGTGCGAATCTGTACGATCCATCTATTGCACAATCAATTACATTTTCTGGGGTGGGATACGTACGATCTTCAAAGTGGAGAGTATCTTGTCCTATCCGGTGGGACATGTATGGTCTGCGGGTCTAGATGATGTTCGCTGGGTGAGATGTGTACGGCCTAGCGGGTAAACACATGTTTTCGTTGGCGGTATCTGTATGATTAAGATTGTTCACACATATTAGCCTCGGTGAGGTCTTTATGATCTGCATGGTCTGCACACGCAGGCAGATTGTGGTGTGTAGAGTCTGCGGGATTTAGATCATGTTTGACTGATGGGATCTGTATGATTTATTTCTCACACGTTTAGCTGGATAGGATCAGTATGATTTGGATCCTTCACACACGTTTAGCTGGATAGGATCAGTATGATTTGGATCCTTCACACACGTTTCCTGAGGTGGGATACGTAGGATCGAATGATATGCGGATGACGACCTGAGTGCGATCTGTATGATCTGCATGACCTGTACATGTTTCGCCGGTTATAATCTGTATGGTCTATCGTGCCAAACTTTGCCATATCAGCGAAATATGATATAGATTATCTAGAGGAGATCATGACGTTTCCGAGGTGTGCACTAGTCCATCACCGGAATAGGTAGGCTTTGCGATCGGGTAGTTAGTGTGCACATGATGAGTGGATGTGTTAATTTTTTGGTTCGAGCCCGCGACGATAGATGTTTGGAGTCACAATCCGAAGGGCACGAAGTCATATGCCGGTCTTCAGACATTCATGAGTGTTAGATCCACATCGTAGACGCCGCCCATATTCAGATTTAGACCAAAGGTTATGGTACCACTTTGTGGCTCGTTCATAATCTTATCAGCAACATAGTGCCAAAGAAAATGGGTGTACCCCTCGTATGGAGCATAAAGTTGGCCACTATGTTCCCCAAGATTGAAAAATCCAACAAAAAGGGGTGTCTCGTCATCATCTGACCCCTGAGATGATGCCAGGCACAATACGCCATTATCTTGGTTGGCTCTTTTATTGTTCCGCAAATGTATACGGTAATACATGCCTTGTACTATATACGAGAACGATACGTATAATATGTACGTATGACGTACACCGAGTACGTATACGAAAACGATACGTGCCATATTTTGAATACATACGAGTACTATGCTGCTTTGGACCATAGGCACTGCTGCTGCACAGCCTTTATCTTTGTTTGCCGAAATAAAAGTCAGGAAGAAAAAAGAGCCACAAAGTGGTACGATAACGTTTGGTCTTAGTGCGTTGTTTGCTTTTCAGCGTCATGTATGGGTATTTTGCCCCGGACGAAAGCGGGGGCGCGAGCCCTACGATACCCTATTAATAGACTATTTTAATTTCAATATATATATATGTAGGTATAACTGCAGAAAATTAAGCCAAGGCATCAGCATGGCTAAATCATTTTGTACACATTTTGAAATAATGTGTTCGGCTATTCACATGGGGAGCGTAATATAAGAACTGGTACATATATATATATATACAAGGCTTTCCTTTGGAGTGGTTGTAAGATGGGAGTTGATATTCTTACACGAATATAAATTGGCTGTAGTCGAGTTTGGGCCAGTCTGCCAAAACTTGCAGTTGCATGGGGGTATTAGCGTGGCAACAATGACTTGCAATTTTACATATTAAACGCTAGCCTACAGCAAACCGTACAAATGATGGGTGACGCAAGAACATTACAACAGCAGTAGTAAGGTTGTCCCCCCCCCCGTACGCAGTAACTTAACAGTGGTTGCAGAGCACCAACAAACAATACAAAGCGGCAGCCTATTTCGTGTGCCCGAACTCCGAAAATGAAAAATTAACTCTAATTCCGGTACGAAAAAATAAATAGGAAATGCAGGGTAATTGTTGTGTTGTTTTGACCAGATTAAATAATATTATTATAAATACGTCAGCTGTGACCAGATTGTACTCCCGAACCGGAAAGAACGTGCATGTCTGGATTTTTTTTTTAGAGGCACTATAAAAATCAGAGCGGAGGTTACGGGGTCAGGATTCAAGTAAAAAACAATTTTACACTCTGAAAGCTATACGAAATGAAACAGCCGATTTCCCTAATTGAGAATTGCCTTTCCGATGAGAATGAAAATCGATTTTAGTACTATGTTATCGTTTAAGAGTTGTATTTCGCTCACGATCAAAATTTAACCTAGAAAATATGTTCCTCGATGGTAGGTATCGATCCACGAAAAAAAAACTGAAATCGGCCTTGACAGGCTCGAAAAATCAAGGATTAAAGGAAATTTGCATTATTTATGAGCGAGGTCCCTCGCCCATAAATACAGATTTTCTGGGATCCTCGATATCTTGAGACTGCCGATGCCGATTTCGTTTTTTTTTTCGTCATCTACGGGTGGGTGTCACAACTGACAATAGTTTACAGTGAAAAATAACACTGTTAGGGAAGTACATCTCTTACAATTCAAAACCCAATATTTTCGATTTTCATTCTCATCGGAAAGGCAATTCTCAATTAGGAAAATCGGCTGTTATAAGTCGAAAGCACGTCCACTCGCATTTTTTTTGTTGGATAATAATCGCGGTTCAAACTCCAACTCAGGGACCGCCAGCAAGCGAGGAGGAGCAGAGGGGGGGGGGGGGGGGGGAGACCCACACCGATGGCGTGGAGATGGAGCTTGGATGCGGCTTGGACTTAAGAATAGAGCGTGAAGAGTGCAGATTTGGAAGAAGTAGTGAGCAAGGACAACAAACGGAGTACTATTGTTGATAAATCTGGGCGGAGAGTAGACATAGAAGGATGTTAGACTTTGCGCATCGGTTTTCATTGTTTCCGTGGTTTTCTGCTTTCGGGAATGTTATGAGTGACCAATGTTGAAGCTCATGCTGCACATTGTCGGATGGCAAAGATAATAATAATAATAAAATTATTATTATTATGCTTGCCATCCGACACTGTGCAGTGTCGTTCTAAAAACGGCTCAGGGAACAGAAAGTGAAGAACTCTCCAGATAAATTATTGTTGGATAATTCTTGGATAAATTATAAAACTATTATTTTTTTCGTTGGATTGTCAAATAAACATAAGAAACAACACTCTCGGGTGAGTACGTACAACTATCGAACGGGGCTACGAGTACAGCTTGCAAGTCGAAGAACCTATCGGCTATGTCGTCGTTTTTGACCAATGAACACTCAGGGCGGTCTACCAGGGTATGTATGCTGCCATATGCTTAATAGTCGACAATGTGTACCTGTTTTTTTCATCAGACCCGAAGAGACAACGATTATAAGGGAGGTGTAGGTATTGTTTGATACAGTACTGCTGTATATACGTGAGTACCCTTGAACGCGTCGTACTTATTATACATACGGGTAAGACTTGTTTATTTTCTTGGAGCAATGACTATTATTTTAGAGAGGATTTCCCCTGAGTTTCCTGTCAAATAATACTTTAAAATGCGTACCTCATGCGCAGACGGACAGTGCCAAAAACAGCAACCTATTCACCGGGCAAGTGATTTATGTACGCTACTACAGGAATATCTGATGGTCGGCAATTTGTACCGCAACAGCACAGCAATAAACGCATCCTCGTATGATCTTCCGCCTGAGCTACCGTCGCAGAAGTTGATTGAGTACTGCTGCTTGCTGTGCTGCAGTGCAGCAACCGCAGCAGCAGCAGTAGTACGCCATGAGCTCTGCCTGGTAGTCTGTATGATGGTGTCTCTCTACGCCCACAAAATGCCGGTTGTGCAGCTATACATCATGAGCTCTTCTATCTGATAGTCTGTATGCTGGTGTCATTCCCTGGTGGTGCTGCATGAATGCCGGCCATCGGGCGACTACAGCAGTACGCCATGGTGATTACGCAACGAAGTGCCCACTGCTTCCGCCCGTTGCTGCTGCTGCTACTGCTGCTGCACACAGCCCCCGCGCCCTGCTGCTGCACTTAGCTTCCGCGCCCACAGCCACATTACTTAGGCATGCGCTCTCGCAGCAGCAGTTGACCTTGTGCTGCTGATGCACATCATCAACTCTGTATGATGACCTGTTTTACGATATCTCCGACGAAGCAGTTGGTGGCGAAGCGCTGCTGCTGCTGTTTAAATGCCGGCCATGCTCTGCCGTGCGTTGTCGTCGTTGCCGACAAACTAAAGTACGGACTATAGACTAGTCGTGCTGCTGCCAGCAAAAAGTGAAAAGCTGAAAGCTATTTTAAAGCTGTCGATCGAAAGTTGGGCCGTTCGTCACGAAGAAATTAGGTGTATTACGGTCCACTCGTAACTAACGACCGACCCCAGCCGACGTAATTGTCATGTTATCTATATACCCCGCCGCATGACTTCCAAGCTTGTTCGCCAAACCCGACCAAGGTTTATATGCGCTGCGTTGTATGGAAAGCAACACACTCGATAGAACTGTCACAATAATCGGTCGTGCATTGCTAACTTAAGGGGCTGAACCGGTCAAACACTATTGCCTCAGAAGTCTAACACTAGCTGAAACCCCTACCTACCGTGGGATGATTCTTCCTCGTTGTTTGCCTTTGTTTCGAAAAATGTATTGGGGTCTATCCATACCACCTCAACGAACATAGCAAACCCACAGGTCTCACGAAACATCCTGTCGACTTGGACAACGTGCATACCTTGAACACTGGGTGGCCTACTCTAACCCACGAACGCACTCCCGAACTCCCGGACAAGGTCAATATCTATTATAGTACTCAGAAGAAGGCTACCGAACGCTGCGCTTTCGTATGGAACGTTAACAACTGTGGAGCAAACAAAAGTAATAATGTTTGCAATAACTATTTATCGACTTCGGGAGGTAAACAAAAGGCCAATACGGCCAGAAAAGGAACCCGCCCAAGACGGATTGATCGGAAATATAGAGTGTATTCATTCCTGGTGTAAGATGCGGCAGCACTGAGTTCCGAGTTTCATCGTTGGAAATATCAATAGTTCTAGTGGACGGGGCAGGGCAGTTGAACGGACAGTTGGGGCAATTGATAGCTATGAACCACTTGGACGTCGCAAGATGAATCGCTATCGGCGTATTTCGCGTGACACGTGGACCGGCCGCGTGGTGTGATATATATTTAAGACCAAACGTTATGGTATCACTTTGTGGCTCGTTCATCATCGTATCAGCAACACAGCAGTGCCGACAAATTTTTTTGTACTCCTCCTATGGAGACAAACGTTGGTCCACTATGTTCCCAATATTGGAAACTCCAACACAAAGGGCTGTCTGACCACTACCTGACCCCTGTGATGTTGCCACGCACAATACGCCATCACATTGTTGTCTTTTTATTGTTCCCAAATATATGCGATAACTCACGCTCTGGCACTATTTACGTATGACGTACACCGGGTACTGTATACGAGAACGATACATATCATATTTTGAGCACATACGAGTACTATGTTGTTTTCGCAATAGGCACTGATGCTGCAAAACGTTTTATATTTGGCTAGCGAAATGAAAGGCGGGAATAAAAAAGAGTCACGACGTAGTACTATAATGTTTGGTCTAAGGCCATACTATTTTATTTGCCGAGAAGCATTTTCAGACGTTGCATTTCCCAAATATAATACCGAGAGTAGGACTGGCGAACTTATCTTGCACAAAGGCGGGGATTCACATTATTCAATATGTTTATGGCATGCCATACCGACGCACCATGACCACCCATCGCGTTTACATAGAACTGACATCGCAATACGTCATTGCAGATAGCAAGGACAACATTATGGCGATAGGTATCGTTGCATGGGAATCGAGAAACAAAGGGCGGCGGGCAGCTAAGTGTACGTAGTTGGAATCGGCAACAGGTCATTTCCACGAAATGCACGTTAAGGATGACGAATATCCCTAGAAATATTAATGTTGACGACTTGTCAATGATACACATGTTTCAATCCGCAATACTTGCGAGGTTGGGCAGAGTTAAAACGGCTTGAGCTTTTTCTCGAGGTGTGATCGTCATTGCGGTGTGAGGGAAAGGGGACACGAACGAGTGGTTCACGCGAACACAACACAAGCAGTATGTACGTGTGATAGCGGTTGTCGATGAAACCTATCAACTATAACTAAGATCAATACGCAGTGGCTCCTGAAAAAAGTGCGCCTTCTGTCTGGGCGAGTAGGTTTGCCAAGGAGCAAGGCTCGCCGAACCGTGTTGATGTTTTCGGTTTTTGCCAGATGACGGAGCAGCCAAAAGGGCCAGTTATGAGCGATCCTTTCTATCATGATCAACAGAGTCTTCGTAAATTGTATTCCACTCAGGTTCAGACGGCCCGACCACGACCGCTCAACTGAAGTGGCGCTATCGGCATACCAACGGTGGCGACTGTCATGGGTATTCCTGGTAAAACGTACTCGGTGTATGGATATCGACAGACGTGCTGTCAACTCGGATAAACACAGCCCGTCTAGTTTTGTAGCGGTAAGTCACTCAGTGACCAATAAACGATGCGACGTTTGCACAATAAGCAGAATTTTCGATCGAGTCATCATGTAGGTTGACAAAGCTGGGCTCGGGATGTACCAGCTGGAAAGTACTTGAGGTTGATTGAGCGGCGTGTAATATACCGATAGCCAACAAGAAGCTCTTAATAGCTACCTGAGGAAGACTTCAAAGCAAGGTTTGTCCTCTGCACAATTAGGAAGGTAATAAACAAAACGGGGTTGAGATCCTGGGGAGAGGGAATGATCGTGTTACATCCACGAAGAAAACCGCTTCCCGTAAAACTTGGAAATAAACCAAAAAAAAGGACCTCATTCCACATTCTGCCACAGTGGTCATGGCGAGCAACCCAAACGAATAGGCTCCCCAACACACGAAAATGGTGGTGGCGAGCCCGCATCGCCGACTTCAGGAGCGAGTTCTCGTAGAAGTACCGGGTTCGTCAGCGTATCGCGGGCAGACGCCGCCAGCGTTGTTTCTGGGTTGGCTAGCGTAGATGTCACTGCTTTGGCAAAGACATTGCTCCTCGCTCAACAACCACTACAACGACGAACCTATGAGTTTCTCTTCGCTCTGCAAGACATGCCAGGATGCAGACACGCGATTCCGAGCCGTGAGAGACGGAAACATTAGTACAAACAATAACCTCAGTTCGACCTGACAGCAATTAGTAACACTTAGGGAACAGCAGAGCGAAGTTTTCCCTGCTCTAGAGTAAGAAGTTCAATCGATCGAGTCAGTAGCGCTGGCATTGAGATATAATGTTCGTCGGCCGTGGAAGTAATTTGGCAGTGACGAGCATATAACACGGCCAGTGAAGATTAAACCGAGGCGAAAATATAGGACTACGCTAGATCTACCACATCGTGGTGTTTAGCTTAAGTGGGTGGGTGGTCCGCCAAACCTACACGAACAGTTTCCACAGTTTCCACACGCTAGGAAGCAGCGGTAGACAAAACACCAAACCCCACCGTAGGAGTGATTGCACGACAGCTGTACCCGATATCGGGTAGGCAGTTATATGTCTATATTTGTGTCTACATAAACCGTGATGCACCGGTGGTATACTTGAGCGAATCTCACTTGAAGTTCAGTCCCTTGAGATATTACGACGTCTGCCTTCGTAGGTGCGTGTTACCTCCTCAATCCACAGCGGTTCTAGTCAAGAGAAATCAGGGAACACTGACAGCCGCCGTCGTATATACATGAGAGACGAACAAAGGGTCGCTCCCTCACGTACAGTTCCAATTCATGAAAACAGACCCCAAGAAAAGGCATTGAGAAGAAGGAACCAGCAACGTGGTATGTACCCACGACAATATTGACCGTAAAATGTAAGTTTTGAAGGTAAAATGCCTGCGGGGCCTATGACGTCCCTAGCGTTAAACTGCGCCAGGGGCATTTGTCATGGGAACGGGGCTTATCCAGGAAACGCATTACTATTACTATCGCCCTCCGGGTCGAAACTAAAACCATCATCGTTTGTTCATGGTGTGTTTTTCGTGCACTGTACGGTACGGTGCGGTGGGTTGCTTACCGAAGCGAGCCACTCTGCATTCGTTTTCCCTAAACTCGACCGCACCTCACCTTATGCTGTACTCGACGTTTCACCGAAATAGTCATCCGGTCAACACCGCGGGCGTACCATATAAGAACTGCAATTCGGCCTGTAGCGTCAACGTTCGACCCTACCAACAATACCAATTGCGAGAAGGTATTACAGTAGGATCATTTATGTTTGTTATCGTGCATCTACAACACGGCGTGTTGTATTGCCGGCGTTGACCCAACCGCACCGAATCGTTCGTTTTCAGACCGTTCGGCACTGCATCCTGGCGCACCCTTCGTGCGATTTCACCCCGCACCGAAACGCAAGATATGGAAGTCAGCTACCGAAATCCGCAGTGCACCGCAACGGAGTGCAGGAGACGCGCATTGTACGTTACGGGTATATATTATTGGCACTAAAGTTCGCCTGGGGTTTCTCACATAAGTGAATACCATTTAAGAATGTAGGCGCACTATACCCAAACTCGGTAAGGAGGAAATGTGTAGGCTAAACGCGATAGACATTTTCACGCCTTACTTAAATGACCTTCGTACCATATACCAGTACTAACGAAATATAAAATGCAGCTCTAACTGCTTACAATTAATACCAGTGACTCCTTAGTACATGAATTCCGTCAGTCAGACAATGTTTCAGCACATATGTGCTATGGTGTATAGTACATAGTGTTTGAGCTCGTATAGTGTTCTACAATATAGAAAACGTTACCGTGGCCGCTGTTCGGTACTTTACCCTAAAACACCCTTACCAATATACGCATATGTCTCGTCCCAGTATTAACCGAATGTCTTCGAATGATGGAGTTTTGCGAGTTTTCGAATTATGTATTGATGTTGGCTCGTCTGCGGTCAGCATGTCGTTTCATGTGTACGGTCCAACATCAACAGCACTATCACCGCCACCGCCACTGTCGCACACATGTGAGTGAGGGCGTTTGCCCGTTCGAAGTAGACGCATACTGCGGTGGAGGAGCACCATATTAAGGCTTTGCCTTCTGAGGGCTGTCATTTGAGGAGCTATATACCTCACCGAAAAAATGTGTTTGGAGAAAAACAGGAACATCTACACCCGATGTACAGCCTAAGTAGAAAACGAAACATTCTGTAGCACGTAAATGACACTTCGACGATTTATGGTGAAGGAGTTCCGTCATTCAGAAACCCAATCAGCCAAATAAAGGTATATACGGCTAACATGGCACCCGTTAGGCCACACCGCTACCTCTCTGTCGTGACTCTTGCCTGATTCGCAAATGGCTTCATTCTTCCTTGTACATGGAACTTGCGAACTTGACCCCCGGGCGAATGCTCCAGTCAAGGTATAGTCGGCAAGTTTTCCGTGTGACCGGTGCGTGTATAGCATCAGTGTGTTCGAGGAGGGGGCGTTTTGCACGGATACGCTTTTCGTGGCTCTACCGGGCATCATTACGGTACTACTGGTGGAAATGTAGGCATCAGTCCCCATCTACCAAATCGTTACGGCCAGCTATTGTCGAGCTATCGCAGAAACATCAATCGTGTAGCTATAGCGAGCATCGGACACATCAACAACGTCCATGGATACTATTGTGACTGTAGAGATTGCGCTGCGAAATTGTCCACAAGTTTTAGTGGGATATGTAAATTGAAAAAAAAAAGGGGGTGGAAGAAGAACACCGTATTTAAGCGGGTAAAATACAAAGCGTTGAACATTTTCGGTATGAGGTTTTGCTTGGAGGGGGCATGACAAATGTCTAGAGACCAACATCGAATCGACGTGTCTCTGAAGTTACGATATGAGACGAAAGACCCGTGCGTGTTATGCCCAGTTATGTAAACACTGCGTGATTACTCGCTAGGTTCTAGAAGAACATACCACATACTTCAATATTCGTCCTCGCCTTTTACAGCCGCCACGTCATTGGGGCGCATAGAGGCTATACGAGAGAACTGGACCGACTCAACGCGTGAATCCAGCGTACAATAAGGCACGAAAAACATACGTATATGCTAGACACAAGAAGTGCCGAGGACTCAAGACAAAATTTTGCAACGTGCAGACAGCATAGTTAATTGCTAGCCCGCAGGTGGATTCTCCTAGAACTTGAAATGCGTGCATCCATGTGGTCTGCCGGCAACCTCCTGCGCAGGGCGGTAAACACACACATTCGCTCGCAGCCGGCGGTATTGTGGTATTGTGGTAGTTGGTGTTGATGCCGTCGAGGCAGGTCGCTCGGCTCTTTTAGTTTAAGTGTCAGGCTTGCTGCCCGCTACTTATTTCGCCTCGTGTCAGCAGGTGTGCGGAATAAACGCCCAGGGAAATAAATCCCCAATTCCTCTTCTTTTTTATCGAACGTTACCTAAGGTGCTGATCTTGTGAACGCTACAGTAATGCTGGTGCAGTATAAGTATGCACATTTCGAAATATACGTAAATCACCTCAGTGTGCCCGGACATCATCACCGCAGCAACAGCGTTACAGGTAAGGTATGTGGTCGCGCAGTTATACAGATTAAACGTACGTAGGAGAGCAAACATAACAACAGATTAATCATTGCTATGCAACGTCGCATTGAAATAGGCCCAGGGTTTGGTATTGCTTGCGGATGGGTTTGTTGTTGTTTTTGGGTATTTAAACAGTGTATTTCATTGTGGGGGGGGGGGAATCGGAGAGGCCGGTAAACTACGATTGTCATGCCTTCCACAAATATAGGGAGCATCTAGCGTCATGTTCTTTTGACGACTAGCACAATGTTGACCAGTTGTCCATTGGAGTATTAGGACACATTGATGAGGCCGGCTGGTGAATTTAGGGATGTTTGCCCACCTGCTACGCTTCGCGGGCGTTTCAGGTTATTAATTACTTCGGCCCCTAAAAGTCGAATACTATACTTTGAAATATATATATATATATATATATATATATATTACGGAAATGGGCGAGCGCCTTCGCAGACATACCGAGGTTCACCTATGTTACAGAGGTAACAACCACACTTGGATATAATCCCTTAATTTCTTCCATCTAAAGCAGCAGCTGATAGGACAACAACAACTACATTTTTCACGTAGGAAGTATCACTGAGCAGGGCCGCCACAAAATGCGTATAGTGTTCGCCGAACTTAGTGTTACTGACCCCGTCACAAGCAATTTAAGCCCCTTGCGTACAACCGACATTAGATGGCTACCAGCGGGTCCCCACTATGATCAAACACAGATCCAACCGTTGTTGTTCTTCCCTTATATCCAAAACCACCACGAGCTTTCTACATCGAATCAAGCGATTAGCAAGCACTCACTGCGATACTCCAGCGCCATACCAACCCTCCGCGGAGCTGTCGTGGATTCCGACCACTTGGGATACCGAGATCACACGACAAATATTGAACATAGGCGCTGAATGAAACATCATTATAAGTGCACAGTCTGCTTGCAGCTTCGCAATGGAAGTGAAACTGCGTCATATTTCCTTGCCACTAAATGCAAAGTAGAAAACATATTTGGAAGAGCGGTAACGTCCAACTATAAAGTCGGTTGCGCCGGTCGTGTGGTTACGGATGTGGTGGATAATAGACCTGATCGTTCGGTATCTACCGCTTTCCAACTTTGGTTGGTCGCCCATATCTGTCAGACTTTACAAGATCTGCGAGGCGAATTAACGTGCAAAGTAAAGCAATGTGATACCGCCGTGCTTCGTTTTATCTTCTCAGAGTACTACGTGCGACGTTGCTGTTCTGCTAAAACATGCCAGCAAGTATTATAATACCTGATATTCACATGCACCCAATATCAAGCGATGCGCGACGGACGCTCACACTCACCTCCACCTTCCGATGCCGAGTTGTTCGTGAACGTGGCGTTACCGCCGATACTGATATTCGAATCTGGCCATGCGAAAACGGCACCTGCAGGTTGACCAAAAGGGAAACAGTGGGTGGGTGTTTGAAAATCACCTCGATGATGTCGGCAGTGCAAGGTATAACTCACAACAACGTAGAACTCCCTTAGGGGCGACATACAAACTCCAAGATCTCCCGCCGAAAGGGAAGGCATTGGTATGTGCACTAAATCACGAGATGTGGACAAGGCAAGCAACTGCGCATTTCATCCATAATATCTAATTACCAAACAGCCGCTAGGTAAACATTTAGATACCAAGTGCATATTGATAAAATGATGAAACGTTCATGAATACGGAATAACACGTTTGAAGACCCGGGGCTTGCCAACACCATGGTTCGGTCGTGGCGTAATGGTGTATCGGGACCATTGTGTCCTCGTGAGCATTAGCACCCGCAAAATGACATGAATGCAGTTTAAATACAAGAAAGTGATGAAACAAATAAAGTTCGCGTATGTGACGACAGCATATCCGTGGTGTTGGTCGGGTCGGGACGATACGATTCTAGGAACCTGGTATTTGCCTGATGTACGTCAATACATGAGGAATATTGTATGGATAATCGTGGGTGGATCCAATCAACCCATTACCGGCAAATATCCGGTAACGCATGAAAGGGAAGCAAACTGCACCGATGGGTAAGCATGTGGTGTCAACGACACTGCACTCGAGGGACACTCGGTGCGGATGTTGTGCAAAACATAGGGCAATGACGTGTTTATACGCTGTGAAACCCCACTCTGGTTGTCGATTGAGTCATGCGGGGGGTTGCCCTGACTGAAACTGCTGTGTAACTGCAGACTGGGAATACAGCGATATTCGCGACAATTATAGGTATGGAAGTTTGATGATACGCCATTTTGAAGAGCAAGCATTTCCTAATCAGGCGCCAATCATATGTGGACGAAAACGGCTCCTAGGATCAACAGTCCGACCCGCCAACGATCGAGCGGGTCTTTTATGTGGTTGACCGCAACAAGACGAAGGCAACAGCCGGGAGTAAGAAATTGCTAGAGAGGAAGGGAGACTGTGAAAGATACATCCTAGAACGTCCAATAACAAAATGTCTGCCTAGAATCCACGACACGAATGAGTTGGACGGCAGGGCCGTACACTAAACTCGACATGTAGTTGAATGGTTTTGTTCCACCAACAGTCCGTCCCTCTACGCGCTCGGGCCCATACTTCTCAGTGCAGCGGAACAAACAGGTGAGTTTCCGACCACTGACCGACCAAACCCACTGTCGAGCTTAGTTGCTAGGCTCAGCGACATTGTTTCCCAAATGCCGAGGCTAAGCGCTATGCGTGCCTGATGTTCATCGCGCACCGTTAAACAGGCCGCCCATGTTTAAGCAAACACTGGTGCTGATGATCCAGGGTGCAGATTATGTATATTAACGGTAGACGCTAAATACTCTGTAGACGCCGCACAGTAGCGTTGAATCCTGGCAATGACTACAGTATTGTCTTGTCCATTGTACGCATATGTGCGTGTTCCACCAAGGACAACTTAAGGAGGCCTGTTTGCGAGGGCGTCCCGCCCTACACAGCAATTTTCACGCCCGCATCGCATATAGACTAGAGGTAAACAGCTGTGGACAGTATGATAGGTTCCCCAAACAAACACCCTTGCCACGGTAAAGAAAGGTGGTCACTTGAGAAGCACTATACCTCACCCATGCACTGTGTTTGAGGAAACTGTAAGTGCTATGTACCTGATTAACTACAGTAAGCACAATATACCTACCTGGTAAGTAGACGAGAACCGTTGCAAGACAGTAATGGAACTCCAACGATTTTGGCCTAAACGCACGCGCCACAAAGGCGTCCAGAAAGCATTCATACCGTGTTTTGATGGAGCATGATATGCTATTACACACGTGCGTTGCAAAAGTGAGAATCAGAGGTATGTGTAGTCATGTACACAAAACGCGCGCGAATCTGAAGTTCGTCTATTAAACAAAACAGTCTTGTGTGGAATAGCTTGGTGGAGTTATATCCCTCAGCCGATGAACGACGTCAATTATATCCTTGCAAGCGCACGTCCAATACACATGCGCACATCCAATCGGGTCCAGACATATTAAAAAGATTCACAGTCAAGGAGCCCGTCACTCAGATGTTGTTGGGCCTGACGAATCCTATCTCTACCTTCCGTATTACCGATCACTGCTCACATAGAATCGGTGTTGCTTGGTTGCATAGAAGGCAACCCCAACACCCAATATCGATGTATCTTGGACCGAATAGAAGGTATTTTGCAGACGTGTTACTATGTTGACGTCCGAGGTCAAGCTTGGGGGCGATGGTACACTGCATGAGGAAACATGCATACAGCAGTAAACATGTTTCATGGGTCGTGCGGCTGACCGTGTATTTTTGGTATAGCGGTTTTGCGATTAGGGCAGCGGTACCGTCAAAGGCTTGTCGATAGCATTAACCAGAGCATAAATCGTGGTTGGCCACACAAAAGAGGGGGACAGGTGAACACCACATGATTGGACAGCGACGTGTCGGTACCCAGGGCATGTCTTTAGTATGGAAGTCGTGACGTTCAACGTATGGCGTGCACGTTGAGGGATCCAGTGAGAGCTGTGTACGACGTCAAAGGGGTTGGCATACGTTCAGACGAGCCCCGTCGGCGTGGCACACAACGAGTTGCCCAACGACATCACAATCCACATTCAAATATACATATTCTACAACACGTGGCACGGAATACCTTGCACAAAGTTAATTACTTGATGGGAATACACCTGTGTCTGCTGGTAAATTGTACCAGTATATATATGAACGATCAAGGGTTTACAACTATCAGATGCGTAGCTCGGCAGCAATCACGTACAAGGCGGGAATTATTGAAGTGTTTCCACCACGTCGATCACCAGGAAGTGGTGTAGGCCAGGCAATATCACGATGGGTGAGGTTCGGTAGGCGATATAGAAGCTTTAACGGCTCGCGTTTCACCTCCAGATCTATGCGTTGTGTAGGCCTAGCATAATATCCGACGAACGCAATTACTGCGATGAATGTCCATCTGAAACATGGGTTATCGTTGTCCCGGCTGTAAAACTCCCTAAGAACGTGCGAATGGGCTCGTCTTACGTAGTCACACGGTATGTCTACCCTGTCCACATCAAGCGTGTGAAGTGTCCGTGCTCATTCGCAACCTGCGAGACAGTTTAATTATGTAGTACCGCACATCACCATTATTGCAGTAACGCGATTGTATAATGCATTACCAGCCAAATAATAACATAGGCAAGGCGACGAACCAGGGAAGTTGCAGGCGCTCGTACGTTGGCCTGACGTGGTTCTAGACCTGTGCCGTGGTACGAGCGGTACGTCTGGGCCGTCTTTCTTTTTTCTTGACGGGGCTTCGCAGCTGGGGAGCTACACAGGTGATTTCGATTGCCCCCACGTGGAGCGTTGTACAAGCATTCCGCACCTGATTGGGTTATGTGGCGCTTGTTCAAGACTACAAAAGGATCAGACTCCTGACAAACCCTCTGCAAGCCCCGGAACCTGTACAATACCCTTACCAGACCCTTTGTGGCGCTTGTGGCGATAAGTGTCCGGCCGTTGTATGACACAAGTATGCACAACCAACTTTGAAGTGTCCGGGAAAAAATATCGATCGGCGACCGCAAGTCGCGACCGCCCTTTGATTGCATGTGTTCGTTGTATGAACACTGATATTGCTGTACGCGCTGGCATGGCCATCTATTGTTTATTTTTCGTATCGCACAATGATGTAGAGCACGAGCGC
Source organism: Saccharina japonica (assembly GCA_008828725.1). Taxonomy (NCBI): domain Eukaryota; class Phaeophyceae; order Laminariales; family Laminariaceae; genus Saccharina; species Saccharina japonica. The sequence continues at coordinate 373,112 of MEHQ01003945.1, forward strand.
CAATCCCAGCAAGTATAGGAAGAAAACCCAAATGGAACTGCTACAGTAGTGCCTAGTGCAGTGTATTCCGGTATACTACCTGTGGAACTGCAGCTTTCGATTTATTCTGTGCGTATTAGACTTCATGCGCCAACCCAAACACCTTCGGTTAGGGCTAGTCTTCTCCGCCCCGTAGACCGCCTGCGTCAACCACAGTCATAGTGTCGGATATCTGGAACGTTGCAATTTCTGCAACGCTATGCTGCCATTGCCAGCTCGAATATATCATTTTTTTTAATGTAAATATCCAACTGTAATAACAAGTGATCTAAAAAGGAAATCGAGCAGATGCTCGTTGTTGATTGAGTTGGGTCACAAACCGTAAGGCCAGCATGCATATCCCCCATCGTGATACCAGCACGATAGTGGTGATGTGTGTGTGAAGCGTACGCCACCCCCCTTCCATAAGTTAGGACATCCAATTTATCACGCGTGTAGTGTAAGAGTAATCACAGTAGTCCCGTGTACATGCTATTTATGTCAATCCTAATGCTACCGCACCTGGCAAGCCCAACTGACTTGTAATATGTCATAAACTGATTTGTGTACGTAGCTTATTGTTGTGTTGCAGTGTATAGGGAGCTTGTACTTTGTAACGCGCAATTATTTATATCCTACGTAGTATGTTGCCTGATATGTTGCACAAGGTTTCTAGTATCGTATATGCTACATTACCTTCAACTCTGTTTCGTATGTATAGTATATCTTGCATGTTATCCATTGGATCTAGGATGATAAGATGTCTTGTCCACGGTGTACCATCGTGTAGCTACAGCGGGCTTTCGACAAGAAATGATGGTGTGCTGCCGGAATTTCAAGGGCAGCGGCCAAAAACAGGTACACCTGGTCCGTTCGGGGCCAAAAACAGGTACATACGAAAATCAAGTTTAAAACGCACCCCACGAACCTGCCGTTCCTTGCAATGCGTAGTAGAGTTTTTTTCATGCTCTTCGTGCTCGCCCGGTGGCTACGTATACGAGTAGCTGCTATTAATGGTACGAGGAACGAACGCCTGCTGCTGTATTCTCCCTTCTCAACTTTTTTTGTGATACCCCTGGTATTCCAAGTCAACCACAACCCCGAAGGGGAGCCTTCTATCTCGTATTAATTCGGCGGAGGTATGCAGGCAGATATGTGTGTCGCTCGAGTGGCGTGTAGTGCGAGGTGCGAAGGGAGAAGGGTGTCTCCGCGTACGTCGGCATTTGTATAGGGGGCATAGGGTGGAACTATGAAGGGCCTCTGATTGGCTTAAAAACGACAAAAAAAGGTGAAAGTCAAGCAGAGTAGACAAAATCAGGTATACCTGGGTTTTGACGAGGCAAACACCGGTACAACGAGTTTTGGACCAATGGCAGCGCACGTGGAGTGCGTTTTTGACTTGGTTTTAAGTATGTACCTGATTTTGGCCGCAAAAGGACGAGGTATACCTTTTTTTGGCCGCTGCTCAATATTCAAACATACAGAACAGGGTATCATATGTATAAGCAATGACAACTGGACCTCCATGAAATAAATGCGTCATATTGGAGGCGATGAAATAGCAAACGTTCGACAGTTTCGGCATGAACTTTCTGTCAGCGAGGCCCCCAGAAAACGCTAAATATCAATAGCAAGACCGGCGCGTCAGGGAAGTTATGAGAAAAAACGCAAGACGCATGCGCGCTATCGCCAGTCAAACGCTGCGCATCAAGAGGGCTTGCTATATTCGAGGACGAAATGCACGAAACAAAATTAGGGTGTGTAGAGGCAATCGAAAATAATGGGACCAAATCAAGTCGTGAACCCGGCGGCAAAACACATGCTGGACACGTGCAGTACCGAGAGCGAACGCGAAACTGTTGCAACATACAAACCGGATTGTGAATTTTTCGCCTGCAGGGGCTAAGCTTGTTGGACTTGCAATACCGGCAGCCGCCAACTCGAAATAAAACTGTGGTTGGCGGTAGGCACATATATGTTGGTGTTCAAGCGTCGGTTTTGTGGTGTCTGGCGTTAGTCTAGAGAAGGGTGATCGATCGGCGATTGATTGTAGTTGAACACAAGGTGTGCTTCCTGGCACTCGTTTTGCCTTGTGTACACAAAACAATGTGACGCGGCAGTGCCAAAGGAAATACATGGCACATGAGCCATTTGCCGTGTTCAGTTTATTGAGAATTACCAACGGTTCTATTTCCGTGCATGTTGGTGTATAACTCTTACAGAAACATGTGTAAATCACCTTACCGAGCACGGACAGCATGGCCCTAGCGGCAGTGGCACGTATCATGTATGTAGTCGTGTTGGTTTAGCCCCATGCGGGATTGGTTTAAAAGTCTTTCATTAGTATCGATCCCTTAGCAGTACCACAGGGAAGCGCAAACACCAGCGCAAGCGAGCAGCAGAGAGTGCCCCCATAAGCTCACCAGCCCATAAATACAAAATAGCAAACAACACATTATATGCAAATAGCCCGAACCGACACAAAGCCCGACACGTAACTGTCTTTACAGGATCTCCAACGAGCACCCTCCTGAATTATTTACATGACAGTGTCGACCATGTCGAAATAAGTAGACTCAAAACCCTGACCTCAAAACAAAACAAATGGCAAGAGGAAACTCTTCTTCACGAGCAAAAACCTCTTCCATACTCCCACTTCCAACCACTGCAATCGAATGAGACTACAACAGCCGCGTCACGACGTAAAAACTAACGAACAATATAAGGCCATAAATCGCAAGGTCTCCCGGACAAAATCTCTTCGTCCCCTACTACCGTATTTGGCACAAGACCCTAACAAACGGTAGAGAAAGCGAGATAGCATTCATTTCCGCAAACTAGAATTCAGTCGACGCAAAAAATATCCGAAACAATAGATAGCTCATGAAAAACAGAACCAAGCATAGTCCCTTTTTGGCTCTACTCTCCAGCTTTCACGTTATTCGAATACATACTTTTTAATTCCCGAACAAGATCAACCATCCCCCAAGTTCTGGAAAATCACCTTTCCCCGATGCGAACAACTGTCCGCATAAATGATACTGGTATATTAACAAATCATTCATGAATAAGCTCACCCTCCTTCATTCTGCAATCAAGTAAACAAACAAAAACAAAGGGTACCCGCAAAATTCAAGAAACTCAGTTTCTCCCACCAATACCACTCATCAGAAAAACATCTCTCAAGGTGCACCTACGTTACCCTTATTTCTCCGAAAAGGCAACGTATACCATCCAGAACGAATATTAGATGGTGCATCACTCGTTCATATTATCTGTAGAAAAACAATCATGCCAGAAGTTTCATCAGCCCCTAACCCATTCCATTCGACACATTTATTAAATAGTAGCAGCCACACACTAAAATACCAGCAATTTAATTGCACAACCTACCAACCATTTCTGCCCTTTGGGGGACGCCCTTCGCGTATTGGAATTACAGGATATAGCTCCCCATCTTCACTAACCGTGTGCCCTCCAACAGAAAATCAAAATAGATCGTCTGAATTAAATCACAATAATACTCGCTGCTGGCCAAACTACTGCAGTCCGTCTCTCAACCATACTGGAATTATAAGATTCAGCTACTCGTCCATACCAGCCCTGGAACACCTCTCTCCCCCAGGTGAGTTGGAATTGTGAAGACGGAGTGCCTATATCAGAATATGACCGTTCTACTCCAAAAAGGGGGAATTAGGGTTGACATGCTTAATTAATCAACTCGGTAATTTGTTTTTCATTTATTTACGACTCGGAACTCCACACCCCGCCGCAAACAATCAGTCTCCTATAGTATATACCGAACATACGCGACTTCTCCAGAAAAACGAACGGTACTCCACCATTCATAAATTCAACACAGTCGCAAACGATATATCTCTATTTGTACGATGAAAGACATACTCAACCGTACAGGTAGGTGTATTCATCGCAAAGAAAACAAACCCCTCCTTGCGAGATACCCACCTTTAACTAGATATGCCCCTCGTCGCTCCGCGTAATACTGAGTGCGATTTCCCAGTCGACGATACTCACATCTGTCCTTTCCACCACACCCCCCCCTCTGCTGCTGCTGTCGCTGCTGCAGTCGCTTCTGGTTGCTGCTGCCGTCGCTGCTGCTGCAGCTGCTGCCGTCTCTGCTGCTGTCGCTGCTGCTGTCGTGAAGCGCGCTCGGTCCCACCGTGCGCTAGCTATGGCGGGCGCTATTCTCCGCGTGTATAAATGCTGCGCAGCGTCACGAAACCACCCGGCACCCACCGACTCTACCACACCACCTCCCCGTAGCAGGGTGTACGCGGTATTCCCACGCGGCTTATCCTCTCACCGCCTGTACTGTAGGCGTCACGGGGGCGCATGGCCAAGCTTCGACCATGTGTCTTCTCGCGGAGTAAGCAGACACGTAAGCTCCCCGCATCTGCCCCTCTCCTTCACATACTCCCGTGAAGTGCCCCTCGCCTAACATACGGCGAGGGTGCCTACCTACGTTTTTTTACCGTAGGGCTTTTAGCTACTGCTGTGAGGCAGTTGCTGCTCCATTTTGAAATGCCGTCGTCACCGCATCGCATATCCACCACTAAGCTCCCCGTAGCGAATACGTCCCCCCCATCCACCAACCCACGAGGGTGCCCCAAGACATACATTCTCCTTGGGGGATTTTAGCTACTGCTGTGAGGCAGTAGCTGCTCCATCCACTACTAAGCTCCCCGTAGCAGATACGTGCGGCGGACGCCGGACGATTTCCCCCCACCCACCGAACAACGGGGGTGCCCAAAGACATGCATCCTCCTTGGGGCTTGTAGCTACTGCTGCTGTGCAGCAGACAGTAGCTGCACCCGAGAACGACGCCGCCTCCGCGGTATCATCTCAGGCATTCTCTCCTTCTTAAACACGGCTCTCGGTCCTTTCAACCGGGGTATTTTCCTCGTCACGTATACCGCATAATATCAATGAGCATACTATACCAACCATCCATTCTGTCTCCAGCATTCCAGCTCGAAAATATCATATATCGTACGAAGACTGTGAGGCAACTCGGCACAAACATGTGGTTGTATAGCACTACCTATAATATAATAATAGCCTATGAAGTCACGTGACTGGGGAAAGTTTGAGGCACAAGCACCCAGACCTGCTTTTCCCGCACATACATTGAGGTCATTACTCCCGGGGCCAAAGGGGATCGCTCCCAGCCCCGACCTCAACGTACTGGTTCCTCTCGACTCGAAACTGTGGAGCATCACTCATACTCGCACCTGTTCCTCGACTTCGAAGAGATGCACGGCCTAACTTGACTCTGCCCCCAAAGCCTGCTGACCCCTCCAGACGACCCGCCGTGCTTGTTAGAGAACAGCTCACCATCAGGCTGCCCTCCTTGCTCCCTTTGCCACCACCGGAGACTCCCGACGATGGCGGTGCAGCACTCCTCCCTGCTGTACCTACGGTGGCTACCTCCCCACCAGACTCTCCCTGCTGCGCCTTGCTTTCTCGGGTAGTTCTCCGGAAAGCTCGTCTCCAAAAGCATGATGATCATCTCACCATACTCCTCGGCTCCCCGAAAAGCATACCCCTTCTCAACTACTTTCTCCCGAAGACCCTGACCTTCGCCGTCGATGAGGCTGTCGAATCGCGATTAACTCTTGAGTGTTGGTTTAGCCCCATGCGGGATTGGTTTAAAAGTCTGTCGTTACTATCGGTCCCTTAGCAGTACCACAGGCAAGCGCAAACACCAGCGCAAGCGAGCAGCAGAGAGAGTGCCCCCATGAGCTCACCAGCCCATAAAGACATAATAGCAAATAACACATCATATGCTAATAGCCCGAACCGACACAAAGCCCGACACGTAACTGTCATTACAGGATCTCCAACGAACCACACAGATCCGGCTTCGTCCGCCCCTCCGTCGTCCGACAAACCGGCGCCTCTGACGGTTTTGTCGCCCTCGGGCCGCATTTCCACCAGGACGCGTCGAAGATCAGCCGCTGCCACGGGCGCCGCACCGCCTGCTGTTGACTATGGTTTGGAACTTGGCGGGGTCCCTCTCTTAGTTGCCCGGCGGGCTACCCCCCCGCCGCGAGCCCCTTGGCCACGACCGCCTTCAGCCGTTGTCATGGCCCCCGCTCCAGCCGACTCGCCTGTCCCGACGGTACCCATTCCGTCCGACCGCGACTGCGCCGAGCCTGAGGGGACTCCTCTTTTAAGACTTCCTACGCCCGCTGGCATACCGTCCGTCGCAGAGACGGACTTAGATGCCCTCGGTGCGGCTGCCGAACTACAGTTCGGTGATTCCGCAGCGCGCTACTCGCAAGCCGACGGGGCCCGGGAGCAACAAGCCGAGCCCGCGTGCCAACGCCGCCATACGCCACATCATTCTCGGCCGGCCTGACGCCTTGCCAGCCGACTTTTGGTCCTGTTTCCCTCACACCAACGCCCTTTCTTCTCGGAGGTGCAGGAGCTGGCTGGCAAAAGACAACTTCACACAACCGACGACGGGCTTGTCCTCCTTGTTCGACGGCCGACTCCACCCTTGGCGCCTGACGCCACGCACCCGGTGGGCCGAACAGCCTGCTTGTTGAACGACGAGCCCCTTCGCATTTACGTGCCGCTGCTCATGCGCCCCTGGGTCATGCAGTTCTGTCATTCCACAGCTTCCTGTCACCTGGGGACCGCGCGCACCCTGCGTATGTTCGAACGTTCCTACTGGTGGATCGGTATGAACATCTGCAATAAGTGGTGGCTACGCCACTGCTTGAAGTGCCAAGCGCGCAAAACCTCGCGGCTGACGGTCTGATGGCCCGTCATATCGATGCCCCTGCCTGAAGGGCCCGGCATTGCTGTCAGCGTCGACTACTTCGGCCCCCTTCCGACCACGCCCCGAGGCAACACTTACATCTTGCTCTTCACTGCCCGCTTCAGCCGCCGCGCCGACATGTTCGCCGTAACCGCCGCCGAATTCACCGCTGAGGGCACGGCCAACATCCTCATCAATAAGTACATCCCCCTCTGGGGATGCCCCCTCAGTGTACTCTCGGACAACGGCCTCCAGTTCTGCTCGAAGCTTTCGCACGTCGTCTACCAGCTTCTCGGAGTTTGAAACATCGCCACGAGCTCCTACCACCCTAACGGCAACGGTGAGGTGGAACGTGTAAATCACACGAGTAGCGCAGATTTTGGCGATGGTCGTCAACGAGCTCCAGAACAACTGGGATGAACAGCTTCCCCACGTCGAATATTCGTACAACAACTCGGTCAGCGCCGCCACGGGTTTGGCTCCCAACGAGGTCCACATGTGTCGGCTCCCTCGCCTTCCTGTCACGATTTTTGAGCGCGCGGGCGTCGCCGGCCACCAGAGTTTGGCCAGCGACCACCTCGCGTACTGCTACTTGGCGACGGACCGCCAGCAGCGCGCGTACGGCATCGTTCGCGAACACCACGCCGTCACGGTTGCTCGCGTGAACCGGCGCAACTCCGCCCTCTCCGACAACTTGAGTCCGGTCCCCAAATTCGTCGCTGGCGGCTTGGCGTGGGTGTACAATACGGCAGCCACCATTCGTCAAGGCGCCAAGACAGACACAGACGCCAAGGTCCTCAACGCCAAGCTGTCGCTAAACTGGACGGGCCCCTACGAAATCCTTGCAGTTGGCCCCTGCTCCTCCACGGACACCCCGGAAACATCCCCTGTCGGGGCTAAGCTCCTATATCTGGACCTACCCTCCGACATGCCAGGCGCTGATACTCGCAAGCGCGTGTCGGTACAACGCTGCAAACCCTGCGCCAACCCTCACGACCATGGCGACATGCTGAAGTATTTGCCAGCGGGGTTGACACTATACGTCCTCAACAACTTCTCAAACAAATCCCCTCCTTACCACGTCACCGAGGACGACGTTTCCACTCCTCTCCAACGACTCGAAGTGGAGAAAATTACTGGAAACCAGTCGGTTCAGGGCAGAGGTGGTGTCATCGCGGTGATGTACGAGACGCACTGGACGGGACTGTCTCGCCCGTCCTGGGAACGGGAAATGGATCTCCGACTCTCTCGCCGAGAAATTTTGCGATACTGGGCCGGCACTCCACACCAGCACCGCCAAACCAACCGCCTGTACCTTCGAATGAGGATTGGCGCTGCCCAACGGGAGCTTTCTCGGAGTAACGGCGAACGTTTCCTGGCCCACGGCTATCGCTGCGTACCGCACGCCGAATGGCTTCGCCGATACAGTGTCACCGTACTTCCCAACGGGGCCCACTTCTGGTACAAGGGCGACGACGGTCTGTGGTGGCTCGGGAAAATCAGCGCGGATACAGCAACGGACAGAGTATGCTTCGTTTGATTTTTGGATGATCCAGGACCGATCAAGCTCCCTCTTTCTCCGGCGCGTTGCACGACTTCAACAGGAGCTGTGCGCGGTTCTCGGTGCCTACAAGTACACCTAGCTAGCACGTTTACACGAGGGGTCCAGCGTAACGCAGATGAATCACGAGGCGCAGCAGTGGACAGCTGAATTTTTCGCGTCGCCGCTGCGCTCGATTATTTTCTCATGTTGTTTCAGGGGATTGGGGCGGAACATCTTTGTAGTTGGTATTTGCGACGTTTTCCGAGTTTTCGGTTCGGGCTGTTTTTCTTCTCAGTATCACCTACCACTTTCTGTTTTTTTTCTGGGGCGGTTCAGGGGGTAGTTCTCGCGTAATTCGTCCTGCCGACCCCCCCCGCTCACATGCCGGGGCTGGTCTGGATAATCGGGCCACTCATTTGTGGCCCAGGACACGCTTTCTGAATGTATTGAGCCGGGTTTCGGGGAAGTCTTCAAGCCTTTAGTTTTCAGGTCTTATCAGTCCTACCGAACCCCCGCTCTCGAGCCGGGGGGGCAGTTTATGTACAATGAATGCATGACTTTCGTTCCATCGTTTTTTTCTTTTGACGTTCCTTGCTCGGCTTCGTAGCCTTGCCGTTCAGAGGTGTGGGAGTGGGTTTTGTGGAGCCGCATCTTCGACTCATGTTTTAGTTCGTGGAATCGGGGTTTCCACGAATTTCTCATATTCCTGCATATACGGCTCATCAGAGTGGGCTAGTGTTATGTTACTGCTGGTATGATGTGGAAACGTTTGGTGAATACCTGGTATCAGGTATAAGAACCGTATTGGTAGTACTTGGGAGGCGTATCTTAGGTGGGAACAGGGGATGGTTCCCAGATGGCCTTTGGTCATCTCGCCTGCCTTTTCAGTCTTTCATCACGGGAAAGGAATAAAGCTGCTCTTCTTCTATCTCTAAGCAAACAACACACGTGAGTACCAACGAGCACCCGTAATATAGGCTGACCTGGCTAGGGATACCCTGTGTCCTTACATGAGGTTCCGTACAGACACCCGTCGGTGGCAAAAACAAAACAATCGGCACCGGCAGTCTCAAGATATCGAGGATCCCAGAAAAGCTGTATTATGGGCGAGAGACCTCGCTCATAAATGCAAATTCCCTTAAATCCTTGATTTTTCGAGCCTGTCCAGGCCGATTTCAATTTTGTTTTCGTGAATTGACACCCACCATCGAGGAACATATTTTCTAGGTCAAATTTTGATCGTGAGCGAAAAACAACTCTTAAACAATAACAAAGTACGAAAATGGATTTTCATTCTCATCGGAAAGGCAATTCTCAATAAGGAAAATCGGCTGTTACGTAGAGTGCCGATATCACACTATACATATTTTTAAAACACGCTACGTTGAACACAAATATACATAAACAGTCTGGTTGTAGTAGTTTTCTTAAGGAACAGAAACTGCGTCACATTTCCGTGCCAGCAAATACAAACTAGAAACAGCACTTGGAAGAGCGGTAACGTTCAATTATGAACTCGTAGGTGTCGGTCATGTGGTGACTGGTGTTGTGTATCATAGACGCGATCGATCGTCTATGAGTGCTTTTAACTTTTGTTTTTATCCCTTATATGATGTCGCCTTTACTGCACCTGTGAGCCGACTTAAACCAAAATAAGCAAAATGTCATGCCGCCGTGCTTGGTTTGTTTTCCTTTATATCACTACGACGTTACTTTCCTGCAACACAATACAACCAGGTACTGTAATAGTCTTATGCACCTAATGTCAAACAATGCACGATGGGCGCTCATTCTCACTCCATCTCCAAAAGCCGAGTTGTATGTGAACATTGTGTCACCGTCGGTACTGATATTCGAACCAAACTGTGCGTAAACGGCTCCTGTAGGTACAAAATTGGGAAACAGTGGGTGGGTGTTTAGGAATCGAGTTAATATCAACGTCGGCGGTGCATGACCTATCGCACAACAGCGTAAATACACTTTATCGGCGAAGTGGAGAGCGAAAGAGCTTCCTCCGAAAGGGAAACATTCGTACGGGCCCCAACTCACGAAATACCGACGAAACAAGCAACCGAGCACTGCATCTAGCTTATCAAATAGTAAAACGGTCGCTACGCAAACATTCATGTAGATACCACGTGCGCCTATTTAAAAGTTGGTATGTTAACCGATCACGAATAACATATTATGAGACCTACACCGATGGGGAATTACGTAGTGTTCAATGATAAATCATTCGAAAGACACTGGCTGTAGATGATGCTATGCAAGGAAAGGGGAACGACGGAATCATGCACTGTCAAGTCCCGCTATGGTTGTTGAGTGAATCATGCGGAACGTGGTCCTGACTGGAGCCTTTGTGTAACTACGAAACGGGAAATTATTTGTATTCACGACTCTTGGATTCGTAAGGTTTGGTGGTGAAGCATTTAGCAGAACAAGAAAATCCCAATTGGGCGTTGTTCATATGGAGCCGAGCATGTCTTATAGTATCAACTGTCCGGGTCGCCAACGACCGAGAGGGGAAGTTCTGTGGTCGACAACATAGACGAAGGCAAGAACAGGGAGAAGGAAAATGCTAGACAGGGAGAGAAAAAGTTGAGGGTGTATCATAAAAGGTGCAATAACATAAACCACTGTTTGCTTAAACTCCGCGAATGAATTTGACGACAGGTCTGCAAACTAAACATAGCATGTAGTCCAACGAAAGATCGTTGCACCAGAAGTCAGTCCCTTGACGAAACCGGGCCCACACTTCCCAGTGCGGCGGAGCAAACCAGACGAGCCTCGGGACCACCGAACTGATAAAAAAGCGGAAGAGCTTAATTCCAAAGCTCTGGGGGTTCGTCGACCAAACAAGAAGATTATTGTTTTTGGTGGCTGATCGTGACTAGAAAACGTCAAACTGCCAAGCCGCGTTTGACGAAGTACGGGTTATGCTGATCGATATTGCAGAAATTGTCTCTTCGCGTTGAGCGGCAGGTGCTTAGCAGACGCCGTCTGGTAGCATTGAATCCTGGCAACAACTTCGGCATTGTCTCGTGAAAGTGTAAGCCAATGAGAGTGTCCGACAGGGGAGAAAATGGGGAGCAGGTTTGCGACGCCATCCCACACTATACTCCATGTTCCCCGACGTTATGGCAAAGAGCCTGAAGGTAAACGACCGGGGACAGGATGAAAGTCACGGCAAACACCCGAGGCCGGTGGACACACGATCGATTGTCTAAATGGATGGTCCGATGTTTCGGGATCGCCAGTCAAAGTAGCAAAAACGCGCGATAAAACCTGTAGGCATTGTCAGTGCTGTCGTTGGAGCATGACGACTGCAGCGGCCGCGGGTGGATGAGCAGGAGGATGGGTTCACCTTCGCGTTGAGAGTGTGGTATTTGATTCGGAAGAATAAAAATTAAAGCACTGAGTGATCCCGCTGGTAATAGATTACACGGACGCTGAGCATAGACTACACGGAAACTGGTAAACTTTTCGTTTGAAGCAAGGGCGCCCAAAAAGCGTCAATACCACGATTTCTTGACCTAGACGACGCTTGTGCGCCCGACACGTGTTTGCAAAAGTAAGAACCAGAGGTATGTGTAGTCCGGTACACGAGACGCGCGCAAATGTGGAAGTATTTGATAACAAGTTTTATGATGTTCAATAGACCGGCGAAGGATTTTACCACAGCCAGCGTGTGGCGTCTGCAATATCATTGCAACTTAATGTCGAATAGACAATGCCAGGGGGAAAAGTTCACTTGTACCAATCGGATCCAGATACATTGAGTAACTACACAGCTGTTGAGGATCCCGTGACCCACATGTTGTTGGGCATGACGCGTGCAACCCCCACCTTGCTTAGTACGGATCACGGCAGAAACTGTCAACCATGCGGGGGGTGCTTCTTCTTCATATGGGAGGAACCTCCAACAACACCTAGTATGTTTGTAGCTTGAACAGAATAGTAGGAACATCGCAGGTGTGCAATTTTTAGGACATCCGGGGTTGAGCATGGAGGCGATGGTGCACTGTAAGAGGAAACGTATATATGTATATACAACAGTAAACACCTTTCGTTGGTCGTGCGGCTGCCCTTGTTGTTTCGGTATGGCCTACTTTGCGATTGGAGCGGCGTTGCTGCCTCAGGCTTGTCTATAGAGGCATCCTACGACATGTGTGCATCTCATTTGCTTCCGGGGCTCCTGACGTGAGGGGTTCAATACAATTAATAATAGCAAGTTTGAACTGACTTTGTAATTTACGGCAAGTGCAACGCCATGAACCATGTCATGGTCGTTCGTTGTAGAACGGAAAATGTTACCAAACAAGAATGTCATTCTCACCATATTGGGTTAAGGAGCCCTGTCATTCAGGAACATTTTATTGAAATGTGCTACCCCTGTCGTAGCACGGGTGTATACTATTCATAGTGTACCACACTGTTACTACTATTACTAGTTTCACTTTTACTACTATTGATAGTGTTCAATTACTTGGCTGTGTTTAAAAACGAATTATTTGCCTCTGAAAACAAAAATGCCTCGCATACCAAGCATTCCGCCTGTGGTATGTCGATAGCGTTAAGGTAAGCAAAAACCGTGGCTGGCCACCCAAACGAGGGGACGCGTAAACACAGCGTATGTAGGCATGGACGCGTCCGTACCCAGGGCATGTCGTCACCATGTGAGTGTTCACGCGCAACGTATGGTGTGCGAGTTGTTAAATCAAGTGGGGGCAATATACGACGCCAGACGGGGTGTTTTACGTCCAGACGAGACGCGTAGAGGTGGTACACAGAAAGCTGTCCAACGAACATTGCAACATACATGCGTGTGGTACAACACGTGGGTCGCCCGAATGTCTGATAAGGTAGACTCGTTGAGCTATAGCATTCAGAGAGGGTTTGGTGTGCCCGTATCATAGCCCTAACATTACCTTGCACTACGGAGAGGTATTTCCGTGCCCTGAACCTGAATGGCGTCATCGATAAGTACTACAGGATGAGGTCGCAGCCTCAGCCCAGCCTAATTCCTCAGACCCTCCTCACGAGTGTCGGAATCAGGTACGGGGTACGCTCGGCAAAACTACCGCGAGCTAGTGACTATGCCGAGGAAACCCCGAGAGTGAAGTTTGACGCGTTTTGAAAAATGTTTGGTCTGCCTTCGAAATCAACTGTTCAAGGTTACGCTATGTCTTCGCGTACCATAGCCCTGACAGACACGTTCACGATGGGTACGATTATTGTACCCTGCATTAGGTAATTGGCAAGGAATAAAGTATGAGGTCCCAACCTTGGTCCAGTGTATCTCCTCGGACCCGCACCCCGCGTGTCGGGGTCAGGTTCACAGTACTACCGGAAAAGCCTCCCGCAAGTTCCTCAATGCGCCGAGAAAACTCTGAGAGTGGGGCTTGACGCATTTTACGTTCACATAACTTCGATCTACCTTGAAAACACAACTATCCCCTTACCGGGATGCGAACTGTTGTCGTACGAGTAGTGTGTACACGCGTGGATGTGTGTATGTGTATGTTCGTGCCCGCAACGATAATTGTCCGGAGTTAAGAAAGGAAAGGCACCGAGACTTGTCGGTCTTCGGGAAATCATGACTATTAGATCTAGAACATGGACGTCGCCTACATTCAGACCAGCATCGGAGTTGAGCGTTTGGCGTAAGGACTGCGTGTCTAGCCCCTGAAGATAACGGGGGCGAGACATTATATATATGTAGATGCATATATCAATACAGAAAGTACGGTTGATATCACCATCACCGCATACTGGAATGTGCATTTCGTTTGCGACCTTATGCCCAGGCATCAGCATAATTACATAGTCACTTTTGTTTAGATGTTTTTCAGAGGTAAGCCACGTAGGGGTGGTGCCATATTGAAAGAACCTCCCCACATGGAGAGGTTAATAATATATAATCGGCCAGATGACTTCGAGGCTTGTTCGCTCCACCCGACCAATGTTCATAAGCGCTACGTAGTCCGAACACACATATACTCGTAGCATAGTCACAAGATCCGGTATAGGGCATTACTCGCTTTTGGAGCTCAACCGGTCGTAACCTATTGGTTTAGAAGGCAGAAACTCTCTGCAACCCTTGGCTACCGGGGGATGAGTCTTCGTCGGCTTCAGCCCTTGATGCCAAGTACGGAGTAGGGTCTGTTCATACCGCCAACACGCACGAAACAAATTCACAGGGTTCACCCCGTCTCATATCCACTCGAACGACGTGTGTACCTTGACCCCTGGGTTGCCTACCGTAACCTACGAACTCACTGTCGACTTCCCGTATAATGAGAACATTCACAAGCCATCAAACCAGGCTACCGAACGCTGCACATTTGTTTGGAAAGGTAACAACTGTAGAGTCCACTGAAACGCATTCGAGACGTAGAGAAACGGAGAATTAAACCGAAAGAGAAACCCGTGCAAGACGGAAATGGCAAGGAGATCGGGTTTATTGATTGCTGCTGTGAGATATTGCAGCACCGATTGCAGATTCATTACAGGCGTTCATATCAGTAGTCCTAGTGAACGGGACGGGGCAGTATAACAGGCAGTTGAGGCACAGAATGTTTATGAACCACATGCTCGTTTATATATAGTCCCCATCAGCGTATTTCGATTATAAAGTGGGACCGCCGCGGTGGGTGATATATATCTAAGGCCATAATCATATATGTGCCGAGAAGCGTTTTCAGGCATTCACTTTGCCAAATATTTTCACCGAGAGCAGGACTGCGGACTTATCGTGAACAAAGGCGGTATCTACTTCATTAGACTGTTTCATGGCATACCATGCCCACGCACAACGATGTTCAATGGAATTGACACGGGCCTGCCATCACAATTCGTCATGGAAACACGCCACGACAATGCTATGGCGACGCCATCGAACTTGCCACGGCATACACCGTCGCACTGGTATGGTTAAAGCACATTTTCACGGATTAAGGTTTTAAACGTTTTGAAATGCCATTGTCAGGGGCCACCGTCATTGCCGTGCGCCAACATGGCATTGACCCGGACCACCATGATAATAATTTGGGCCACCATGGTCTTACCATGGCATATCATTGACATGCCACATCAACCCCATGAACGGTTACATGCACGTCGTGACATCTCCGCCAACCTTCATCGCACGCCATGACATTGCCAAGAACATCCATGACACGCCATGTCATTGCCAAACATTCTCACCGTACGCCATGCCGTTGCCGTCTATCTCGATGGGTTCCCATGGCAATTCCGTTGGTCTTGCCATGGTGTGTCATAACAATTACATGGGAACTTATGGCATTGCCATGGGCTGTGGTGGCAACACCGTGACGTGTAATAGCATGGACAAGGAACGCGTAGCCCACGCGCTGTCATGGCGAATCATGATGGACTTCGATGGCGACACCGTGCATACACCTTAGTAACGTCATGGCCGAGCTTGCAAGCACCATGGTGCGACCATTGGATAACACGGGCCGTACCATGCCAACATGTAATGTTTACGGAACATAGCAGGAAAATGATATGGGCCAGTACCATGGCAATCCCATGGTGGGTTTGGTGGCATGCTATAACATTGCATGCCGTAATACCCCATAGTATTGCCATGAATACTCGTGGCTCCCCCATGCTATTGCCATGACTCACCATAATAGTCCGTGGGAGCCCACGACGTACCACGAAGTGCCACGGCAATGCCGTGGTAATGTTGCTACAATTTCCATGGCAAAACCGCGGCACGCAATGACAGTGCCATGGAAACCCATGGCAACCCATGAGTAATAGCGTGACTCATGGTTCGCCATTAAACACATAAACAGAGGTACTACACCCCCCCAAAAAAGGCAAACTCTTACTTTAGCAAAGGTGTGAATGTGTCGACTTTCACGGTGCCATTCTCTTATCTAAACCATGGGATTATAGCCACCGATCATCTGTCATGCCTGCCCTGAAACACGCACGATAACTACTGGGAGTGCACAGAGGCTCAAGGGAGGGGGGGTAGCTGGAGTATGACACGGAAGAGATGCGTTGAATTGTACCAGTACGCCTACGCTACGACTCGTGCTGCGCCCATTTAGGGCCAGACAGAAAAACATCGTCCCAACACGACTGCTCGTAAACTTGTGCTCCTCGTACCTCCTTGCCTGTTACGTACGACATATTGATTAAAGTCCCTGTATCCCACCAATTACACAACACTGTGACGGCAGGACCAGTCGCGGCGGTGGTGACGGCGTCGTGGAATTACCGCTGTCGAAATGCCGATCAACCAAAACAAGCGGAGCGGATCGCGCCGTTGGGGTGGTGTTCGCAGTTTAGAGCAGGGTGGTCCAAACATTGAAAGTTTCAAAAATGTTTGCTAGCTCCTGAGCTGCTTGTGCTGCAATATGTTGTTGTTGCTACTCCTACCTTTTGACTTGGAATAATAGCGAAGGCACTTCGGTTATTTCTAGTGCCGCCGGCGTTGCTGGGTTGCATCTGCTACTCAAACTCCGTGTTCTGCTTCGTTGATTGGTAAGTCCTACTGTTTGGGAGTATCCCGCCGCTTCCCTGTCTGATGCTGCACAAGTGTTCATCAAGGTGTATGATATTCTTCTTCGCACAGTTTTCGATATCCTTCTTGCAAGGTGATTCGTCTAGTTTGTAATTTCATCTAAGCAGTTTTC
The DNA here is from genome assembly GCA_008828725.1 of Saccharina japonica. Lineage (NCBI taxonomy): Eukaryota > Phaeophyceae > Laminariales > Laminariaceae > Saccharina > Saccharina japonica. The sequence continues at coordinate 390,135 of MEHQ01003945.1, forward strand.
ATCAACTGGGGCAAATACTCGAATAAATGCACACTCTAAAGCTTTACTCGAGAGTGAGCTTGTAAACATCACTCGCTTCCAGCATTTCCTCATTGCGCTCCAGTGGTATAATACGGATGCCTGGGGGGATAGAGCTATCAGAGTTGTCGATTGTCTCATCACCGATGAGTCGGCGTCGAGCTTGGTAGGGAGACATGAGGGTACCATAAACCGTCGAGTTTAGACCCTGAGTGTTGGAGCACCGTATTGTCCCCAACATCAAAATAAGCATAATACGTTTAACGCTTCGGAAACAAAAACGCTTTTGAAAACAATCCTAGGATATTCGACACAACTACGTCGAAGTATGTACCTTTCGTAGCTTCTAATTTAAACACACAGCGCACTTAGATGCGAGGCGACTAGGGAAGAAGGGGCTGAAGTCTTCTCGCGATAAAACTGCAAGGCACGAACCGTAGTGGGGGGGGAGGGAGAAGAGTTCAACTGCCGGCGCTGCTCCGGACTCTTAAGTCGGCGGTACACCATTGTTGCCTAGACCGCACACGGCTGCAATACTTCGTCTCAGCAATAGCATGGAGTCCAACCAGATAGTTCAACTGCCGGCGCTGCTCCGGACTCCAAGGCGGCGGTACACCATTGTTACCTAGACCGCACACGGCTACGATACGTCCTGCGAATATTTAGGACGATCCCTGTGAACGTCGGTGTTGTCGAGCTCAAACGACCTTGAGAAAGTGACGATATCTACGATTTATCCTTCGCTGAACAATATGTAGCGCTTTAACGCTGAGAGGGTAAAACGAACCGTTGGGAGGAAGATGTAGCCACATTCTGAAATATAACATGTTAAGACAAAAATTATTCACGTAGGAGGGGCTAATATCCTTTATAAGGGACCGTCGTACGATCCTGAGGAATGGTGTGTTGGAACTTAGAGCAAGACGCTTCTTCGCATTTTTAAACCAACAATATTTTATCTCAAGCAAGATATGCAACAGAATCCGTGTATCCAGGTACCGAAGCAGCTGTTGAATTTGAAGAGGCAAAATAAACAACTTGGGCTACCGGGCCATTTCGCGCCATCATTAACTACGCGGCGTAATACACTCCAGGGAAAACCTTCCTGGGACCCTCTGTGATTGTTCAATAATGCGTCTCGCCTAAGAGTGGCTCAAACGCTAGAGGCACATCTATGGCCGCCGATTCAAGTTGGACTTCAAATTTTGCTGTCTTGAAGCGTATCTATAAATGGCATGCCCGACCCCTTTTCTGGCAGACCAAAAACGGGTGGTCGTCCACAGGAGAAGCTGGGATCGTTAATTTTGCGACTTCAAAAGTCAACATCAACGGCTGAATATGATTCGGATCACTACGAACGTAGCTGGTGCCGAAAACAGCACAAGTCGCCCGCCGTGTAAGAACGTACACGAGTGGGCCATTCTGAATTTCTGAAGTGGCATATAAATGAGTTTTGTCGTATCTTCAGTATACCCTCTGACTTATTATTTACTACGTGGAAGGACCTTCAACATAAGCTGGTTCGTTTGCTCCAAAAATATAATGTGCGATCCTTTTTCAACTTGCGAGACCTCCGGGATTTCAAGTGACGTATATTGCGAAGGCGAACCTTGTACACGGTACACTATGCAATATGCACATTACACACTGAACAATATGCGCGTTGCTAAATTAGTAGCCAACTCCTCCCCCCAACAGCAGGTTGAATGTGTCTTGTGCCTGCACTAAACTGCACTCTGAATGCTTCTCGAACTAGGTGATGAGCGCCAGAGGAAGTCGATACCAGAGTAGATATTCGTACCGTAGAAGGCGCGTCTGATGCACTGTCTTGCGGTGCGCCGCAGATTTCATTGAGGTTTTCCAATACAATGCTGTGTGGTGTACCTGGTAGTTTGGAAAACCTACTGTAGTGCGGTTCGATGCAGTGTGGTTCGGGTTGAAAGCGTACGATGCGGTGCGGGTGGGCAAAAATTAGAAAACCAAAATGGTTGCAAAGCTTGAGGACTCGAGGACATTTTGAATCTCGAAGACGATGTTGGAGTCAAACGCCACCGTTCGGCGCCGATTTCGGTTTCTTGAATTATATGGTCCGGTTATTTCCGGATTAATGTTTCTGCGACACGTCGAGCAGGCTTCACAGGCTCGTGAAGTATGCCCTATCGTAATGTTGACTGATGTATATATTTCTAAGCCGTGATCATGTCAACAATCGCCTGATCTGTGGAGCCACCACCAGGTACGCATTTATTTGTGTTAAGGAAATTTTATTCATGGAACACCTACGAAGCGTAGGGAGTTTTCATGATCAAGTTATTCCTCCCATTGGTCTCTAAGTCACGTATACGAGTTGCAGGGGGCTTCTCGATTTTGCCGCATCAGAAATTTCGGGTGGTACCCAATCCACAGTACGCGTCTAGCGCGACTATCATACCCTAAATTACGGTTCTTCTCTGCACCCAAAATTAAAATGGATACCGTTACCGAAGATGCTGCGTTATACGAGTGGTCGGGATGGCGCTGAACTTGTATGGCTTCGTTTGTTCACAAACTTACCGTCGCTATCGATGCTATCAACGCTAGTATCGACAGCGGCTTCAGGGACGCGACTGCTACTACTGCGTGTATCGCGTCTACCGCCTCTAGTGTTACTGATGCCGATTTAGCCGTCACCAATTACTATCGCAACTACTCTCGGTGTGTCACATTGGTTTGGACGGCTGCAGTTCTGGATGTGCTATAGCTACCAACACTGCCGCTTCGGTAACAACGCCACCATCAGTACTCCGATATCGCAGCTATACCACCGTTGCCTTTGCAGCCGTTCTGCAGCTACAGCCCTTGCCACTACTTGTGTCAGCGATGCTGCCGCCACTGTTACCGAGACAGCTTCTAGCATCGTCGTTACCGCTACGGTATAGCCCCCCGCAGCAGGCTACTACTAGTGCACCACACCGCTTCATGCGACGTACTCTGGTTTCCCCCATTCCGTGTGTATCTAGCGTACTCCGGTCATATTTGACATGTCTTATGCCTGTCGTGCTTCATTTGCCGCCGGTGGGTGAGTCCTGTTGGGACGTATTATACAGGTATGATGGGTGGATATTGGTACGCTTGGCAACCCCACCTAGGTAGCAGAGGCTTTGTTTTTACGGGAGGGGAGGGGGGGTGGTGCAAACCGGGACACTTACCGCAATTTGACTCATTCAGGCAGGGACGAGGAAGTGATATTAATAATAGCGGGGTACTGTTCATATAATCGCTTAGAAAAACCCGAAACTATTACGTAGGCCTCGACTCCGAAAGAGCGAGGGAGGATGATAGCCATGTGCAGCATTTCAACATAGGCCTGGCAACGATAAACACATATGAAACCTAATCAAGCCACGTGATGTAGGTGTGATGCCATCTTTCAACAACCTTGGGCGTAGACATTTGTATAGGATTTGATTTAGCGCCCCCCCGTTGAGCCATTTCCGTATATTCAAGGTATGTAATTTTCAAGGGTCCTGAAAACAGGGCCCCCGATGTTCACATTAGGCCGTTTATTATCTGTGGGCCTACACTCTACTGTGATATTTACGCGTGTATGTATATCACTTGGCCTGAAAGGATAAAGTTTTTTTTGTGTGCTGATACGTATAACGCATACCGACGATGATACAGTACCTGTAGTAGCTCTCATTTCAAATCGGAAAAAAAGCCAGCCACCAGCCTGTACTTGCTTCAACATCCAAAGGCTGTGAGGTGGTCATCCAAAGCCCGTCTTACCGCCCGAAACACTGGTGCTAATTTGTAAATGCTGCCTTTGATGTGAAAAAAACTTGATGTGGATGCCGGGCACAAGTAAGTGTTGTTGTGCATTGCTTATAGGGGCGTACCGGTGGCGGAATTTGGGTGTGAATTGATTTCCTAATATCGTTCGGATCCCGTACCGGCCCAGCTGGGTGGTATCTACAGCAGTGACTTACCAAATTGATGCTTTTTTTTCAAGTTGACATCACCGGTGGTGGTTTCCTGTGGTGCAAACGTACCTAAGACAATAGTTGTGTATTTCGTCAAACACGGTAGCCACGTGACCCGTAGTTTTACACGCAGAGGATTCTACCACTTACTCGACACAATGGTTGGGGGACACTGTGTACCATACCAATAGTAATAGTAGTAACTCTAACCATGAGACAAACCCGAAGCTAACTAACCATTGTATGGGCAGCCATATTCGTCTTGTGAACATGGTGCATCGAGCACTGCGTCGAATGAACGGTGAACACTACCGACGTTCATGTTAAACCAACATATTGCTCAGTACCCGGTTCCACGATTGCAAGCACAACATAAACGATACCTGGTAAACGGGGGACAAGAATATGTATCACCCAAGATCCGAGGCGTAAATTGCAACATATCCGGTCCTTACCGTCAGGAGTACAATATAATGTAGCATATACGATACAACATAGCTGGTAAAAAATCTTATGCAAGGTGTAGATCATAATATACGTCTCACGTGTTACAAAGTACAAACTACCTATCTACATATTCGAGCTGGTCCCAGAAAGAATCATAAGATTCTATCTTCGGGCAACTATTTAATGAATACATACGTTGATTTTTTCGACACAACTTTTATCCACATGACCGCATCAACAAGGAGAACACATCGGTGAGGCCAGTTTGGGCGTGCGGTTTGTAGTTGGCGATATATGGACATTATTCGTATTACTTGGGGAGGTGTTGTTACATAGGGATTTAAGCGGTCTATACTAACACCCATACAATTTACTGTACAGGCCATAGGTCGGTCAAACTGTCGAAGGACCCGACGCTAGACGTATGAATATCATCGTGTTGACAAGCGAAAGGCGTCCGTGAAACTGTTTTTCTGCGAGCCGTACAAGCCTGTTATAAGAAACGCCTGCCAAACTACTAGAACAATGTATTGAGCTTTTGGAAACCCTAGGGGGGAAATTACTCTTCCGAGAAATCACTTGTGCACCCTAGTGGTTTAGAGTTGCGACACACAACGTGGCGAGGTTGTTCTTCAAAACATTACGAAGGGCCCCAAGAAGGGTATTATTTAAAACAAAAAAATAGTCATGAGCTATTCCGGGTCAAAGTTGCCCAAAAATCCGCAACAATTGAAAAAAATGACCTACAGAGGTAAACAAAACGAAAATATAAAAGGCCTTTCATTCGTATTCTCGTGCTGCCATACAGAACACGCCTGCCACATTTCGTTTTCGAACTCTCGAACACCAGCGTGCAAAGTTGCGAAGATGGAATGGAATCTTAATCTTATGTTTCTTTCTGGAACCAGCCGTACAAATCCAACAATACGCTACACACAACAATATTTGACGTAAAACAAGGTCGCCAGGCACGTAGCCTTAAGGTTGAATCTGAATAGTAGCATGCGACACGGGACTACTTCTGCATTAACACATTAACCGCGTGATGATGTAGATGTCGTAAGCGTGCGGGGGGTAGGGTGTTCTCTCCACGGACACCCCACCACGATCGTACTGGTATCACCGTTGGATAGCACTGGCTGGCTTTATAAACTAAATGACCGACTCGATCAACAACGAACATTTGCTAATCTACTATGGTTAAACCTGTTTTTAACAGTTGACTAAACATCGTTGGACAGCCGATTTTCCTAATTGAGAATTGCCTTTTCAATGAGAATCAAAATCGAAAATAGTGGGTTTTGAATTATAAGAGATGTACTTCCCTCACAATCAAAATGTGCACTGTCAACTATTGTCAGTTGTGACAGCCGTCGATGACAAAAAAAAAGAACGAAATCGGCATCGGTAGTCTCAAGATATCGAAGATCCAAGAAAATCAGGATTTATGGGCCAGGTACCTCGCCCCTAAATACGATTTCCCGTATACCCTCTGATTTACGAGCCTGTCCAAGCTGCTTTCGATTTTGCTTGTGTGGCTCGACACTTTCCATCCAGAAACATATACTCAAGGTCGAAGGTTGATTTTGAGCATAAAACAACTCTTAAAACAATAAACTACTAAAATTGATATGCTTTCTCATCGATAAGGCAATTGTCAATGAATATATATTGACTGTTCTTTGGCAGATCGATGTTTGAGCTGGCATTGGCCGTATATAGCTATTGTTCGTTTGTTTGTTTATGTGTTTGTTAGCTTGCTTGGTTGTTTGCTTGTTTGTTTGTTTGTTTGTTTGCTTACTTGCTTGTTTGTTTGTTTGTTGTTTGTTTGTTTGTTTGTTTGTTTGGTATTGTTTGTTGTTGTTGTTGTTGTTGTTGTTGTTGTTGTTGTTGTTGTTGTTTATATATATATATATATATGAATATTATCCCTTCTGTATAAAAGGTTAGATACAAAAACCATACATCAT